>JAVGWX010000008.1:43646954-44211954 GCA_036924085.1 Ariolimax columbianus | reverse complement strand
CGAATATCCTTACTTGACTTTACTTTATCCTTCAATTGATGCCGTGAAGTGTAGTGCGGAGATGTTGGTCTCGTACTTGGACCAGATGTGTTGCTGCTGTTGTTATGAGATCATGCTGGTATGGGATTTGTTATTGACATCATTATGTTCTGGAGATTTCACTCCTTGACATCGATCTGTCTTTGACATTAATTATCACTTGATATCGACCTGTCCGTGACATCAATTTGTCTTTGACATCGATCTGTTATTGTCATTGATCATGTCATTGTATCCTTGCTTCGACCTGTCCTTGAATTAAATCTGAGACTGGCATCATTCTGTCTTTGGTTCAATATGTCCTTTTCTCTGAACGTCACTTTACCCCGATCGTCCCTTGACATCAAACTCATTTTGATCCCAATATGTCCTTGACATTGATCTCCCTTTGACCCCAATATATCCTTGACATAGATGTCCCTTTGATCCCAAAATGCCCCGACATTGATGTCATTTAGACCCTAATATGTCCTTAACATCGATCTGTCCTTTACTTTGATATTTCCTCGACACGATTACGATTCCAAAGTGGCGAATGTGGTTTTGTACTATTATTCAAAAACAGAACAAAAACATATAGTATAATAGTTTTTGGGGGGACAGACCTAACAAAACTTACCAACGAATGCATTATAAACAGCATCATTCATCGTATAGTGTCATGAAATTGTTAATAACCGGTCACATCACTCGTAAATAATTCGTTTGGACTCGATGGCTGAGCTGGCCTAACAAATTGTTATCGTAAAACCGGTTTATAGTCCTCACTTCCGTGTGGGATATATGTTCCCAGGTAAGGAAGGCTTCGGGAGTAAACCCTTTCTTCAATGCAAGAGTGGGCGCTGATAATTGCCTCCATGAATTTACAATTTTAGAGTCGGCAAAATACATTAAAATAGCCAAAGGCGCTTAGAGTTTTGTGTCGACCACGATCTCTGTGTGACTAACTCCTATTTTCAGTCAAAGCCCCAATAATATCGTAGATAAAAAGACGATTAATGCCACTGACATCAGCTGGATCTAATTCTTGTCAGAAGATGTATCATTAAGTATGGGCTCCTACGCGATCGTATCATAGTGCAGATTGCGGCAATAATTAGTCATTGGTGTGCTGTGAAATCAAAATGCAGTCAAGAAAGTTTCAAAAGAAACAGAGGTAAATCACTCATTGACGAAAGACGAATGTCAGACCCTGCATTGATTAAGAGATCTAACAATGCTTTCGAGGAAACTCAATATCCAGCATCATGGCACCAGTGGTACAGAGATCTGGAAAAATCACTGAAATGTCATCCATAGCACTGCACTTGCTAGCTTTGAAAGAAGAACTGTTAAATCAGATGACTGGTTTGAAACACAAGTGGACAAAGTGACACCCATTATCGAGACCAAGCGAGTGATCGATTAAAATACGAGCAGCTTCAAAATCCAGGTAATCTGTACACCTTCAAGTCTGCAAGAAGCCAGATTCAACAAACATCTCGTCTTTGTGCAAATAAGTATCGACTATAGTTTCGGGGAAACATCCAGTCTGCAGGACAAACAGGAAACATCAGACAAATTTACAATGGTATAAAGAAATATATTGATCGTGTAAGGAGAAAAAATTGTCTCCATTCAAACCCATCACTGGTGAGAAAATAACGCGTAAAGAAAAGCAGATGGAGCGATCGTTCGGGCACTATTCTGAGCTCTACTCGTGTGACAATATACACACTCCCACATCCTTTGACGCTGTCAAATTCTGTCCTAGTAGGAGAGGGCTGGACATCGAACCATCTATTAAAGATGTAAGTAAAGCTATTGGCAGATTGGCTCCGGGTATAGCACCAGCCAGCGACGATATCCCCCCTAATTTGATTATTCGCTGGGTACAATCGCTGAATATAATGTTATGTTAGTGCTGGAACGAGGCCATTACACCTCAAGGTAAAATACATGTAAAGATTGTAGCCTTATACAAAAACAAAGGCGATAGAAGTGACTGTAATAACTATCGAGATGTATCTCTGTTCAGTGTTGTAGGTATGGTCTTCATCAAAGTAATCTTACTACGTCTACACAAATTGGATGAGTGTGTGTTTCTGGAGTCACAGTGTGGAATCAGGTCTGGAAGATCAACGAACACCATGATTTTCTCTCTTCGGCAACCAGGACTAATCACGTGTGCAGAATCAGCCACTTTTATATCGTCTTCATTGACCGGACAAAGACATTTGATTTGGTTAGTAGCGATGGACCTTTCAAAATTCCCTCTAAAATACGATGCCCAAGCACACTACTACGAATAATACTATTGTTCCATTAGGGCATGAAAGGAAAAGTCAAATATTTGTTGGTAGAAAATCACAACCATTTCGTATTCGAATTGGTGTTAAGCAAGGCTGTGTTCCAGCCCCGACACTGTTCGGAATCTTCTTTGCTCTGTAATTGAAACATGCATTTGATAACGCAAATGAAGGAATCTGTCTTTACAGTAGGTCTGATGGTAGACTGTTTGACACATTGCAAGGCTCAAAGCCAAAGTAAAGATCAGGAAGATCGCCATCAGGGACTTGCTGTTCTCTGACCGTGTTGCAATTATCACACGCAGTCTGCAGGAACGCCAGAGCTTGATAAATTGATTCTCCCAGAATTGCAAATATTTAAGTCCCACAATAAGTTTCAACAAAATAAATGTGCTAGGACAGGAAATAGATGCCACGCCAATTCTTAGGATCTATAAATATGAACTGGCAGTTGTGCACCAATTCACATACCTGGGATCCGTCATCGACACGCTCTCTCTCCCTCTCTCTCTCTCTCTCTCTCTTTCTCTTTAATTCTCTCTATCTCTCTCGCTCTCTCTCTCTCTCACTCTCTGGACCCAGAAATATACAGTCGCATTGGCAAAGCTGCTGCTAATTTGCTCGCCTCACAGCGCGATTTGTGGAAAAACCAGAATCTAATAATTAAAAGCTTAAATCCATGGTTTACAATGCATGTGCCGTCAGCACGCTCGTATGAGGCAGCGAGACGTGGGCAAACTATGTCAAACAGGAGCACAGACTTAACACTTTCCATCTACAGCGCCTGTGATTCATTCTTGGAATTACTTCGAGGGACAGCGTGAAAAAATGCTGAGATGCACTCTCGCACTAGTCTCCAAAGCATTTGCACTCTCGTTAGGTAGCGCGCACTACGACGGCTTGGTCATGTTCGTCGCATGGAAGATGGTCATATTTCCAAGTATAGCCCAATGGACAGTTGTCAGATGGCAAGAAAACAGCCAGCCTACCCCAGTAGAGGTGCAAAGATGTGTGTAACCAGATATGAAGGTTCTGGCCATGAGTATAACATCCTGGAAATCAGAAGATGCAGACAGTTCCAATTGGAGATGTATCCCAAGGGATCACATTACGCTTGGTGTAAAGAAGCTCTTGCAACACAGAGAAGTGAAAAGACAACGCCGCAAGGAAAAAAAGGCAAGATAAACTAAGTATATATTTTGTGTTTACCACTTCAATTTGAATCCATCCTATGGTCGGTTATGACTTAAGGGGTCCATTACTAGTACGTTGACATCACTGATCTAAAGTAGATGCCGATCTGACCTTCAAATCGGTCTATCTTTGAGGCAAATTTTTGTGGGGCTGATTTCTCGTTCATGTATATTTGTTATTGATTTCATTACACTATGGACATTGCTATATCATTAACATAAGTCCATCGTGGACATTGATATGTCCTTGACATCGATAGAACGTGGACATTGATATATCCTTGACATCGATAGAACGTGGACATTGATATGTCCTTGACATCAGTACATCGTGGACATTGATACGTCCGCCATATCGGCCCGTCCTTGACACCGATGTATACTATACGCCAATTTGACCGTGACCCCAATATGTCATAGATTCTGATCTTTTCTTGATGCTGGAAAATCCTTGACGCCACTCTATCCAAGACACCAATCTATTATTGGCACTAGTCTATCCTTGACACCAGTCTTTCCTTGCCAATCTACTCATCTTTGACACATGTCTGATCTTGACACCGATGTTTCCTTGACACATGTCTGATCTTGACACGGATGTTTTCTTGACACATGTCTGATCTTGACACCGATGTTTCCTTGACACATGTCTGATCTTGACACCGATGTTTCCTTGACACCGATGTTTCCTTGATACCGATGTTTCCTTGACACATGTCTGATCTTGACACCGATGTTTCCTTGACACATGTCTGATCTTGACACCGATGTTTCCTTGACACATGTCTGATCTTGACACCGATGTTCCCTTGACATTGGTCTGTTCTGGACACCAACCCATTCTTCTGGAAGATCTGTTCCTAAAACCAATAAGCCCTTCTCATCGATCTTATCATATCATCGGTTTGTCATTAACAGCGTCTGTCCGTACCACTAGACTGCCTACGACACCGGCCCGTCTGTAAAATCTATCTGTCTCAGACAGAATTCTGACGTGTGATTCACTATCTAAACTGTAATTATATGATTCTAGGATCCGCGTGTACGGGGATAGCAATCTTAATATTGAAAAGCAAATTGCTGCAGAAAGTCCCAATGCAAGAGTGCAGGATAGTGTCTTCATGCAAGGTTTTTTAAGTGTGGGGAGAGGGGGGAGAGGTGAGAGGAAGTGGGCGAGGGATAGGGGATTGGCTGTAATCGTGGTTCTGTGATTGACATGATGGGAGGAGTTGATGAGAAATAAATTAGGAACCAATTTAGTTCTGTTGAGTGTAATTAAGCCGTTCTTGGCGTTAGATCTATCACGAATATTGGCTGAGACCGAGTCAGTGCTTCAAAGTTGAGTTTGACATGGGTTTCACTTTACATCTGTCTCTGCTGAATTGGACATCTGTCTGTGCTGAATTGGACATCGGTCTGTGCTCGATTAGAAATATGTGGGGAACTGAGACTCTAATCCGGTCAGGTGCAGCACACTGACCAGAACAGCGCGCCAGTGTCAGGCACAGTATACTGACCAACACCACTATCTTTCTACATGAAGCGCTCCCTGGAAACAGTCTGTTTTCAAGGTAGTCTTTTTTTTTTTTTTTTTTTTTTTTTTCGTTCTCCTTATTTCTCTAATCCCCAAGGCGGTGTGCGTTGCACTGTGGTTTTTATTTTGCGCCTGTCGGCCCAATGCATCCGACTTCAGCATGCATTTTATGTAAGGGTCTGCTTCCTCCTGCATTTTCTAAGGGTTTGCTTCCCCGGGGTAACGGCCGGTGCTGTGATGGGGATCGAACCCAGCACCTTCGGATTGTGAGCCGTGCCACTTATCCACTAGGCCACGCCGTCCCCTCCCCAAGGTAGTCTGACTGACGAAATTTGAATCGAGGTGATCCCCGTAGTAGTGAGCGTCACGCAGATGAAGCCAATCATAGCAAAACAACTTAAAGGACAAAGGACTACCTTCATCAGCACGATCAGGATATAAGGAAAGAAACTACACCCACCACTTAAGCCCCTTTTTAGGGCATACAAAACAGGAAACGTCCTCATTATAGGCATTTGCAACAACAAAAAGGAGAAATATGTATGTTGCCGAAAAGATGTGATTATCCTCAGTACAGTTCATCTCGTGACCTCTTGCGATTGTTGGAGCACTCTTGCTGACACATACACAACCCTGCGCCATCCCTCTCTGTCGGCGATTCTTCTTGAAGCTCTTTGTGTCGTAGGCTAGTCCATTCATGGATATTTTTTCCAATCGTTTTCTCGGATATCCTCGTCTTTGCTTGCGCTGTACTGTGTCCTGCAAGTGTTCTGCAAGTTTTGCTAAAAGCCCAAATCTGAGAGTTGGTAACCCAGTTTTGTTTGTAGTTCCTCTAACTGCTACCAATGTGATCATAGTCTGCCTTGGACGCATTGATGAAACAATATCGCTCTGGAACATAGATATGAAGATGTGAGTCGTGGCCACACCAAATCAGCTTTCGCATGTTGATCGTTGTGAGGTCGTCGTACAGTGCACTTGCATTCTCGATTTATCATCATACTTCATAATTTGTGAAACGGTCTTTGTATGTGATATTTAGGGGTCTTCTAAAACATTTCATTTCCATGGTCTAGATTCTTCTCTGGAGGGCTGCTATAAAGGTCCATGTTCCGCAGGCGTAGAGGAATATTGAAAGAAACGCTGAGCACATTAGTTTGACCTTTATGGCGAGGGAGAGTCGTTTATCTTTCCAAATGTTTCAATCGTGCAAGCGCTGCTGTTGTTTGTGCAATTCTCGCCAGGATCTCTAGTTTTTATCTCTCATAACTGATTATTGAGTCCAGATACTTGAATCGGTTCACTGTTCCAAGCTTCTGTCTATTTGCTTTGATCACAGCGCTGATTCCTTCAGTGTTATTGATCATCACATTTTCTGCGGTTTTTTGTGTTCATCTCCATACCATGACTCTGTGCTCTTACATCCAGTCTTCGGATCAATTCCCGGAGTTATGTCTGTCGACATTCTGTACTGGACTAGAAATATGTCTCTCACCGATTAGAAATCAATCATTCATCGATTAGATATCGGTTTTCCTCGACTAGATATATGTCTGTCCTCGGCTCGGTCTAACTTTGAATCGGTCTGACTGACCATCATCGAAATAGATGAATCAGCAATTCACAGACTAACGTTTTTAAATTAAACGTGGTTCGAGCAGATTGGGTCTCATGAGAGGACGGAGCAGGAGTGTGTACATGCAAGGGGTGACAGGAACCATCTGTCTTCACAATCTTTGCCCTCTGCTGAGAAAGACTCAGCACGTATGGGTTTGCCCGGAGGGTAGTGAAGCTAAGTCTTACAAACAGAACCGAATCTCAAATATGAACTGAACAAATCGCAATATCATTTTCAACTTAGGAAGCAGCGTGGCCTAGCTGTGAAACGACCGTTTCACAATCCCAACGCACGCAGTTCGAATCTCGCCGTGCCCAGTTTGGCCGACTCCGGTTTCTCTTTCTCTGTAGAGATTGCTTCACCGCGTACGTAAAGTATGGAAACCTACTTTGCTACACTACACACTTGCAAATAAACGTATAACAGACAAATAGGTTGGCAGTTGTAAGAAGCGACGTTCTGCAAAGGAAATATTATTTACTTAATTTTCAACTTGGCACGGGTCATTGCTAACCATCCAGAAGATGGTGGTCAAGCTGTTCGAATACCGCTGCAGGTTTCGCCTGAGAGGTAGAAAACAAAAACCTAGCCTACACGAAGAGTGTCGACTGTTTGGTCATCACCACACGTCTTCCAGTCCTGGCACTGATTTGGATCCCCCCCACCCCATCATCATCAAGTCATTCAATCCTGGGACTGGTTTGGGTCCCCCCCCCCCCCCCCGACCTCATCGTCATCAAGTTATTCAGTTATCGGACTGGTTTTGGTCCCCCCGACCCCATCATCATCATTACCAAGTCATTCAGTTCTTGGACTGGTTTGGGGCCACCGACCCCATTATCATCATCATCAAGTGAGTTAGTTCAGGAACTGGTTTTCAAGTTCAGAATTGTCTGATTCCATTTCTGTCTGCCATTTGCGTCCGTCTTCTGATCAGAACAAGTCTTCACCGCCATGTCTCTGTATGCTTGTGTCACAAAATTACTTCTTGCACTGCCACTGCCTCTCTTTCCTTCAGTTCTGTCTTCCAAGACTTTCTTCTCTGGGCCCTCCTGACGTCTACTACAGTTCAGCCAGGTCAGTCGTCTATCGTGTGTCTTTTGTAGAAGCTTTCTGTTTTCTGCCGCTTTCGCCAACTCTCTTTCAGCTCCCTTTTCTGATTCTATTTTTATAAAGCTCAATAAACTTATCTTTCGTTAAGACCACATCTCAAAAGCTTCCATGTACCTTTATTTATTGTCCATATTTCACAATTGTACAACACCACAACCCAGACAAATGTAGTCAGTATTGTTTGCCATGCTGTCATATTGAAGCTACCTGATGTAGGATTCTCCGTTTCTCTCCTGTTTTTTTTCTAAATGCCTTCTGTGTCAACGCAATTCTGACTCTTATTTCCCTATGGCATCTTCTGTTCTAATTTAACCCAGTTATGGCCAAGGGATATGTCCTTCCGTGTCGAGCGCCAACATGGCTGTTGATCTGATTCGCTCCTGAATCATCTTGGTTTTTCTGTGATCTTTCGGTCTACAATTGCAGTGTTACAGATTCCTCTTGGATTACGTATTTTATTTGCATTTTTACATTGGACGTGTGCCCGTCAAATCGCCAAGTTGTATTTCAATCGATATATTATAGGATAAAGGCGAAAACACAAAGGCGATTAAAAGGAAACGGCCAAGATGAAAACGAGATCGAAAAAATAATACTGGAATGCATAACCTTCAGAGTGAACCTTTGAGCCAATGCGTGAGTAGACAGGGAGATCATATAAAAATCAACAATGTGGAGAGACACGTTGTCTGGAGAGGGATGGGCTCCGACAGGTGCAAAACGGCCCAAGACACACCGATAATGCAGAAAACATTGAGAAAAATCAAAAATGCGCCAGCCGTCTTAATACAGAACACGGACAATCATACCACTAAGGTTAACTAGTCCAGACAGAAGATTCGATATCCTGGCACAAAACAGAGTGGAGTGGCGGGAACCGATTCAACAACCTGTAGTACTGGTGCCCCAATGGAGTGGCGGGAACTGATTCAACAACCTGTAGTACTGGTGCCCCAATGGAGTGGCGGGAACTGATTCAACAACCTGTAGTACTGGTGCCCCAATGACCTTTCAGGTTACGCGACTGATGATGAGGATGATGACGATAATGGTCAAGGCGGACGACGAAGAGGTGGTAACAAAAATAGGTGGGAAGACACCATAAAAGAATGGACCAATCTTCGACCAGAGGAAGCACAGACAGCGGCTGCTGGCAGAGAGGTGTGGCGTGGAATTGTAGAAGTGTCTTCATGGGTGCCCCAATGACTTCGCCGATTACGGGATGACTTGACCTGAACTGACCTAACCTGACTTGGTCTGACCTGGCCTCACCTGACCTAACCTGCCTGACCTGACCTGACCTGAACTGATGATTTGCTAGAATTTTCGTATGTATTGGTCAACTGTTAATGTGTGTTTCAACTGTTTATTTTATGTTGCTTATCTCAGAACTAAATGGCCAAAAGTGTAGTGAACGTTAGACCGTCTAAATAATCATCAAGGCTAAATCAGAGGTTTTACACGATAGCCTACGTAAAGGTAGTCTCGTTGTATTCACTGCTGTCGGGGATGAAGTTTATATACCTCATTCTACATGAGCGCCACTTGTTTATGAGATGGAGCGGTTGTTTCCATACCTCTCTGACATTCCTACCGTAACAGTAACCCAGTAACAAATATAGCTGAATCTCTGAGGAAATCTTCTTTACCATAGGAAAAGAGAGCTCTACCAATTCGTAAATCATTTTTACCACGAAGAAAGAGAGCTCTACCATTAAATAAATCATTTTTACCATGAGAAAAGAGAGCTCTACTATTATATAAATCATTTTTACCATGAGAAAAGAGAGCTCTACCGGTTCATAAATCATTTTTACCACGAGAAACGAGAACTGTGTAAATCATTTTTACCATGAGATAACAAAGCTCTAAACCATTGAATAAATAATTTTTACCATTAGAAAAGTGAGGTTTACCAGTTCGTAAATCATCTTTACCATCAGAAAAGAGCTCTACATTTGGGTAAATCATATTTACCATGCGGAAAGAGAGCTGTACCACTGGGTAAATCATTTTTACCATGAGAAACAACATCTATACCACTGCGTAAATCACTTTTACCATGAGAAATGACATCTGTACCACTGTGTAGATCATCTCTACCATGAGAAACTATGTCTCTACCACTGCGTAGCTCATTGTTACTATGAGAAACGAGAGTTCTACAACTGCTCAAATCAGACATTCTGACTGTCCTTGAACGTTTCATTCTGGATAGAGTAATTTCCCCTCTGAAAACAGCGTCCCAGGTAGCTTACCAAATTGCCTGGCTGGATAGTTTTCAAGGAGGGATCCATGTCAGACAGAGACGAGAATAGGCTGACTGCTACACTGACATAATGTGTAAGAGGTTACTCCATTTGCGATATAACCCGTCAAGGGTAGACAGGACTCCAACTTATGGCATAGCAGGTATTGTCACTCACACATGCCAAAAACCTTTCGAGATTAGATTAGCATTTTGGATTTGAAGTAATGCAGTACAAATATATCCCATATTTCTTCATCTTCTTCTTCTTTTTCTTTTTCTTCGTTTGTTCTCTTCTACTTCGTATTTGTATTCTTCTCTTCTTCTGTTTTTTGTTCGTTTGCTTTGTTTCCTAAGATTGAGTGCGTTGCATTGCGAGTTTGTTGAGCCTTGTAGTCCAGTTAGGCCGTTTTCAGCACTAATTTTAAACGGGTTTATTGGGACACTGTCATACTGAATCCGACAAACGCGTTCTTATGTTCTTTCCTCTGTCGCTAACGACTTCCCTATCTGTCCAACTATATCGTATATAAATTAGGAATACGAATCAATAACTCATCCCCATATTAATTGGAATAAAATCTTGTCTTATCATGCACCTGTCAACCCAGCTTCAAAACTGTGCATGCGCTTGTTAAACTGTGAAATAACATAAAAACTAGATATGGAACAGACTTGTTCATCTCACAACGGTATGACCTTATCTCAATGATGTTTATCGTAACCCATTCCACCATTAAACATAGAATGCTGCTCAACTCTTAGTAAATTATTCGACTGCATGAATCAAATATGTGCTAATACAATGATTTGGGGATTTTTCAACCCTACAAGTTTTGATTTCTGTGTGAGTTAAGTTTAACAACATACATTCACAACTAGGAGCAAACGTGGCTCAAATAAACACACCAGCCAACATGTAAACATCAAAGCAAATACTTCAAAACAACTTTAAAGACGAATGTCTGAACCAATTGACGGAAGTGTCTACTGGGTGTGTCTTGTATAAAGAAAGGAAACAATTCTAACAAAAATGACATCAACAAACTGTAACGCAGGGAGCGAATATAATCGTCCAACTCACTTACTTTCAGTGTCCGGCAATCTCACAAAGTATTGGGCTATAAATCAGCTGCTATTGCAGCTCTTTCGTTTGCTGTCATGTGATCCGTCAAAGTGTGCAGTTCTGGCATTCTTGGAAAGTTAAACAGACGTTCGGGGTCTTGGATGGTTCCGCATTCACAGACATCTTCGTCTGCATCCACCCATTTCTGTCAAGTTTGAATTACACCTGGGGCAAGCCTGTTCTTGATCTGTTCACAGCTTTTTACACAGGGTAGGGCATTATTTGCCCTGTAACAAGTTCTTCTTTGATCTCTTTACATCCGTCACTATTTCTTTGACGAAATTGTTATGTGAGGTTTAGCACCATTTGAGTCTCTATTTACAGTGTGAAGGAAACGTTTCCTTGATTTGAGCAGTCCCATTTCTGGATTATCAAGTCGCTGAGCAGCGCATGAGCTGAGGCTGTTAGCGACCCATAGCTGACTATTAGCGTCAGGGCCAGCGACCCATAGCTACTACTAGCGTCAGGGCCTGCGGTCAATAGCTGACTGCTAGCGGTAGGGCCGGCGACTTATAGCTGCCTGGTAGCGTGAGGGCCAGCGACCCATAGCTGACTACTAGTGTCAGGGCCTGCGGTCAATAGCTGACTGCTAGCGGTTGGGCCGGCGACTTATAGCTGACTGGTAGCGTGAGGGCCAGCGACCCATAGCTGACTACTAGCGTTAGGGCCGGTAACATATAGCTGACTGTTAGCGTAAGGGCCAGCGACTATAGCTGACTGCTAGCGTCAGGGCCAGCGACCATAGCTGACTGCTAGCGTCAGGCCTAGCGACCATAGATGACTGCTAGCGACTGCCTATGCCATATTCGTTAGATTATCAAATATTTTATTTCGTACACCAACTTTTTGTTTCTCCGACTCACAGTGCTCATTGTACAACAATGTGCTATCCATTGTACATCTCTCAACTCAGAACAGAGCACATCAGATTTAAGAAACGCATAAACAAGTTAGAAACACTACCTTAACTGCCGCACCCTGCAGTATCAGGCAATGCCACATGTGCAGCTGGCTTGGACAGGGCTCATCATAGATTAAGGTTATTGCATGGCATCAGGAGAGGAGACTAATGTTGGGTCAGGTAAAACATATTGGTCTGGCAATGTTAGTCAGGGTCAGGTAAAACATACTTATCGGACAATGTTAGTCTGAGCCAGAAAAACATGTACATATTTAATAATGTAAGTTGAGGTCTGGCAAAACATACTGATTGGACAATGCTATTCAGGGCCAGGCGAAATATAATGACCAAGAGCCTATCTCACTTCCACGCAGTCAACCCTGGCTGTTTTATAGCAGTCTGGCTAACGAGATGGGGATCGACGTGACCCCTGTAGTAGTGAGCGACACGGAGATGAAGCAAAGCATAGCGCAACAGCCTGGAGAAGCCCATTCTTCTTCTTCTTCGTACGCAGTCAGACAGTAACCATTATTTTTTCGAAAAAAGCGGCGGTCATCCTGAGGCTGTCGCCGCTGCCATAGAGCGTGTCTTGCAGTTCCACTGGTGATGGCCACATCTGCTCTCTCTGATCCTCGTATGTCGGGCAGTTCTGCAGCAGATGTTCAGCGGTCATTTTACCGGTACCGCACAGGCATTCGTCGGTACCACCTATCTTCAATTTGTTGAATAGGTGGTACCTCAGTCTATTGTGGCCAGTGCGAAATCTGAAGACAACGACCTGCTCTCTTCGGTTCAACTGGTAATAGGCATCGTTTTTGGTGTAACCAGTATGTTCGGTTTCCCATTTGGTCATGTATCTGGCTTTGATAAGCCGTTTTGACTCTTCGTACGTCATACTAGTATCTGTTTGTGGTAGTCTTGCACCTTCTTTTGCCAGTCTGTCTGCCTCCTCGTTGCCTTGGATGTTGCAGTGTGATGGGACCCACTGTACCACTACTCTTTTTGGTGCGGACTGCTGGCACAATTTGCAGAGTGCTGCTCTTAAGTCATTAAGCTCAGTGTTTTTCTGGCTTTTTAGCGCTGTGACTACGGCGAGAGCATCTGTAAGCAGGACTATATGGCTTTCATTTTCTTTGTGTGTCACCATTTCTTCCACTGCCGCCCTCAGTGCCTCTGCCTCCGCTCTGAAATTGCTTGTGTACTTACCAGTAGAGAATGACAGTGTTATTTTTCTGCCATTTGGTAGGTTCAGGAATGCTCCTGCTCCTCCGTTCTGTGTAGTGTTTGTTACAGAACCGTCGGTGTATGCATGGGTCCAGTCCATGCTTGGGTAGCTTTTCGATATAAAGCTTAGGGTAGTATCTCTCCTTTCTTTTTCAGTCTGGCAGTTTTTGTTTCCAATACCTGGTATATTTTCTACCACCTCTGGAAATATATGCTGCCTCCAGGTAGGTTTTCGTACAGTAGTGATGGGTTTTGGTGTTGTTAGTGTGTTTATGGGATCTTCGTGCATCTTTGCTTTGGCTATTTCTGCAAAGTTTCTCCGCTTTAGTTTCCCATTTCCCAGATTGTTTAGTCTCTGGTGCATTGGATGATCAGTCAGTATTCGGAGTTTCTCTGACTGCAGCTGGGCTCTGCAGTCTCTTCTATCGGTCATGGATTGCAGTTTTGTAATCTTTTCAAGTTCTACAATTGGCGTTGACTTCATGCCTCCTGATTTAACTCTCATGGCTTGGTTTTGAAGTTTGCTAACTTTATCGACGTTCGCCTTTGCTGCTGTTGTCCATGCCGCAATGCCATACTCGAGAACTGGTCTCACTCTTCCAGTGTACAGTTTCTTTAGTATGCCTTCGTCTGCTCCCCAGCTTGTGCCAGCAAGTTTCCTCATGATTGCCATTCTTTCTCAGGCTCTCATTTGGTTTCTCTCGATCTGACTTTTCCATGTCATGCGCCGATCAAATGTGACTCCCAGATAGGCTGGGTTGTCGTTTGGCTGCAGGAATTTGCCATTTAAACTTAATTTGGTATTTTGGGGTTTTATTGAAAGCGAGAATATTGTGCATGTCGTTTTCTCCTCGTTTATTTTGACCAGCCATGAGTTCGCCCACTCTTCCAGCGATGTTAGGGCCTGCTGCATCCGATTTCTTGCTATGGTGAGATTCTTTTCAGAGGTCCACATAGCCAGATCGTCTGCAAACATTGAGCTATGGACTCTCCTTGGTATATTCTCTGTAATGTCGTTTATATATACCAGGAAGAGTGTGGGTGACAATACTCTCCCTTGGGGTACTCCCTGCTCGAGTGTCACCTTTTTGCTAATCTGCCCTTGTACTTGGACTCTGGCCGTTCTTTGTTTGAGGTAGTGGTTCATCCACTTGTACATTTTCCCACAAACATCACTTCTTCTTAGCTTGACTCTAAGTCCGTCTTTCCAGACTTTGTCAAATGCCTTTTCCAGATCCACCCAAACAGCTACTGTGTGTTTCTGTGCCTGGTAGGCATCTTCTATTTCCTGGGCTATGAGGATGACCTGGTCCTCAGTGGATCTGTGCTGTCTAAAGCCGGCTTGCTGTGGAATTAGTATTCGTTTTTCCTCCAGATGCCACATCAGTCTGGTGTTTATCATACGTTCCATCAGCTTGCCGACACAGCTCAGTAGGCTGATGGGCCTGTATCCATTTGGATCTGTTTGTCCTTTCTTGTTTTTGGTACTGGTACCAGTACTGCGTCTTTCCATGCCTGGGGTACAATTCACCTTTTTCAGCTTTGGTTCAGGACCGATAGCAGTTTCCTCTTCGCTGTTTGGCCCAGCCCCATCAGCATTTCGTTTATTATCCCGTCTTTTCCAGGAGATTTCCTTTTCTTTAGTGTTCTCATAGCCTCTTCCATTTCGCTCATTGTTAATTTGGCCATCATGTGCTCTTCAGGTGCCGTATTGATGTTGTCGTGCCCCCTTAGCTCTTCACTAATGTCTGTATGCCTATCTGCAGGGACCTTGATGTCGTTTGCTCTGGCATAGTGATCGACAAAAGCGTTTGCGGCTTTCTTACCGGTTAGCAAGTTTTCGCCCTGCTTGATGGTAATTTGTTTGTTTGACGGAGTTTCGTCGTTCATGGCTCTGACTAGCTTCCATAGCTTGTTCCCTTCTTTGTCCAGGTTTAGGCTTTCTGTTTTGTTTTTCCAGCTTTCTCTTGCTGTTTGCTTGAGAGTGTATTTGTATTTCGCCGTGGCGGCTTTGAAGGCGATGTTTGCCTCCATAGATTGTTCTCGCCTTGCCATGTTCCTAGCATTTGTTACTGCATCTTCCGCTTTCTGCAACTCATCATTCCAGTAGGGCGTATAGTTTTTCCTAGCTCCTCTTGGGATGGTTTCAGTGGTGGCTTGCATTATTGCCTTGCCTAGGCTTTCTACCATGGGCTTCATTTTGTTGTTTCGTGTGTTGATGGTTTCACACAGCCCTTCTGTCAGGATTGCAAATCTGTCCCAGTCGGCTCGTTTGTAATTCCAACGTGGGAGCGGTTTTGTTTCCTGTGGGCCTAATTCCATATCAATGTCTAGCCTGATCGGCCTGTGGTCGCTACCTGCCAGTTGGTTTAGCACTTGGCGGTCTATTTTATGGTGTATGTCCTGTGTGGAGAAGGCCAAATCTGGAGTCGATGTGGTACGTCATGTTCTAGAATTGAAACTAGGGATATCCTCCGGCCTATTGATTAGGGAGAGATTTGTATCTATCTCCCAATCTTCCACTTCGTCACCTCTGCTGTCTGTGTCAGAGTATCTCCATCTCCCCGAGTGGCTGTTGAAATCTCCAACTACTATCCAGTTGGAGTCTCTGACCTCCATACTCGAGAGCGATAGGTCTCTATTTGGTGGGAGAAGCCTATTCAACTCTCATCATCACGATGTGAGGAAATTTACTACAACCTGTCACGTAACGCCCATTTCAGGACGCACAGAAAAAAAATAAACTTACCCATTGCAAGCATTCAAGAACAACAACAACATTGACTGGCAGCTCATCAACCATAAACGCGTTACAGAGCTCAGCTCATCAGCAATACAACACCCGCTAATCTACAACTTGGCATTGACTACAAAAGGGCGAATAGCTCGCCATACTTAAACAGCAACAAAATTGACAAAAATGCCTGAACTGTCTCTATTTCCCTTGTAACGAATATGACATGACGATCAACACAGACATGACAGTGACTATGTTCATTTCACGTGAACATGTGCAGACAAGTTTCCACATCAGTGGCATTTGTATCAAGCAAGTACGAGAGCTCAAATACTTAGATAGTATGTTCACTGATGACGGCAGAGTGGACAAATAAGTTGCATATAGAATTCAAAACGTGAAGTGTCCACTATCAAGTTCCACACATTATGAAACATGCTAAATTGCTCCTTTCAAATATGAAGAGTCTGATTAATACACCATTTATTGCTACATTGTATTACCAATGCCAATCTGTGTCTTTACTAGCGGCCTATACTTCTTCTTCTTCGTACGCAGTCAGACAGTAACCATTATTTTTTCGAAAAAAGCGGCGGTCATCCTGAGGCTGTCGACACTGCCACAGAGCTTGTCTTGTGGTTCCACTGGTGATGGCCACATCTGCTCTCTCTGATCCTCGTATGTCGGGCAGTTCTGCAGCAGATGCTCAGCGGTCATTTTCTCGGTACCACACGGGCATTCGTCGGTACCACCTATCTTCAATTTGTTGAATAGGTGGTACCTCAGTCTATTGTGGCCAGTGCGAAGTCTGAAGACAATGACCTGCTCTCTTCTGTTCAACTGGTAAAAGGCATCGTTTCTGGTGTAGCCGGTATGTTCAGTTTCCCATTTGGTCATGTATATGGCTTTAATAAGCCGTTTTGACTCTTCGTACGTCATACTAGTATCTGTTTGTGGTAGTCTTGCACCTTCTTTTGCCAGTTTGTCTGCCTCCTCGTTGCCTTGGATATTTCAGTGTGATGGGACCCACTGTACCACTACCCTTTTTGGTGCGGACTGCTGGCATAGTTTACAGAGTGCTGCTCTTAAGTCATTAAGCTCAGTGTTTTTCTGCCTTTTTAGCGCTGTGACTACGGCCAGAGCATCTGTAAGCAGGACTATATTGTTTTCATTTTCTTTATGTGTCACCATTTCTTCCACTACTGCCCTCAGTGCCTCTGCCTCCGCTCTGAAATTGCTTGTGTACTTACCAGTAGCGAACGACAGTGTTATTTTTCTGCCATTTGGTAGGTTCAGGAGTGCTCCTGCCCCTCCGTTCTGTGTAGTGTTTGTTACAGAACCGTCGGTGTATGCATGGGTCCAGTCCATGCTTGGGTAGTTTTTCGATATAAAGCTTAGGGTAGTATCTCTCCTTTCTTTTTCAGTCTGGCAGTTTTTTTTTGCAATACCTGGTATATTTTCTATTACCTCTGGAAATATATCCTGCCTCCAGGTAGGTTTTCGTACAGTAGTGATGGGCTTTGGTGTTGTTAGTGCGTTTATGGGATCTTCGTGCATTTTTGCTTTGGCTATTTCTGCAAAGTTTCTCCGCTGTAGTTTCCCATTTCCCAAATTGTTTAGTCTCTGGTGCATTGGGTGGTCAGTCAGTCTTCGGAGTTTTTCTGACTGCAGCTGGGCTCTGCAGTCTCTTCTATCGGTCATGGGTTGCAGCTTTGTAATCTTTTCAAGTTCTACAATTGGCGTTGACTTCATGCCTCCTGTTATAACTCTCATGGCTTGGTTTTGAAGTTTGTTAACTTTATCGAAGTTCGCCTTTGCTGCTGTTGTCCATGCCGCAATGCCATACTCGAGAACTGGTCTCACTCTTCCAGTGTACAGTTTCTTTAGTATACTTTCGTCTGCTCCCCAGCTTGTGCCAGCAAGTTTCCTCATGATTGCCATTCTTTCTCTGGCTCTCATTCGGTTTCTCTCGATCTGACTTTTCCATGTCATGCGCCGATCAAATGTGACTCCCAGATAGTTTGGGTTGTCGTTTTGCTGCATCAATTTGCCATTTAGACTTAATTTTGTGTTTTGGGGTTTGATTGAAAGCGAGAATATTGTACATGTGGTTTTCTCCTCGTTTATTTTGACCAGCCATGAGTTCGCCCACTCTTCCAGCGATGTTAGGGCCTGCTGCATCCGATGTCTTGCTATGGTGAGATTCTTTTCAGAGGTCCACATAGCCAGATCGTCTGCAAACATTGAGCTATGGACTCTTCTTGGTACATTCTCTGTAATGTCATTTATATACACCAGGAAGAGTGTGGGTGACAGTACGCCCCCTTGGGGTACTCCCTGCTCGAGTGTCACCTTTTTGCTAATCTGCCCTTCAAGTGCATGGACTCTGGTCGTTCTTTGTTTGAGGTAGTGGTTGATCCACTTGTACATTCTCTCACAAACTTCACTTCTCCTTAGCTTGACTCTAAGTCCGTCTTTCCAGACTTTGTCAAATGCCTTTTCCAGGTCCACCCAAACCGCTACTGTGTGTTTCTGTGCCTGGTAGGCATCTTCTATTTCCTGGGCTATGAGGATGACCTGGTCCTCAGTGGATCTATGCTGTCTAAAGCCGGCTTGCTGTGGAATTAGTATTCGTTTTTCTTCCAGATGCCACATCAGTCTGGTATTTATCATACGTTCCTTCAGTTTGCCGACACAGCTCAGTAGGCTGATAGGTCTGTATCCTTTTGGATCTATTTTGTCCTTTTCTTTCTTTGGTACTGGTACAAGTACTTCGTCTTTCCATGCCTGGGGTACAATTCCCCTTTTCCAGCTTTGGTTCAGGACCGATAGCAGTTTCCTCTTCGCTGTTTGGCCCAGCCCCATCAGCATTTCGTTTGTTATCCCGTCTTTTCAGGGAGATTTCCTTTTCTTTAATGTTGTCAAGGCCTCTTCCATTTCACTCATTGTTAATTTGGCCATCATATGCTCTTCAGGTGCCGTATTGATTCTGTCGTGCCCCTTTTGCTCTTCACTAATGTCTGTATGCCTATCTGCAAAGACCTCGATGTGGTTTGCTGTGGCATAGTGTTCTACAAAGGCGTTTGTGGTTTTTTTCCAGTGAGCAAGTTTTCGCCCTGCTTGATGGTAATTTGTTTGTTTTAAGGGATTTCGTCATTCATGGCTCTGAATAGCTTCCATAGCTTGTTCCCTTCTTTGTCTAGGTTGAGGCTTTCGGTTTTGTTTTTCCAGCTCTCTCTTGCTGTTTGGTTTAGAGTGTATTTGTATTTCGCCGTGGTGGCTTTGAGGGCGATATTTGTAGCGGCCTATACGAGTACGACCCAGAGCTGTGAGATGCGCTGTGTGAAAAGTGCAGCCGGAAAGACAATCCCTTACCGAATCAGCAACACCACGCTGACACACGGGGTACAAACCCAGTTAGTTCGCACATTGACTCTCAACAAATCAAGTGGTTTTATCATTTAGTCAGAATGCATTATGACCAGTCTGCATCATGAGCACATCATATGCAGGTCGCCGGTCCACAAGCAAGACCCAGGACACGACGTTGATGGATCGAGGGTGTCTCTGACACTCTCAGGAAGTTACCCCTAACGACAGCACAAGCCTCCCACTTGGCGATAACATGAAATCTTCGCATCCCACCTCTCTGCGACGCCGTATGACAAGAGCAGTAGGACAACCTACCTCTCTGCGACGCCGTATGGCCAAAGCAGTAGGACAACCTACCTCTCTGTGACACCGTATGGCCAAAGCAGTAGGACATTTTACCTCTCTGAGACACCGTATGGCAAGACCAGTAGGACACCCCACTTCTCTATGACACCGTATGGCAAGAGCAGTAGGACAAAAGATGAAGAAAGCCGAACAATGACACACATTCAGCGTGGCAGTGATGATGTTCACGCCTCTATCACACACACATAACCCTATTTTAGCCACTAATGGTAAGCAGGATCTACTATTTACACCTTCCTTTACCTGTATCTCACTACGAATGGTTTAGTTTGAACAAAAATCTTTCTGGTCTCATGTAACAACCATACTTTCAGTATCTCTTCTCACGCTGGTCCCATCAAGCTTACACATCTTGCGTGACATGCCTGCAATCTTTGTCCAGATGCATCGTGCGTCAGAAAACAGCTTGCAACTTTTGAAATGATTTGTGAACTCTTTCTCTCGCTTCCTTTTCTTTCTTTCGCTTCCTTTTCTTTCTCTCTCTCGCTTTCCCTCTCTATCTATCTGTCTCTCCCCCTCTCTCCACCTGGCAAGGATACCTGAGTGTGCCAGCATTTGCTTATATTTGAGTGTAAAGGAAAAATTTAACATGTTGTGGGATATAATTTCATATATTTGGGACTAGAATTTCAGGCATCTTTTTTAAATATAATCTCAAATCAATTGAAATATATGTATATCAATATATGTTCAGATATTTAGAATATACTTTAACGTTTTTTTTATTACAATTTCAAACACATTACATCACATAATCATCGCCGTCACTCCGGTAGTTATTGTTGTTGTTGTTGAATGCCGACAATGAGTAAGATACTACTCATCTGCGCTTCCTGAAAACGGCGGGTTGTATTAGCTTACCCGAGGCGTGTAGATAAAGGTGTACCTGGCCCCCTCCAGAACCAGCAGTGGTACTGCACATCAAAGAAACGGGGGTCATTACAATATTTCACGTGTGTGAATACATGTGTGTGTATATATTTATTTTTCATATATTTATAAATCATCTTCGACGTCACTCTTAAACTCCAATTACAAGACATAGACAGATGTACTCTGGAGAACGGAATTATTATTATTATTCTTTTTCCTCTTCTTCTTCTTCTTCTTCTTCTTCTTCGTTTGCAATCCCCCGCTACCAAACCCTGAAAGGGCTTAAGTAGCAGAATGTAGTCCAGAGAACGGAATTCGTTGTGTCGTAGTTTACAGCTTGACTGCGATATTTGCACCTTTCGGTCCAACACATCCGACTTCAGCAAGCATTTTTTTAGTACCGGGTTAGCATTCCCTCTTCGATCCCTTCTCCTTAGCCAGTCTGCCTTGCTGCAGCCTGTTATCCAGGATCAGCGCGTAGAGATGTAGAGGGGTCTTGGCAGCTCTGGTTCTCTGGCCCTGACACTAGCAGTCAACTATGGGTCGCTGACCACTGCAGCTCAGCATCTTGATCCCGAACGGAATTCGCTGTGTTACAGTTTACACCTTGATTTTTGCACCTCTCGGATTGACATATCTGATTCAGCATAGCATTTTGGTGTAGCGCGTTAGCCTTCCCTCTTTGATCCAGTCTACATAGTGACCAGTCTGCGGAGAAAGGTCTTCGCAGTTCTGAGTCGCTTGCCCTGAGGCTGGCAGTCAGCTGTGGGTCGCAAACCGATACAGCTCATACATTGCTCAGCATATTGATTTCCTTGTATATATATATATATACAATAGTTTTTTTAGCTGAAAACCTTAAAAGGGGGGAATAGAAATTAGTAAATAACCATGCCTTTGAATTGTAACTTATTAAAATGGTTGCTAAGGATGTCAAGAGTGCCCTGTCCATGCCATCACGGTGCGCACAAACAACATGTTGTAATTACAGTTAAAAGATGGTCGCCCTACTATTGACATGCACGAAAGACGAGCAGCGTTCTGTAATCCGTTTTTTGTAGCAGCGAAGGCGTGAAACCTGTAGAGATTCATCGTGTGATGCATGCCTTTTACTTCAACAAGTGTATGAGTGGTGTATGATGTTCTAAAACGGCATGATCTCTGTGACAGACTGCTCATGACTTGGTCAGGCACACTGAGTAGTGACCCCAGAGTCCATTGCAGCCACTGAAGGCCTCGTGAAAGAAAATCGTCGATTGATTATGCATGGAATTGCCACCAATCTAGACGCAAGTAAAGGTTCAGCACGCCACATCATCCATGATGTGGTGCAGTATTACAAAGTGTCTGCTAGGTTCGTGCCACAGCAGGTAACTCCAGAATTGAAAAAAAACAATACTCTGATGTCTATTAAAAACATTTGCGATCCCTTTGAAGCAGAAGGTGACGATCTCATAGCAGATGTTACTGACGATGAAATCTGGGTTCACTATCACGAGGCTGAAACGAAGAGATCCAGCAAGGAATGGCACCATCACTCCTCGC
The DNA here is from genome assembly GCA_036924085.1 of Ariolimax columbianus. Classification (NCBI taxonomy): domain Eukaryota; kingdom Metazoa; phylum Mollusca; class Gastropoda; order Stylommatophora; family Arionidae; genus Ariolimax; species Ariolimax columbianus. Next base: position 44,189,777 of record JAVGWX010000008.1, on the reverse strand, counting down.
CGAAACCAAATAAGTTTCACACGCAGCAATCTGCAGGTAAGGTTATGATGACTCTCTTTTGAGATGCATCGTCGTTATTTTAGAGCAGTACATACCCAGGGGATACACTGCCCTCTGTACCACGTATATAGATCTTCTCAGGAATCATCTTCGACCCGCAATATCAAATACAAACGGGGACGGCGTAGGCTAGTGGTTAAGTGACACGGCTCACAACCCGAAGGTGCTGGGTTCAATCCCCATCACAGCACCAGCCGTTACCCCGGGGAAGCAAACCCTTAGAAAATGCAGGAAGAAGCAGGCCCTTACATAAAATACATGCTGAAGTCGGATGCACTGGGCCGACAGGCGCAAAATAAAAACCACAGTGCAACGCACACCAGCTTGGGGATTAGAGAAAGAAGACGAACGCCAAAAAAAAAATTCAAACAACGTGGACTTCTAAGTAAAGGGGTGATTTTGCAACATGATAATGCTAGATCTTTTACTGATCGTGCAACAGCTGCGAGCAACCACTTTCAGTATCTACCACAACGGCTGCAACCATCGATGACCTCCACTTTCAGTATCTACCACAACGCTGCAAGCATCGATGACCTCCACTTTCAGTTTCTACCACAACGGCTGCAAGCATCGATGACCTCCACTTTCAGTATCTACCACAACGGCTGCAAGCATCCACTTTCAGTATCTACCACAACGGCTGCAAGCATCCACTTTCAGTATCTACCACAACGGCTGCAAGCAGCCCCTTTCAGTATCTACCACAACCACTGCAACCATCGACGACCTCCACTTTCAGTATCTACCACAACCACTGCAACCATCGACGACTTCCACTTTCAGTATCTACCACAACCACTGCAACCATCGACGACCCCCACTTTCAGTATCTACCACAACCACTGCAACCATCGACGACCTCCACTTTCAGTATCTACCACAACGGCTGCAACCATCGATGACCTCCACTTTCAGTATCTACCACAACCACTGCAACCATCGACAACCTCCACTTTCAGTATCTACCACAACCACTGCAACCATCGACGACCTCCACTTTCAGTATCTACCACAACCACTGCAACCATCGACGACCTCCACTTTCAGTATCTACCACAACCACTGCAACCATCGACGACTTCCACTTTCAGTATCTACCACAACCACTGCAACCATCGACGACCCCCACTTTCAGTATCTACCACAACCACTGCAACCATCGACGACCTCCACTTTCAGTATCTACCACAACGGCTGCAACCATCGATGACCTCCACTTTCAGTATCTACCACAACCACTGCAACCATCGACAACCTCCACTTTCAGTATCTACCACAACCACTGCAACCATCGACGACCTCCACTTTCAGTATCTACCACAACCACTGCAACCATCGACGACCTCCACTTTCAGTATCTACCACAACGGCTGCAACCATCGATGACCTCCACTTTCAGTATCTACCACAACCACTGCAACCATCGACGACCTCCACTTTCAGTATCTACCACAACCACTGCAACCATCGACGACCTCCACTTTCAGTATCTACCACAACGGCTGCAAGCATCCACGTTCAGTATCTACCACAACCACTGCAACCATCGACGACCTCCACTTTCAGTATCTACCACATCCTCTGTACTTACCAGACCAAGCTCTACTTGATTTTCACGCCCTTGGACGACTGAACGAAGCATTGGGAGGTTGGACTTTCATGTCAGATAAAGAGGTCCAGCATGTGGTGCATGTGTGTCTACACATCCGGGCAAGAGAATTTCTCTTCTGCTGGACTCAATGCACTCTGTAGACGCTGGGGGCCTTGTATCGAGAGCAATGGTGCAATGACACTTTTTCTGAATATATTTACCAAATAAATATATTTAAGGTTTCCATTTGAACCCCATTTATCGTTGTTGTTTACGAATGCCCACAATGAGTAGTTTATTTACTCTGTTGTGGGCTCTGAAAAGGAAGATAAAGGGGGGGGGGTGTAGTAGCTTTCCTGCATGCTGATGAAGACAGACCGGAGTCCTTCAAACGGTTGTGCAATGCTTGGCTTCATCTGCGTGTCACTCACTACTACGGGGATCACGTCGATTCCTCACCTCGTTAGCCATGCTGCCATTAAAACTACCTATTTCCAGAGAGGGCTACTAGGAATCCGAGATGAGAGTCCTGTCCAGTATATTTTGCCTGACCTTGACTAACATGTCTGATCAGTATATTTTGCCTGACCCTGACTAACATGTCTGATCAGTATATTTAGCCTGACCCTGACTAACATATCTGATCGGTATATTTTGCCTGCCCAGATGTTAGTCTTCCCCAGTAAACCCCATTCGTATATTTAAATAAACCATTTATATAAACTAACTTCACACCTTCACACATTTCGAAATATGATTTCACATATTTGATAGTAGTTTCAAATGACAGGTCAGATAACAAAGTTATATGAATATATACGTGTTCATTTTATTCACATTTTAAATCTTTTTCTTTCACTCTGTTTTCTTCTGGTTGTGAATTATCTCTCAACATCCTCTCTCTCTCTCTCTTTCTCTCTCTCTTTTTCTTTCTATCTCTCTCTCGTTCTCTCTATCGTACACATATACTCTGTCTCTCTCTCTTTCTGCTCTAAAACTCTAGCGTTATATCCTTTTCTTTTAATTTCAGTAACAAAAATCATGCATTATATTTTTTGTATTTTTTTTCTGAAGAATCAAATACGTTTCTTTGATTAATCTCATTTTTGTATTTCTTTTCCTTCTTTACATAGCTCATGAATGTCTTCTATCTCTCTCTCTCTCGCTCTTCTCTCTCTCGCTCTATCTTTTTATCTATATATTTATCTATCTATCTATCTATCTGTCTATCTATCTATCTATCTATCTATCTATCTATCTATCTATCTGTCTATCTATCTATCTATCTATCTATCTATCTATCGATCTATCTATCTATCTATCTATCTATCTATCTATCTATCTATCTATCTATCTATCTATCTATCTATCTATCTATCTATCTATATGTCTATCTGTCTATCTGCATATCTATCTATCTGTCTATCTATCTGTCTATCTATCTGTCTATCTATCTATCTATATATCTATTTATCTATCTATCTATCTATCTATCTATCTATCTATCTATCTATCTATCTATCTATCTATCTATCTATATATATATGTCTGCCTGTCTCTGTCTGTCTATCTATCATATGTATATATATATATATATATATATATATATGAGGCGTGGTTAATTTAAATCGGACCGAACTCCACCAACATACTTACGTACGATGCGCAAGATGACGTCACTTCTGGTGTAAACAGCACATACCAACCGTCAAGTTATATATATATATATAAATGCCCGCACCCACTCACTCACCCACTCATTTACTCAACCACTATCCCACTCATACACTTACTCACCCACTCACTCACTCAATTACTGACCCACTCACTCACTCAACCACTATCCCACTCACTCACTCACCCACTCACTCACTCAATTACTCACCCACTCACTCACTCACTCTGCTTGTCTTTCCCCTTCAACATGAAAATGTACAGCTGTGTAAGCTTGTCACATTAACGTAAATAGAATTACTTGGTTTTGTATGATTTTTTTTCTTTCTTTTCTATATTTCTGCTTTTATCTTGGCTTTTTTAGTCGGGGACATTTTTTTTCTTCTGGTTCCAATCATTGTCGTTCCAACTTGTTCCACGTGAGGCGTCGGGTTGCAGCTTCAACTCGCGTTCATGTCCTGTACTTGGCAGTATTCAATATCAGCCAACTATAATGGATTGCTTTAACTTGTTGTTACCGTTGTAAATGTCAACAATGAGTAGGTTTACTCTTTTGCTGCTCGTTTCCAGGGAGGACTACGAGGAATTCGTGTTAGGGGTCTTTGCCCAAATATTTTACTTGGCCGATCAGTATCTGACCAGACGTCGGTCTTCCTTTCTTCTGCTTTAACTTAATGTCTACCTTCTAAATATTCAAAAATGCATCATGTATCTTCTTTTGCCCCTGTGTGTCCTAGTTAAAGTCACATATGTGTATTTGGTTTTGTACTGTATGTTTATTTGTAGTTGGCTCAGTGCAGGTGACATCTCCACAACGAAGCTCGACTGCTGTCGATCTACAACATGCTCTTGCTCCGATGGTGCTATTTGACACACGCCTTCCAGTCACTAGTCTCATGTTCTCCGACCACCTATGACGGTGTCTGTCTCTTCGGATTCTTCCTTCGTATTTACCCCCCAGGATATGCCTAAGTTATGGCCAAAAAATATCAATTGTCCAACTCTGATTTCTGACAGCTTCCCTATCTTCGTTTTCAGTTGGTGTTGTTGTATTTTTGCAAATGCCCACAATGAGTATGTTTACTCTTTTTGTATGGGGAGGAAGACTAACGTCTAGTCAGGCAAAATATACTGATCAGACATATTTGAGTCAGGCAAAACATACTGGCCAAGAATCCCACCTCGGCTTCCTCGTAACCCCACCTGGAAACTGGCTGTTTTCATGGCAGCCTGGCAACACTTGGTGTCTTTACTGACCAGACGTTTATCTCCCACCCCCACCACCCCCCCCCCCCCCCCCCCGTTTTCAGTATTTCCGCACTTTGTTTTCTTTTCTTTCAGCAAGACATGGGCCAATAATATGTAATGCCTCTGTTCTATTTCCCACCTGTTTATTCGATATCCATGTTTCTCCTCATTAGCATATCAAGGAGTATTCATATCACTTCACCATTCACATTTTCAGATTCTCGTATATCTTCCTGGATGTTAGTATGCGGCTCATGTTGTTGAATTCTGTCCTGACCAAACATATCCTATTTCTGATTTCCTTTCTGTTAGCTGCCACCTTAGGCTATTAAATGTTCCATCACACACGTCACATCACATTAACCCCGGCGTCAATCGGACAGGAAGCGAGAAAGCCTGCAACATGTTCTATGCATCCCGAGCCTTTTCTGTGTAGTACCAGAGCGGAACTAGGTTGTGTTTTTCTTTTAAATCCGTTTCACTGCATAGGTGGACGACCCAGTGGAGGCGTATAACCACAGGGCTACCAAAGTGTCGCTCGCCGCGTCAATATGTTTTCATATATGCTCACCGATCACATGAGCTGCAATGGTCAGCGACCCATAGCTGACTGCTAGTGTCAGGGCCAGCGAACCAAAGCTGCCAAGACCCTTCTACACCTCCACGCGGTGATCCTGGATTACAGGCTGCAGCAGAGCAGACTGGCTAAGGAGAAGGGATTGAAGAGGGAATGCTAACCCGGTACTCAAAAAATGCTTGCTGAAGTCGGATGTGTTGGATCGAAAGGTTCAAATATCGCAGTCAAGCTGTAAACTACGACACAGCGCATTCCGTTCTCTTGACTACATGCTGCTACTTAAGCTTTTTGAGTGTTTGGTAGTGGGAGATTGAGAATGAACGAAGCCAAGCTAAGCCATACATGCTCACAGAATGACCAGCCCAGCGGTTTTTTATGGGGAAATGTTTCAACGACGACCCGAAATAAGAGTTTGATGTAGAATTTTCTCATTTCTGAACTGATCCCCCATGCCTTTTCATTGGTTCTTGGATAACTCTGAGCTTTTCAGCATTTGCTTTGCGCAATTGCCACACCCCACAACCTTAAATAATGTCTGAAAGGACCACAGAATTAACACAGTGTGTTCCTATTGTGGTGTCTTTCCTCTGTTGGAGTATTGGCTTTATGCAATTGACGCTTTACCAAGCCACTGTTCTCCTAGAGATTTCGCGATCAATATTGTCGGTGGCATTTACTTTTTGGCCCAGATAGACGTAGGAGTTGACATCTTGGAAGATTTCATCCTTCAGTTTGATTTCCTAATGTATGCTGAATGGATTTCTCACACACTATGTTTATGTGTGTTTTTTAAATTAGTCTTAAGCATATCTTTTATTTCCACTTTTCTGTGATGACCACAGGCAATATAGATTATTGCTGCTACGAAAGCGATGGTCTGACTTGAAGCAATGAGTGGCACACATGCGTGTATCCTCAGTGATTCAACGAGGATGCTCAAAGAAGGTGGAATCAGGTCGTCCACTACGCCAGTGGTTGGGGTCGGTAGGGCGGTCAATGTTACAGAGAGTCACCTTAATACTCGTTCCAGTGCATGCTGGTGTCGATGGGAACGAGAGAGCTGATAGGTTGGTGGGTACAGATATAGTGGAGGGCGGGAGATTAATGGATCGAGCCGATAGGTTGGCGGGTACAGCTATAGTGGAGGGTGGGGTCTCAATGGACCGGTAAGTTGGCGAGTACAGCTATAGTGGAGGGCGAGAGATTAATGGGCCCAGTCGATAGGTTGGTGAGTACAGCTATAGTGGAGGGTTGGAGAACAATGGACCGAGCCGATAGGTTGGCGAGTACAGCTATAGTGGAAGCGGAAGATCGATGGACCGAGCCGATGTCCTAAACGCCGTTAGGGAAATCGGCTGAAAGGAATATTTGGAAGTTGGTCCAGACTTTACATCCTTGGCGCGACTGGTTGAATTGGTTGTGTAACGTTAGGCGTTGAAGAAGGAACAGCACAGGGGCATCCAAAGACGTCTGGTTAACCAGCACAGGACAGGAACGGTCAGTCATCACGTGCTGGAAGACATACTGAGGAGGAGATCTGAGAGCGTATGGACTTGCCCCGACTGCGCTCAAGATGATCCTACGACTAACTAACAAACTAACTAACAAACTAACTAACTAAAACCATATATGCGACAGTCGGGACAAACTTTGTACCTGTTGCAGGACGAGATCAGGTGATCTTCTCCTAACTTAACATCTTTAAACTGGTTTAGAAGACCCTACAGAGTTTGTATATATCTATACAACTAGTTTCTTTTACTTAACTTGATCTAAAAATAAATATGCGCATCCAATGTTTCTGTGTAAGTGATGGTCTGAACTATTTGTCAAGAATTGTTGTTTCTGTTGTCTTAATGTCGGTGTCCAACCTTGGCTGCCGGTGTGTATTGTTGACACTAGCCTTTGTAATTCTTGTTCATTTTCTACCAACCTTCTTCTTCTTCTTCTTCTGCGTACACAGTCAGACAGTAACCATTATGTTCTCGAAAAAAGCGGCGGTCATCCTGAGACTCTCGCCACTACCATAGAGCTTGTCTTGCAGTTCCACTGGCAATGGCCACATCTGCTCTCTCTGATCCTCGTATGTCGGGCAGTTCTGCAGCAGATGTTCAGTGGTCATTTTACCAGTACCGCACGGGCATTCGTCGGTACACCCTATCTTCAATTTGTTGAATAGGTGGTACCTCAGTCTATTGTGGCCAGTGCGAAGTCTGAAGACAACGACCTGCTCTCTTCGGTTCAACTGGTAATAGGCATCGTTTTTGGTGTAACCAGTATGTTCGGTTTCCCATTTAGTCATGTACCTGGCTTTGATAAGCCGTTTTGACTCTTCGTACGTTATACTGGTATCTGTTTGTGGTAGCCTTGCACCTTCTTTTGCCAGTCTGTCTGCCTCCTCGTTGCCTTGGATGTTGCAGTGTGACGGAACCCACTGTACCACTACCCTTTTTGGTGCGGACAGCTGGCACAGTTTGCAGAGTGCTGCTCTTAAGTCATTAAGCTCAGTGTTTTTCTGGCTTTTTAGCGCTGTGACTACGGCGAGAGCATCTGTCAGCAAGACTATGTGGCTCTCGTTTTCACTGTGTGTTGCCATTTCTTCCACTGCCGCCCTCAGTGCCTCTGCCTCCGCTCTGAAATTGCTTGTGTACTTACCAGTAGCGAGTGACAGTGTTATTTTTCTGCCATTTGGTAGGTTCAGGAATGCTCCTGCCCCTCCGTTCTGTGTAGCGTTTGTTACAGAACCGTCGGTGTATGCATGGGTCCAGTCCATGCTTGGGTAGCTTTTCGTTATGAAGCTTAGGGTAGTGTCTCTCCTTTCTTTTTCGGTCTGGCAGTTTTTGTTTGCAATACCTGGTATATTTTCTACCACCTCTGGAAATATATCCTGCCTCCAAGTAGGTTTTCGTACAGTAGTGATGGGTTTTGGTGTTGTTAGTGCGTTTATGGGATCTTCGTGCATCTTTGCTTTGGCTATTTCTGCAAAGTTTCTCCGCTTTAGTTTCCCAGTTCCCAAATTGTTTAGTCTCTGGTACATTGGATGGTCCGTCAGTCTTCGGAGTTTCTCTGACTGCAGCTGGGCTCTGCAGTCTCTTCTGTCGGTCATGGATTGCAGTTTTGTAATCTTTTCAAGTTCTACAATTGGCGTTGACTTCATGCCACCTGTTATAATTCTCATGGCTTGGTTTTGAAGTTTGTTAACTTTATCGAAGTTCGCCTTCGCTGCTGTTGTCCATGCCGCGATGCCATACTCGAGAACTGGTCTCACTCTTCCGGTGTACAGTTTCTTTAGTATGCCTTCGTCTGCTCCCCAGCTTGTGCCAGCAAGTTTCCTCATGATCGCCATTCTTTCTCTGGCTTTCATTCGGTTTCTCTCAATCTGACTTTTCCATGTCATGCGCCGATCAAATGTGACTCCCAGATAGGTTGGGTTGTCGTTTGGCTGCAGGATTTTGCCATTTAGGCTTAATTTGGTACTTTGGGGTTTTAATGAGAGCGAGAATATTGTGCACGTGGTTTTCTCCTCGTTTATTTTGACCAGCCATGAGTTCGCCCACTCTTCCAGCGATGTTAGGGCCGTTTGCATCCGATTTCTTGCTATAGTGAGATTCTTTTCAGAGGTCCACATAGCCAGGTCGTCTGCAAACATTGAGCTATGGACTCTTCTTGGTATATTCTTTGTAATATCGTTTATATATACCAGGAAGAGTGTGGGTGACAGTACTCCCCCTTGGGGTACTCCCTGCTCGAGTGTCACCTTTTTGCTCATCTGCCCTTGTACTTGGACTCTGGCCGTTCTTTGTTTGAGGTAGTGGTTGATCCACTTGTACATCTTCCCACAAACATCACTTCTTCTTAGCTTGACTCTAAGTCCATCCTTCCAGACTTTGTCAAATGCCTTTTCCAGATCCACCCAAACAGCTACTGTGTGTTTCTGTGCCTGGTAGGCATCTTCTATCTCCTGGGCTATGAGGATGACCTGGTCCTCAGTGGATCTGTGCTGTCTAAAGCCGGCTTGCTGTGGAATTAGTATTCGTTTTTCTTCCAGATGCCACATCAGTCTGGTGTTTATCATCCGTTCCATCAGCTTGCCGACACAGCTCAGTAGGCTAATGGGCCTGTATCCATTTGGATCTGTTTTGTCCTTCCCTGTTTTTGGTACTGGTACCAGTATTGCATCTTTCCATGCCTGGGGTACAATACCCCTTTTCCAGCTTTGGTTCAGGACTGATAGTAGTTTCTTCTTCGCTGTTTGGCCCAGCCCCATCAGCATTTCGTTTGTTATCCCGTCTTTTCCGGGAGATTTCCTTTTCTTTAGCGTTCTCATGGCCTCTTCCATTTCGCGCATTGTTAGTTTGGCCATCATGTGCTCTTCAGGAGCCGTATTTATGTTTTCGTGTCCCTTTAGCTCTTCGCTAATGTCTGTATGCTTATCTGCAGGGACCTCGATGTGGTTTGCTCTGGCATAGTGATCGACAAAGGCGTTTGCGGCTTTCTTACCTGTGATCAAGTTCTCGCCCTGCTTGATGGTAATTTGTTTATTTGACGGGGTTTCGTCGTTCATGGCTCTGACTAGCTTCCATAGCTTGTTCCCGTCTTTGTCCAGGTTCAGACTTTCCGTTTTATTTTTCCAACTTTCTCTTGCTGTTTGCTTGAGAGTGTGTTTGTACTTCGCCGCGGCGGCTTTGAGGGCGATGTTTGCCTCCATGGATTTTTCACGTTCTGCCATGTTCCTAGCATTTGTTACTGCATCTTCCACTTTCTGTAACTCATCATTCCAGTAGGGCTTATAGTTTTTCCTAGCTCCTCTTGGGATGGTTTCAGTGGCGGCTTGCATTATTGCCTTGCTTAGGCTCTCCACCATGGGCTTCATTTTGGTGTTTCGTGTGTTGATGGTTTCACACAGCCCATCTGTCAGGATTGCAAATCTGTCCCAGTCGGCTCGTTTGTAATTCCAACGTGGGAGCAGTTTTGTTTCCTGTGGGCCTACTTCCATGTCAATGGTTAGCCTGATCGGCCTGTGGTCGCTACCTGCCAGTTGGTTTAGCACCTGGCGGTCAATTTTATAGTGTATGTCCTGTGTGGAGAAGGCCAAATCTGGAGTCGAGGTGGTATGCCAAGTTCTTGAATAGAAGCTAGGGATATCCTCCGGCCTATTGATTAGGGAGAGATTTGCATCTATCTCCCAATCTTCCACTTCGTCACCTCTGCTGTCTGTGTCAGAGTATCCCCATCTCTCCGAGTGGCTGTTGAAATCTCCAACTACTATGCAGTTGGAGTCTCTGACCTCCATACTCGAGAGCGATAGGTCTCTGTTTGGTGGTCCGTACAGATTGAAAATGCGGAGTTTCGTCTCTTTAGCCATTATGTCAACTCCTACAATTTCTGCTTGTCCTGTGTGATTGACAGGTACCGCGCTACTCGGTATGCTGTTTCTGGTCAGTATCAGGACCCCTCCTTTGTGGCCTTCTCTATCTAGACGGAACGTCTGATATCCTCTGATTGAGAATTTATGGTTATTGTTGAGGTGCGTTTCCTGGATACATGCCACGTCAATCTTACCTTCATGCAGGTGGTGTGTTAGGGAAAGTTTTTTGTTAATGACTCCCTCCGCATTCCACTGTAGTATTTTGAGGGTCTTGAGGTTTTGGCCAATAGACGTTTCCCCATAGCCATGTGCCTTGACTCCACGACACATGGGTGGGTGACCACCAGTAGTCAAGGGTGGGCCCCTTCGAGGCGTGAGGCCCGGCGCTATCGCTGCCTGGCGGGTCTCCTCAGGATGAGCGCCATACGTTTTTCGGTTAGGTTGTGCTGCCATCATACTGTGATTTACGTTGCACTGTTTTGTTAGGCTTGCGGCCCCGTGCATCCGATTTCAACAGGCGTTTCTGTAGGGATGCCCTCCTTAGCCTTTGGCTGTCCCCAGCCTATCTGCAAGGCAGCAGTTGTTTACGATCAGAGTTTTCTCTCCTATGGAAGTTGTCTTACCAGACTTTCGAGTCTTCACTACTCGTGTCTATAGGGTGCAATGATGATATGATATATGAGATGGACTGGTTTACCCGGAAGAGAGGCAGTCCAGTGTGTCTGTATCTCAGGATCGTCACGTCCTGCCAGAAACGTAGCATTTGCATGTGAGTGGGGTATCTCTTTTTCCCTTTGTTTTCTTGGCTTCTATGCAGGGATGGTACGCCTAGCATTCCCCGCCACCTGGGGTGTTGACACAGTGGGGCAGGTGTGCAATGTCCGCTGGTCTGCATCTCTTCTGCGTCCAGCATGATAGTTATGGCTGATAACGTACAGAGGTAGATATCGTAGCCGGAGTGCATTTCGCCAGAGGACAAGCCTGGTAATGTCACAGAGATGTTGATCGCCTGGTGTGCGGACAACTCTCTTGGTCAGTGGTTTAGTCTTGACAGTTCACAGTGAGGTGGCTGCTCTACTGTTTTCGACATCCCGACCAGGTACTAAGTCTTTGGTTGGTGTTTTCGCACCCCAACGCCGTATAGGGTGAGTATCGAGCAGTTGTCCGCCCGCTTTGATTTGCGGACGGCAAGGACCTCATACTGTGGCTCTACCTGATAGGGCTGGGGCGCAATCCCCAGGTCCCGATCATGTAGGAGCCTCCCATTGCAGTGGTGCTGAGATTTTGGGCGGGATTGCGGCTTACCAACCAAACTCTATCATCTGCGTACTTCATATCATACTTCATCTATCTCTCTATCTATCTATCTATCTATCTATCTATCTATCTATCTATCTATCTATCTATCTATCTATCTATCTATCTATCTATCTATCTATCTATCTATCTATATATATATATATATCTCTGTCTGTCTGTCTGTCCGTCCGTCCGTTCGTTCGTCCGTCCGTCCATCCATCCATCCCTCCCTCTCTCTATTTATCTCTCTCTCTCTCTATCTATCTATCTATTTATCTATCTATATATCTGCCGGCATGTGTGCCTGTCTGTCTGTCTGTCTGCCTGTCCGTCCGTTCGTCCGTCCATCCGTTTTGTCTATATGTCAGTCTGTCTGTCTCTCTATCCTCAAATCACTTGTGTCGTTAGACGTTGTGGCGAGGTGCTGTCTCATTTGTTTAATATTTTATGGCAGGTGAATATCCGCTGGTGACTAGTCAAGTCAATCCCAGCAATTGTTAGTCCCTGGAATATACGATCGCCTATTTAAGGACTGGGGATGGTGAAAGAGTAAATTATAGCAAGTTAGACCCACAGCCCGTCAGGCGCCATCTATGATGCTCTAGGAACCACATAACCAAGACCTGATGTTATTGCCACACAGTCTCCTTTTTGTGACATATTCTTTGTGGGTCGAGGATACCTAGAATAATTTGAGTAGATTCTCTTTGAATTTTGCCCGAGCAGCGGCCCGTTTAGCCTACTTTTTTGAATTTCCAACAGCTAAGGTATTTTTAACGTGCGCGCCACTGCACATGGGTGTCTGATCTCACTTCTCAGAGTTCAGGGGAAATATTTACTGGATGAATCACGTGAAAAAATCCCGGTCTCCACCGGGATTTGAACCCGCGACCTCCAGCACCCGAGGCGAACACCTTACCTGAAATTTTCTCATTTCTGCTATGCTCCCTCTGTAAGTGGCATTTATTATGGATAATATGTTTGTTATGTGTGTGACAAACTGTTCCGTGTAGATACGTAGAAGGCAGGGGGACACTATACGCCGGTGTCTCGTCCATCTTTTCACATCGAAACAGCTGATCATTATCGCAGTAGTAACACACTCGCTTTTCTTAGCAATGGTTCAGGGTTCAATTCTCGTTTCCAGCAGCTCCTGTCGAGCCAGCTGTAAATTTGTACCTGACAAACCACTAGGGCCGAAAAAAGCAGCGAGGAAGGCAACTGACTACACCACCTCACAAATATTTCCTTAGAACAATGCAGAGTTCAAGATTTCACACTCGATGACAGTGTCTACTATGGCACTACCGTTATCTTTACATGAGGTTAATATCAAGCCCTTGTTGATACCTCTAATAAAAGGGATCAGACGCTGAGCAGCGCATGAGCTGCAGTGGTCAGCGACCCATAGCTGACTGCTAGTGTCAGGGCCAGCGAACCAAAGCTGCCAAGACCCTTCTACACCTCCACGCGGTGATCCTGGATAACAGGCTGCAGCAGGGCAGACTGGCTAAGGAGAAGGGATCGAAGAGGGAATGCTAACCCGGTACTCAAAATATGAATGCTGAAGTCGGATGTATTTGAACGAAAGGTGCAGATATCGCAGTCAAGCTGTAAACTACGACACAACGCATTCCGTTATCTGGACTACATTCTGGTACTTAAGCCATTTCAGGGTTTGGGAGATTCAGAACGAACGAAGCCAAGCCAAGTCATACCTCTAATAATACACCATTTAAGTTAGAATAAATGTCCAACTTAACACACGCGAACGAAGGGCCTGCTCTAGGAATTTGACCTACATATAATACTCTTCTATTAATTTCTGACACATTCTGCTACTGTACATCATCATTATGTGCCATTTCGACTGTCATAAGTGAGCATATATCCCCATATTCGTGGACTGTATTCCTGCATCACTGTGTTACTTGTTTGTCTATATTATGTCAGTTTTACTACTTTTATCTTATGTCAATGGGAGGGGGAGGAGGGACACACTGCACGTCTACCTTGCTCTAATTTACTCTTCCACCTCCACCAGTCTTAAATATAGACGATTGTATATGCCAGGGCCTAACAGATGCTGGGATTGACCTGTCAAGCCACCAGTGAATTTTCACCTGCCAAAAAATGTGAAACAAATTTGGGAGGTCACACACTTTTTCACGACGTCTAACAATATAGGTGGACTGAAGATATATAGTAATAGAATATCAATTCAGATGTTAGTGGCGTCGTTTGTTCTCAGTACCGAGAAAGCTTGTGACTCTACCATCAAGCCTTAATTTAAGTAATTAATTGTTTGTGCGGAATCTGTAAAACACAAAAAATCACGTTGTCCATGAAGCATATATAAATCTTCATTTGTACTTACTTCCATATATTTGTTATGTCTTCATATTTTGTTCCTGTAGTTGTTTGCGAATGCCCACAATGAGTAGGTGACTATTTTGTGCGTCATGTAAAGGATGTTAAGTGGTGGGTTGCAGTAGCTTTCCTCACGAGCCCGCTGATGAAGGTGGACCGGGGTCCTCCAGGCGGTTAGGCCGTGTTTGCCTTCATTTGTGTGTCACTCACTACTAAGGGGATTACGTCGATCCCTCACCTCGTTAGCCAGGCTGCCATTAAAACAGCCCGTTCCAGGGAGGGATATTAGGAAGCGAGGGTGAGGGTCTTGACCAGTATATTTTGCCTGACCCTGACTAACATGTCTGATCAGTATATTTTGTCAGACCCTGACTCCCTTGTCTGACCAGTATATTTTGTCTGACCCTGACTAACATGTCTGATCGGTATGTTTTGCCTGACCCTGACTAACAGGTCTGATCAGTATGTTGTCTGACTCTGACTAACATGTCTGATCAGTATGTTTTGCCTGACCCTGACTAACATGTCTGTTCAGTATATTTTGCCTGACTCTGACTAACATGTCTGATCAGTATATTTTGCCTAACCCTGACTAACATGTCTGATCAGTATGTTTTGCCTAACCCTGACTAACATGTCTGATCAGTATATTTTGCCTAACCCTGACTAACATGTCTGATCAGTATATTTTGCCTGACCCTGACTAACATGTCTGATCAGTATGTTTTGCCTGACCCTGACTAACATGTCTGATCAGTATATTTTGCCTGATCCTGACTAACATGTCCGATCAGTATGTTTTGCCTGACCCTGACTAACATGTCTGATCAGTATGTTTTGCCTGACCCTGACTAACATGTCTGATCAGTATGTTTTGCCTGACTCTGACTAACATGTCTGATCAGTATATTTTGCCTAACCCTGACTAACATGTCTGATCAGTATATTTTGCCTGACCCAGACTAACATGTCTGATCAGTATATTTTGCCTGACCCTGACTAACATGTCTGATCAGTATATTTTGCCTGACCCAGACTAACATGTCCGATCAGCATGTTTTGCATGACCCTGACTAACATGTCTGATCAGTATATTTTGCCTGACCCTGACTAACATGTCTGATCAGTATATTTTGTCTGACCCTGACTCCCATGTCTGACCAGTATATTTTGTCTGACCCTGACTAACATGTCTGATCGGTATGTTTTGCCTGACCCTGACTAACAGGTCTGATCAGTATGTTGTCTGACTCTGACTAACATGTCTGATCAGTATGTTTTGCCTGACCCTGACTAACATGTCTGTTCAGTATATTTTGCCTGACTCTGACTAACATGTCTGATCAGTATATTTTGCCTAACCTTGACTAACATGTCTGATCAGTATGTTTTGCCTAACCCTGACTAACATGTCTGATCAGTATATTTAGCCTAACCTTGACTAACATGTCTGATCAGTATATTTTGCCTGACCCTGACTAACATGTCTGATCAGTATGTTTTGCCTGACCCTGACTAACATGTCTGATCAGTATATTTTGCCTGATCCTGACTAACATGTCCGATCAGTATGTTTTGCCTGACCCTGACTAACATGTCTGATCAGTATGTTTTGCCTGACCCTGACTAACATGTCTGATCAGTATGTTTTGCCTGATCCTGACTAACATGTCTGATCAGTATATTTTGCCTAACCCTGATTAACATGTCTGATCAGTATATTTTGCCTGACCCAGACTAACATGTCTGATCAGTATATTTTGCCTGACCCTGACTAACATGTCTGATCAGTATATTTTGCCTGACCCAGACTAACATGTCCGATCAGCATGTTTTGCATGACCCTGACTAACATGTCTGATCAGTATATTTTGCCTGACCCTGACTAACATGTCTGATCAGTATATTTTGCCAGACCCTGACTAACATGTCTGATCAGTATATTTTGCCTGACCCTGACTAACATGTCTGATCAGTATATTTTGCCTGACACTGACTAACATGTCCGATCAGTATATTTTGCCTGACCCTGACTAACATGTCTGATCAGTATATTTTGCCTGACCCTGACTAACATGTCTGATGAGTATATTTTGCCTGACCCTGACTAACATGTCCGACCAGTATATTTTGCCTGACCCTGACTAACATGTCTGATGAGTATATTTTGCCTGACCCTGACTAACATGTCCGACCAGTATATTTTGCCTGACCCTGACTAACATGTCCGACCAGTATATTTTGCCTGCCCAGACGTTAGTCTTCCTCTCCCATTTTGTTCTTAAATAACAACAAAATGGCTTCTACTGTATCAATGTGCTGCCTGAAACGGATTTGTTCTTCCAACCATACCTTGGCTATCATCTGTTCCATAACCTAGAAAACCGTTGAGAAATGGTCATTGCAGTTTGTCATACCATCTCCCGCCATACAACAACTAGTGTATCTTGGATCGCTACACACCTGACGGAGCCCATCTCCCTCCAGATGGCAGCTGATTATATTTGTGTCTAAATTTCATACAACAAAGCTGACACTGTCTTCAGCTAGGGGAAGGGTGCCAATCTCGTGAAGTTCAGCCGGATGAACTAGACCGTAAAATATGACACATGTTTAAGCGTAGTGCTATCCATATAGCCGATGTCCATTCCAGGATAATCGGACGCAAGAAAACACACAAAAACGAACGAATGAACCAGTCCAAATGGAAAACAACAACACGTTTCCGTGAACACAAGTGAAATTCCGTCGACTAGTGTCAATTCCCGGCAAATCCACGGACTGGCGGCTTCTATATTGTACTAAAACAGCAAAGCAATGTAGACCCGCAGCCAGTTACAGCGCCATCTTTGCTGCTCTTGCCTATATTACGTCTCATTCTCTCTTCTATGATTGTGGCTAGTATTTTAATAGTGTGACTCATTGGGCTCAAAGATCTGAACATTTGGTTGCTCTGTGTTATGGTCAGGAAGAACAACGGTTCAGGTCCTTTGGTATAAATGCAGGATTTTATACTCATATAGTCAGTCATAAGCGACCTATTTCTCGACAAGATAGTGCTGTTGGGCAGTTGATATTGTTCAATCTGTTGCTGTTTGTATTGATTCATTTTTCGAGAAGGCTCTAATGCAAAGGAACATTTCTCCGTCTGTGTCTATTGTTGACATTTTATTAAAAGGTAATTGAATTCATGTTTTCTTGTATATTTCCTGCAGGACAATGAATACTGATGTTGTGTTTCGCTTCTTGTAAACCGTTTGAAAGGTAGCCATCAGCCCTGAAGCTTACCTGGCAGGGTAAGCGAATCATAGCCTGCTGCTTACATCAACCAATCATAGCTGGCTGCCTGCATCAAAGTCAACCAATCATAGCTTACTGCTCACATAAGTGTTAGCCAATGATAGCTGGCTACCTGCATCAGGCTCAGCCAATCATAGCTGGTTGCCTGCCTCAGGGTTAACCAATCATAGCTGGCTGCTTGCAATATTTTTGTTGGATTTCAGAAACTAGTACAATCTGTGGTTCGTTATTCTTACAGAAAGTTTACCAAATTGTTGAGGTCAGTCTACTTCTTCTTCCTTCTTTTTCTTCTTTTTTTCTACTTCTTCTTCTTCTTCTACTTCTTCTTCTTCTTCTTCTTCTTCTTCTTCTTCGTCTTCTTTTTCTTTTTCTTCTTCTTCTTCTTCTATCAACTAATGGAATGCTTATTGCCCAGTGACGTTCTCGAAGGAGACTATGCGTTTGAGGTCTTTGTCGGTCCCCGACAGCTTTTCGAGCATAGTCGCTTCCCCCGACAGACTGCATTTCTTTGGCTTGAACAAGTGGGGCAGTCCTGCAGGATATGTTCTGGTGTTTTTTTTAGGTGATTCGTAATCGCACTTAGTAGTGTCTCTAAGACCCATTCTATGGAGATGGACCTTAAATCTGCAATGCCCCGTTCCGAATCTGAAGAACTTTTCCTGCTCCATTCTATGAAGTTTGTCTGTGTTGTCTGGCTTGTTTTATCTGTGTTGTCTGGCCTGTTTTATCTGTGTTGTCTGGCCTGTTTTATCTGTGTTGTCTGGCCTGTTTTATCTGTGTTGTCTGGCCTGTTTTATCTGTGTTGTCTGGCTTGTTTTATCTGTGTTGTCTGGCTTGTTTTATCTGTGTTGTCTGGCTTGTTTTATCTGTGTTGTCTGGCTTGTTTTATCTGTGTTGTCTGGCCTGTTTTATCTGTGTTGTCTGGCCTGTTTTATCTGTGTTGTCTGGCTTGTTTTATCTGTGTTGTCTGGCTTGTTTTATCTGTGTTGTCTGGCTTGTTTTATCTGTGTTGTCTGGCCTGTTTTATCTGTGTTGTCTGGCTTGTTTTATCTGTGTTGTCTGGCCTGTTTTATCTGTGTTGTCTGGCCTGTTTTATCTGTGTTGTCTGGCTTGTTTTATCTGTGTTGTCTGGCCTGTTTTATCTGTGTTGTCTGGCTTGTTTTATCTGTGTTGTCTGGCTTGTTTTATCTGTGTTGTCTGGCCTGTTTTATCTGTGTTGTCTGGCTTGTTTTATCTGTGTTGTCTGGCCTGTTTTATCTGTGTTGTCTGGCTTGTTTTATCTGTGTTGTCTGGCCTGTTTTATCTGTGTTGTCTGGCCTGTTTTATCTGTGTTGTCTGGCTTGTTTTATCTGTGTTGTCTGGCCTGTTTTATCTGTGTTGTCTGGCTTGTTTTATCTGTGTTGTCTGGCCTGTTTTATCTGTGTTGTCTGGCTTGTTTTATCTGTGTTGTCTGGCTTGTTTTATCTGTGTTGTCTGGCTTGTTTTATCTGTGTTGTCTGGCTTGTTTTATCTGTTTTGTCTGGCTTGTTTTATCTGTGTTGTCTGGCCTGTTTTATCTGTGTTGTCTGGCCTGTTTTATCTGTGTTGTCTGGCCTGTTTTATCTGTGTTGTCTGGCTTGTTTTATCTGTGTTGTCTGGCCTGTTTTATCTGTGCTGGTCTCTATATTCCGTCCTCGTGGATCGTTTCATGTCTTTACTTCCTTATAGCTCTGTTGATGGCGAGTCTGCGTGCAGCATTAAAAATGGTATGTAGATTCTAGAGTCCTCATCTCGCAGATTTTTCTTAAGATTGGCTTGATGTTTGTAGTGAGCCTTACTTTTGGAAGTGTGCTTTCTGACCATGTTCTGTTGATACAGTCCAGGAGAACCGATTTTGCTTGGATCGTCAAGTTTATTATCATTTCATGAGTAATTTTCTCGATTCCTGTAGCATTGTCTGGTCTTCGTGTTTCATAGAGCATTACTTATTTCCAAGGGGCTTTTCAAATATCCATTGCTAAGTCACTGTGTTCTAGACCTGGGCTATCTCTGGAAATACTCACGACTTGGTCACAGCCGGCCTTCAACTTTGATCTCCATCCATTAACCAGTTACATGATCTTCCTTCACACTTTCTCTCAGATAGATGTCTGAGTTACGCTCAGAGCCCTGTCAGCAGCTCTAGAAAAAGGGCAGGGCTGAATTATCAGTGTGCGACACCACAAGGGGAATCGTCCGCCCGTTGGCTGTCGGTAGTTTAACAGGTGATTTTGAAATTAAAGCTTTTTCTTCTCATATGTAAATTCCAACCTATGGTATACGGACAATATAGGCTCACATCAGACTAGTTTAAGATCACCAGAGCCTAGCACTACGCTCCTTCTCCTATTAGTAGAAACTATTGATCCCTTCACGAGAAGGCCAGGGGTTTGGGAGATTGCTATCATAGGCTATGTGACGTGCATGTCGGGGGAGCACTTGAACTGAATTAAGAGCTCATTCTGAACTCCACTACTGGTTATGACAGCATTTTGAGATATTCACTGCCCATCCCCGAACGTTGCAATTGAGTTTCCCATGGAGAAATAAAAACAGACGTGATCATCTTTCCCTGTTAATGGAGACTTTTAACGCTCCCCCACTCCTCCCCCCCCCCCCTTTCCCTCCAATTGGACCAATTGATAATATTCATTGTGGGCGTTATCCAGTCATTGCAGACTTGAACACCATCAAATCAATTAGCAGCGTATCGATTTATTTGATTGAGCATAGCTCCAACACTGTATTTCTTCTTCTTCTTCTGCGTACGCAGTCAGACAGTAACCATTATTTTTTCGAAAAAAGCAGCGGTCATCCTGACGCTGTCGCCACTGCCATAGAGCTTGTCTTGCAGTTCCACTGGAAATGGCCACATCTGCTCTCTCTGATCCTCGTATGTCGGGCAGTTCTGCAGCAGATGTTCAGCGGTCATTTTACCAGTACCGCACGGGCATTCGTCGGTACACCCTATCTTCAATTTGTTGAATAGGTGGTACCTCAGTCTATTGTGGCCAGTGCAAAGTCTGAAGACAACGACCTGCTCTCTTCGTTTCAACTGGTAATAGGCATCGTTTTTGGTGTAACCAGTATTTTCGGTTTCCCATTTGGTCATGTATCTGGCTTTGATAAGCCGTTTTGACTCTTCGTACGTCATACTGGTATCTGTTTGTGGTAGTCTTGCACCTTCTTTTGCCAGTCTGTCTGCCTCCTCGTTGCCTTCGATGTTGCAGTGTGATGGGACCCACTGTACCACTACCCTTTTTGGTGCGGACTGCTGGCACAGTTTGCAGAGTGCTGCTCTTAAGTCATTAAGCTCAGTGTTTTTCTGGCTTTTTAGCGCTGTGACTACGGCGAGAGCATCTGTCAGCAGGACTATATGGCTTTCACTTTCACTGTGTGTCACCATTTCTTCTACTGCCGCCCTCAGTGCCTCTGCCTCCGCTCTGAAATTGCTTGTGTACTTACCAGTAGCGAATGACAGTGTTATTTTTCTGCCATTTGGTAGGTTCAGGAGTGCTCCTGCCCCTCCGTTCTGTGTTGTGTTTGTTACAGAACCGTCGGTGTATGCATGGGTCCAGTCCATGCTTGGGTAGCTTTTCGTTATGAAGCTTAGGGTAGTATCTCTCCTTTCTTTTTCAGTCTGGCAGTTTTTGTTTGCAATACCTGGTATATTTTCTACCACCTCTGGAAATATATCCTGCCTCCAGGTAGGTTTTCGTACAGTAGTGATGGGTTTTGGGTGTTGTTAGTGCGTTTATGGGATCTTCGTGCATCTTTGCTTTGGCTA
This sequence comes from Ariolimax columbianus, assembly GCA_036924085.1. NCBI lineage: Eukaryota > Metazoa > Mollusca > Gastropoda > Stylommatophora > Arionidae > Ariolimax > Ariolimax columbianus. Next base: position 44,168,482 of record JAVGWX010000008.1, on the reverse strand, counting down.
TTTCTGCAAAGTTTCTCCGCTTTAGTTTCCCATTTCCCAAATTGTTTAGTCTCTGGTGCATTGGATGGTCGGTCAGTCTTCGGAGTTTCTCTGACTGCAGCTGGGCTCTGCAGTCTCTTCTATCGGTCATGGATAGCAGTTTTTGTAATCTTTTCAAGTTCTACAATTGGGTTTGACTTCATGCCACCTGTTATAATTCTCATGGCTTGGTTTTGAAGTTTGTTAACTTTATCGAAGTTCGCCTTCGCTGCTGTTGTCCATGCCGCAATGCCATACTCGAGAACTGGTCTCACTCTTCCAGTGTACAGTTTCTTTAGTATGACTTCGTCTGCTCCCCAGCTTGTGCCAGCAAGTTGCCTCATGATTGCCATTTTTTCTCTGGCTTTCATTCGGTTTCTCTCAATCTGACTTTTCCATGTCATGCGCCGATCAAATGTGACTCCCAGATAGGTTGGGTTGTCGTTTGGCTGCAGGAATTTGCCATTTAGACTTAATTTGGTACTTTGGGGTTTTAATGAAAGCGAGAATATTGTGCATGTGGTTTTCTCTTCGTTTATTTTGACCAGCCATGAGTTCGCCCACTCTTCCAGCGATGTTAGGGCCGTCTGCATCCGATTTCTTGCTATGGTGAGATTCTTTTCAGAGGTCCACATAGCCAGATCGTCTGCAAACATTGAGCTATGGACTCTTCTTGGTATATTCTCTGTAATATCGTTTATATATACCAGGAAGAGTGTGGGTGACAGTACTCCCCCTTGGGGTACTCCCTGCTCGAGTGTCACCTTTTTGCTCATTTGCCCTTGTACTTGGACTCTGGCCGTTCTTTGTTTGAGGTAGTGATTGATCCACTTGTACATCTTCCCACAAACATCACTTCTTCTTAGCTTGACTCTAAGTCCATCTTTCCAGACTTTGTCAAATGCCTTTTCCAGATCCACCCAAACAGCTACTGTGTGTTTCTGTGCCTGGTAGGCATCTTCTATCTCCTGGGCTATGAGGATGACCTGGTCCTCAGTGGATCTGTGCTGTCTAAAGCCGGCTTGCTGTGGAATTAGTATTCGTTTTTCTTCCAGAGGCCACATCAGTCTGGTGTTTATCATCCGTTCCATCAGCTTGCCGACACAACTCAGTAGTCTGATGGGCCTGTATCCATTTGGATCTGTTTTATCCTTTCCTGTTTTTGGTACTGGTACCAGTATTGCGTCTTTCCATGTCTGGCTTGTTTTATCTGTGCTGGTCTTTATATTCCATCCTCGTGGATCGTTTCGTGTCTTTACTTCCTTATAGCTCTGTTGATGGCGAGTCTGAGTGCAGCATTAAAAATGGTATGTAGATTCTAGAGTCCTCATCTCGCAGATTTTTCTTAAGATTGGCTTGATGTTTGTAGTGAGCCTTACTTTTGGAAGTGTGCTTTCTGACCATGTTCTGTTGATACAGTCCAGGAGAACCGATTTTGCTTGGATCGTCAAGTTTATTATCATTTCATGAGTAATTTTCTCGATTCCTGTAGCATTGTCTGGTCTTCGTGTTTCATAGAGCATTACTTATTTCCAAGGGGCTTTTCAAATATCCATTGCTAAGTCACTGTGTTCTAGACCTGGGCTATCTCTGGAAATACTCACGACTTGGTCACAGCCGGCCTTCAACTTTGATCTCCATCCATTAACCAGTTACATGATCTTCCTTCACACTTTCTCTCAGATAGATGTCTGAGTTACGCTCAGAGCCCTGTCAGCAGCTCTAGAAAAAGGGCAGGGCTGAATTATCAGTGTGCGACACCACAAGGGGAATCGTCCGCCCGTTGGCTGTCGGTAGTTTAACAGGTGATTTTGAAATTAAAGCTTTTTCTTCTCATATGTAAATTCCAACCTATGGTATACGGACAATATAGGCTCACATCAGACTAGTTTAAGATCACCAGAGCCTAGCACTACGCTCCTTCTCCTATTAGTAGAAACTATTGATCCCTTCACGAGAAGGCCAGGGGTTTGGGAGATTGCTATCATATGCTATGTGACGTGCATGTCGGGGGAGCACTTGAACTGAATTAAGAGCTCATTCTGAACTCCACTACTGGTTATGACAGCATTTTGAGATATTCACTGCCCATCCCCGAACGTTGCAATTGAGTTTCCCATGGAGAAATAAAAACAGACGTGATCATCTTTCCCTGTTAATGGAGACTTTTAACGCTCCCCCACTCCTCCCCCCCCCCCTTTCCCTCCAATTGGACCAATTGATAATATTCATTGTGGGCGTTATCCAGTCATTGCAGACTTGAACACCATCAAATCAATTAGCAGCGTATCGATTTATTTGATTGAGCATAGCTCCAACACTGTATTTCTTCTTCTTCTTCTGCGTACGCAGTCAGACAGTAACCATTATTTTTTCGAAAAAAGCAGCGGTCATCCTGACGCTGTCGCCACTGCCATAGAGCTTGTCTTGCAGTTCCACTGGAAATGGCCACATCTGCTCTCTCTGATCCTCGTATGTCGGGCAGTTCTGCAGCAGATGTTCAGCGGTCATTTTACCAGTACCGCACGGGCATTCGTCGGTACACCCTATCTTCAATTTGTTGAATAGGTGGTACCTCAGTCTATTGTGGCCAGTGCAAAGTCTGAAGACAACGACCTGCTCTCTTCGGTTCAACTGGTAATAGGCATCGTTTTTGGTGTAACCAGTATTTTCGGTTTCCCATTTGGTCATGTATCTGGCTTTGATAAGCCGTTTTGACTCTTCGTACGTCATACTGGTATCTGTTTGTGGTAGTCTTGCACCTTCTTTTGCCAGTCTGTCTGCCTCCTCGTTGCCTTCGATGTTGCAGTGTGATGGGACCCACTGTACCACTACCCTTTTTGGTGCGGACTGCTGGCACAGTTTGCAGAGTGCTGCTCTTAAGTCATTAAGCTCAGTGTTTTTCTGGCTTTTTAGCGCTGTGACTACGGCGAGAGCATCTGTCAGCAGGACTATATGGCTTTCACTTTCACTGTGTGTCACCATTTCTTCTACTGCCGCCCTCAGTGCCTCTGCCTCCGCTCTGAAATTGCTTGTGTACTTACCAGTAGCGAATGACAGTGTTATTTTTCTGCCATTTGGTAGGTTCAGGAGTGCTCCTGCCCCTCCGTTCTGTGTTGTGTTTGTTACAGAACCGTCGGTGTATGCATGGGTCCAGTCCATGCTTGGGTAGCTTTTCGTTATGAAGCTTAGGGTAGTATCTCTCCTTTCTTTTTCAGTCTGGCAGTTTTTGTTTGCAATACCTGGTATATTTTCTACCACCTCTGGAAATATATCCTGCCTCCAGGTAGGTTTTCGTACAGTAGTGATGGGTTTTGGGTGTTGTTAGTGCGTTTATGGGATCTTCGTGCATCTTTGCTTTGGCTATTTCTGCAAAGTTTCTCCGCTTTAGTTTCCCATTTCCCAAATTGTTTAGTCTCTGGTGCATTGGATGGTCGGTCAGTCTTCGGAGTTTCTCTGACTGCAGCTGGGCTCTGCAGTCTCTTCTATCGGTCATGGATAGCAGTTTTTGTAATCTTTTCAAGTTCTACAATTGGGTTTGACTTCATGCCACCTGTTATAATTCTCATGGCTTGGTTTTGAAGTTTGTTAACTTTATCGAAGTTCGCCTTCGCTGCTGTTGTCCATGCCGCAATGCCATACTCGAGAACTGGTCTCACTCTTCCAGTGTACAGTTTCTTTAGTATGACTTCGTCTGCTCCCCAGCTTGTGCCAGCAAGTTGCCTCATGATTGCCATTTTTTCTCTGGCTTTCATTCGGTTTCTCTCAATCTGACTTTTCCATGTCATGCGCCGATCAAATGTGACTCCCAGATAGGTTGGGTTGTCGTTTGGCTGCAGGAATTTGCCATTTAGACTTAATTTGGTACTTTGGGGTTTTAATGAAAGCGAGAATATTGTGCATGTGGTTTTCTCTTCGTTTATTTTGACCAGCCATGAGTTCGCCCACTCTTCCAGCGATGTTAGGGCCGTCTGCATCCGATTTCTTGCTATGGTGAGATTCTTTTCAGAGGTCCACATAGCCAGATCGTCTGCAAACATTGAGCTATGGACTCTTCTTGGTATATTCTCTGTAATATCGTTTATATATACCAGGAAGAGTGTGGGTGACAGTACTCCCCCTTGGGGTACTCCCTGCTCGAGTGTCACCTTTTTGCTCATTTGCCCTTGTACTTGGACTCTGGCCGTTCTTTGTTTGAGGTAGTGATTGATCCACTTGTACATCTTCCCACAAACATCACTTCTTCTTAGCTTGACTCTAAGTCCATCTTTCCAGACTTTGTCAAATGCCTTTTCCAGATCCACCCAAACAGCTACTGTGTGTTTCTGTGCCTGGTAGGCATCTTCTATCTCCTGGGCTATGAGGATGACCTGGTCCTCAGTGGATCTGTGCTGTCTAAAGCCGGCTTGCTGTGGAATTAGTATTCGTTTTTCTTCCAGAGGCCACATCAGTCTGGTGTTTATCATCCGTTCCATCAGCTTGCCGACACAACTCAGTAGTCTGATGGGCCTGTATCCATTTGGATCTGTTTTATCCTTTCCTGTTTTTGGTACTGGTACCAGTATTGCGTCTTTCCATGTCTGGCTTGTTTTATCTGTGCTGGTCTTTATATTCCATCCTCGTGGATCGTTTCGTGTCTTTACTTCCTTATAGCTCTGTTGATGGCGAGTCTGAGTGCAGCATTAAAAATGGTATGTAGATTCTAGAGTCCTCATCTCGCAGATTTTTCTTAAGATTGGCTTGATGTTTGTAGTGAGCCTTACTTTTGGAAGTGTGCTTTCTGACCATGTTCTGTTGATACAGTCCAGGAGAACCGATTTTGCTTGGATCGTCAAGTTTATTATCATTTCATGAGTAATTTTCTCGATTCCTGTAGCATTGTCTGGTCTTCGTGTTTCATAGAGCATTACTTATTTCCAAGGGGCTTTTCAAATATCCATTGCTAAGTCACTGTGTTCTAGACCTGGGCTATCTCTGGAAATACTCACGACTTGGTCACAGCCGGCCTTCAACTTTGATCTCCATCCATTAACCAGTTACATGATCTTCCTTCACACTTTCTCTCAGATAGATGTCTGAGTTACGCTCAGAGCCCTGTCAGCAGCTCTAGAAAAAGGGCAGGGCTGAATTATCAGTGTGCGACACCACAAGGGGAATCGTCCGCCCGTTGGCTGTCGGTAGTTTAACAGGTGATTTTGAAATTAAAGCTTTTTCTTCTCATATGTAAATTCCAACCTATGGTATACGGACAATATAGGCTCACATCAGACTAGTTTAAGATCACCAGAGCCTAGCACTACGCTCCTTCTCCTATTAGTAGAAACTATTGATCCCTTCACGAGAAGGCCAGGGGTTTGGGAGATTGCTATCATATGCTATGTGACGTGCATGTCGGGGGAGCACTTGAACTGAATTAAGAGCTCATTCTGAACTCCACTACTGGTTATGACAGCATTTTGAGATATTCACTGCCCATCCCCGAACGTTGCAATTGAGTTTCCCATGGAGAAATAAAAACAGACGTGATCATCTTTCCCTGTTAATGGAGACTTTTAACGCTCCCCCACTCCTCCCCCCCCCCCTTTCCCTCCAATTGGACCAATTGATAATATTCATTGTGGGCGTTATCCAGTCATTGCAGACTTGAACACCATCAAATCAATTAGCAGCGTATCGATTTATTTGATTGAGCATAGCTCCAACACTGTATTTCTTCTTCTTCTTCTGCGTACGCAGTCAGACAGTAACCATTATTTTTTCGAAAAAAGCAGCGGTCATCCTGACGCTGTCGCCACTGCCATAGAGCTTGTCTTGCAGTTCCACTGGAAATGGCCACATCTGCTCTCTCTGATCCTCGTATGTCGGGCAGTTCTGCAGCAGATGTTCAGCGGTCATTTTACCAGTACCGCACGGGCATTCGTCGGTACACCCTATCTTCAATTTGTTGAATAGGTGGTACCTCAGTCTATTGTGGCCAGTGCAAAGTCTGAAGACAACGACCTGCTCTCTTCGGTTCAACTGGTAATAGGCATCGTTTTTGGTGTAACCAGTATTTTCGGTTTCCCATTTGGTCATGTATCTGGCTTTGATAAGCCGTTTTGACTCTTCGTACGTCATACTGGTATCTGTTTGTGGTAGTCTTGCACCTTCTTTTGCCAGTCTGTCTGCCTCCTCGTTGCCTTCGATGTTGCAGTGTGATGGGACCCACTGTACCACTACCCTTTTTGGTGCGGACTGCTGGCACAGTTTGCAGAGTGCTGCTCTTAAGTCATTAAGCTCAGTGTTTTTCTGGCTTTTTAGCGCTGTGACTACGGCGAGAGCATCTGTCAGCAGGACTATATGGCTTTCACTTTCACTGTGTGTCACCATTTCTTCTACTGCCGCCCTCAGTGCCTCTGCCTCCGCTCTGAAATTGCTTGTGTACTTACCAGTAGCGAATGACAGTGTTATTTTTCTGCCATTTGGTAGGTTCAGGAGTGCTCCTGCCCCTCCGTTCTGTGTTGTGTTTGTTACAGAACCGTCGGTGTATGCATGGGTCCAATCCATGCTTGGGTAGCTTTTCGTTATGAAGCTTAGGGTAGTATCTCTCCTTTCTTTTTCAGTCTGGCAGTTTTTGTTTGCAATACCTGGTATATTTTCTACCACCTCTGGAAATATATCCTGCCTCCAGGTAGGTTTTCGTACAGTAGTGATGGGTTTTGGTGTTGTTAGTGCGTTTATGGGATCTTCGTGCATCTTTGCTTTGGCTATTTCTGCAAAGTTTCTCCGCTTTAGTTTCCCATTTCCCAAATTGTTTAGTCTCTGGTGCATTGGATGGTCGGTCAGTCTTCGGAGTTTCTCTGACTGCAGCTGGGCTCTGCAGTCTCTTCTATCGGTCATGGATAGCAGTTTTGTAATCTTTTCAAGTTCTACAATTGGGTTTGACTTCATGCCACCTGTTATAATTCTCATGGCTTGGTTTTGAAGTTTGTTAACTTTATCGAAGTTCGCCTTCGCTGCTGTTGTCCATGCCGCAATGCCATACTCGAGAACTGGTCTCACTCTTCCAGTGTACTGTCTCTTTAGTATGACTTCGTCTGCTCCCCAGCTTGTGCCAGCAAGTTGCCTCATGATTGCCATTTTTTCTCTGGCTTTCATTCGGTTTCTCTCAATCTGACTTTTCCATGTCATGCGCCGATCAAATGTGACTCCCAGATAGGTTGGGTTGTCGTTTGGCTGCAGGAATTTGCCATTTAGACTTAATTTGGTACTTTGGGATTTTAATGAAAGCGAGAATATTGTGCATGTGGTTTTCTTTTCGTTTATTTTGACCAGCCATGAGTTCGCCCACTCTTCCAGCGATGTTAGGGCCGTCTGCATCCGGTTTCTTGCTATGGTGAGATTCTTTTCAGAGGTCCACATAGCCAGATCGTCTGCAAACATTGAGCTATGGACTCTTCTTGGTATATTCTCTGTAATATCGTTTATATATACCAGGAAGAGTGTGGGTGACAGTACTCCCCCTTGGGGTACTCCCTGCTCGAGTGTCACCTTTTTGCTCATCTGCCCTTGTACTTGGACTCTGGCCGTTCTTTGTTTGAGGTAGTGATTGATCCACTTGTACATCTTCCCACAAACATCACTTCTTCTTAGCTTGACTCTAAGTCCATCTTTCCAGAATTTGTCAAATGCCTTTTCCAGATCCACCCAAACAGCTACTGTGTGTTTCTGTGCCTGGTAGGCATCTTCTATCTCCTGGGCTATGAGGATGACCTGGTCCTCAGTGGATCTGTGCTGTCTAAAGCCGGCTTGCTGTGGAATTAGTATTCGTTTTTCTTCCAGAGGCCACATCAGTCTGGTGTTTATCATCCGTTCCATCAGCTTGCCGACACAACTCAGTAGGCTGATGGGCCTGTATCCATTTGGATCTGTTTTATCCTTTCCTGTTTTTGGTACTGGTACCAGTATTGCGTCTTTCCATGCCTGTGGTACAATTCCCCTTTTCCAGCTTTGGTTCAGGACCGATAACAGTTTCCTCTTCGCTGTTTGGCCCATCCCCATCAGCATTTCGTTTGTTACCCCGTCTTTTCCGGGAGATTTCCTTTTCTTTAGTGTTCTCATAGCCTCTTCCATTTCGCGCATGGTTAATTTGGCCATCATGTGCTCTTCAGGTGCCGTATTCATGTTTTCGTGCCCCTTTAGTTCTTCGCTAATGTCTGTATGCTTATCTGCAGGGACCTCGATGTGGTTTGCTCTGGCATAGTGATCGACAAAGGCGTTTGCGGCTTTCTTACCTGTGATCAAGTTCTCGCCCTGCTTGATAGTAATTTGTTTATTTGACGGGGTTTCGTCGTTCATGGCTCTGACTAGCTTCCATAGCTTGTTCCCGTCTTTGTCCAGGTTTAGACTTTCCGTTTTATTTTTCCAGCTTTCTCTTGCTGTTTGCTTGAGAGTGTGTTTGTACTTCGCCGTGGCGGCTTTGAGGGCGATGTTTGCCTCCATGGATTTTTCTCGATCTGCCATGTTCCTAGCAATTGTTACTGCATCTTCCACTTTCTGCAACTCATCATTCCAGTAGGGCTTATAGTTTTTCCTAGCTCCTCTTGGGATGGTTTAAGTGGCGGCTTGCATTATTGTCTTGCTTAGGCTCTCCACCATGGGCTTCATTTTGGTGTTTCGTGTGTTGATGGTTTCACACAGCCCGTCTGTCAGGATTGCAAATCTGTCCCAGTCGGCTCGTTTGTAATTCCAACGTGGGAGCGGCTTTGTTTCCTGTGGGCCTACTTCCATGTCAATGGTTAGCCTGATCGGCCTGTGGTCGCTACCTGCCAGTTGGTTTAGCACCTGGCGGTCTATTTTATGGTGTATGTCCTGTGTGGAGAAGGCCAAATCTGGAGTCGAGGTGGTATGCCATGTTCTTGAATAGAAGCTAGGGCTATCCTCCGGCCTATTGATTAGGGAGAGATTTGCATCTATCTCCCAATCTTCCACTTCGTCACCTCTGCTGTCTGTGTCAGAGTATCCCCATCTCTCCGAGTGGCTGTTGAAATCTCTAACTACTATGCAGTTGGAGTCTCTGACCTCCATACTCGAGAGCGATAGGTCTCTATTTGGTGGTCCGTACAGATTGAAAATGCGGAGCTTCGTCTCTTGAGCCATTATGTCAACTCCTACAATTTCTGCTTGTCCGGTGTGATTGACAGATACCGCGCTACTCGGTATGCAGTTTATGGTCAGTATCAGGACCCCTCCTTTGTGGCCTTCTCTATCTAGACGGAAGGTCTGGTATTCTCGGATTGAGAATTTATGATTATTGTTGAGGTGCGTTTCCTGGATACATACCACGTCAATCTTACCTTCATGCAGGTGATGTGTTAGGGAAAGTTTTTTGTTAATGATTCCCTCCGCATTCCACTGTAGTATTTTGAGGGTCTTGAGGTTTTGGTCAATAGGAGTTGCCCCATAGCCATGTGCCTTGACTCCACGACACATGGGTTGGTGACCACCAGTAGTCAAGGGTGGGCCCCTTCGAGGCGTGAGGCCCGGCACTATCGCTGCCTGGCGGGACTCCGCAGGATGAGCGCCATGCGTTTTTCTAATCGGTTGTACTGTCATCATGCTGCGATTTACGTTGCACTGTTTTGTTAGGCTTGCGGTCCCGTGCATCCGATTTCAACAGGCGTATCTGTAGGGATGCCCTCCTTAGCCTTTGGCTGTCCCCAGCCTATCTGCAAGGCAGCAGTTGTTTATGATCAGAGTTGTCTCTCTTATGGAAGTTGTCTTACCAGACTATCGAGTCTTCACTACTCGTGTCTATAGGGTGCAATGATGATATGTGAGATGATATATGAGATGGACTGGTTTACCCGGAAGAGAGGCAGTCCAGTGTGTCTGTATCCCAGGATGGTCACGTCCTGCCAGAAACGTAGCATTTGCATGTGAGTGGGGTATCTCTTTCTCCCTTTATTTTCTTGGCTTCTATGCAGAGATGGTACGCCTAGCATTCCCCGCCACCTGGGGTGTTGACACAGTGGGGCAGGTGTGCAATGTCCGCTGGTCTGCATCTCTTCTGCGTCCAGCATGATAGTTATATGGCTGATAACGTACAGAGGTAGATATCGTAGCCGAAGTGCATTTATCCAGAGGACAAGCCTGGTAATGTCACAGAGATGTTGTTCGCCTGGTGTGCGGACAGCTCTCATGGTCATTGGTTGAGTCTCGACAGTTCACAGTGAGGTGGCTGCTCTACTGTTTTCGACACCCCGACCAGGTACTAAGTCTTGTGTTGGTGGTTTCGCACCCCATCGCCGTATAAGGTGAGTATCAAGCAGTTGTCCGCCCGCTTTGATCGGCGGACGGCAAGGACCTCTTACTGCGGCTCTACCGGATAGGGCTGGGGCGGAAGCCCCAGGTCCCGAGCATGTAGGAGCCTCCCATTGCAGTGGTGCTGAGATTTTGGGCGGGATTGCGGCTTACAAGGGTTCGGCCGTAATCCCCCACATGGTAGCCTCGCGCCATTGGCTTATCAGCCTGGTACGTGAACCAAAGTGTCTGCGGCTCCTCTCGATATGAGCTGGTTTTCCGTAGCAACGCCCTGTCATTAGTAGGGTAAAACTGACCTGTCTTCAGATGGTCTATTTCCAGCACCCGTTCACTATTTGGCCAGACGAATTTATTGAGGGCTTTTGTTTGTCAATGACCAGGTATTTGAAATCTGCGGTTTCTGCGGAGTTAAACACGATTTCCGTAGCGTTCTTTCATTAGAGTGTTAGAGAGTTGACTTGTCTTCCGTGAGTCTAATACCAGCGTACGTTCATTATTAGACCCAACGGCAGTGCTCTCGATTTGTCAGTCATTCTACAGTATTTGCGTGTCCAGTCAAATTAAGCCGCAGGTTCCACTCCTGGTGGTGCCCTTCCGTCAATTCCTTTGGCGAGACAATCGAGTTACTTAGAGCGTAGCCCCAGATTTTCGAAGGTCTAATTCCAGCTCATGTTCACTATTAGACCCCACGAAGGTGCTCTCTTTTTGACAGTCCTTCTACAGTATTGGCGTGTTAATTTAATTTAGGCCTCAGGCTCCACTCCTTATAGTGCTCTTCCGTCAATTCCCTTGTCAGAACACTGGATGCAGACAGACCGGGCCACTGGGGGCATACCCCAGATTTCTGAGGGTCTAGATCAAGCACCAGTTCCATATTAGACCAAGAAAAGTGGTCTCGGCATGTCAATCATTTCAGTGTTGGCCGTGTTGAGTCAAATTAAGCCGCAGGCTCCACTCCTGGTGGTGCCCTTCCGTCAATTCCTTTAAGTTTCAGCTTTGCAACCATACTTCCCCCGGAACCCAAACACTTTGGTTTCCCGGAAGCTGCCCGCAGAGTCATCGAAGCAACTCCTGCGGATCGCTAGTCGGCATCGTTTATGGTCAGAACTACGACGGTATCTGATCGTCTTCGCGCCTCTGACTTTCGTTCTTGATTAATGAAAACATTCTTGACAAATGCTATCGCAGTAGCTCGTCTTGCGGCGATCCAAGAATTTCACTTCTAACGCCGCAATACGAATGCCCCCGTTTGTCCCTGTTAATCATTACCTCCAGTTCCGAAAACCAACAAAATAGAACCGAGGTCCTATTCCATTATCCCATGCACCATTATTCAGGCAGCCGAGGCCTGCTTTGAACACTCTAATTTTTTCAAAGTAAACGCGCCGGCCACCCAGGACGCTCAGCGAAGAGCACCCGTGGGAGAGAGCCGGCAGACGGTAGGGCAGGAGACAACGGGCAGTGAACCGGCGCGAGCCGGACCGCCCGCCTGCGCCTGAGATCCAACTACGAGCTTTTTAATTGCAACAACTTTAATATACGCTATTGGAGCTGGAATTACCGCGGCTGCTGGCACCAGACTTGCCCTCCAATAGATCCTCGTTAAAGGGTTTAAAGTGTACTCATTCCAATTACGGGGCCTCGAAAGAGTCCCGTATTGTTATTTTTCGTCACTACCTCCCCGTGCCGGGAGTGGGTAAGTTGCGCGCCTGCTGCCTTCCTTGTATGTGGTAGCCGTTTCTCATGCTCTCTCTCCGGAATCGAACCCTGATTCCCCATTACCCGTTACAAACATGGTAGGCATGTCACGTACCATCGACATTTGATAGGGCAGACATTTGAAAGATGCGTCGCCGGCACATGAGGCCATGCGATCAGCACAAAGTTATCCAGAGTCACCAGTGGGGACGCCGCAACCCCGCGAGGGGAAACGACGATTGGTTTTGAACTAATAAAAGCGCTCTTTCCGCGAGGGTCGGAGCTTGGTAAGCATGTATTAGCTCTAGAATTGCCACAGTTATCCAAGTAGGTTCGTGTCATCTAAGGAACCTCGACTGATTTAATGAGCCATTCGCGGTTTCACCGTGAGACAGTGTGAACTTAGACATGCATGGCTTAATCTTTGAGACAAGCATATGACTACTGGCAGGATCAACCAGATATCTGTCGGAGACGTACGTACAGCACACACCGGTCGGCGGAGGAAGGGTGTGTAAAAAGCCTCACTGGGACGGCCGCAGGGACCGACTGACGGGACGGACGGACGGTTGTTCCACCCGTCCCTCACTACGTCGACCTAGGACCGCCTGACAGGGGCCTCCCACACGCACCAGACGACCGACCGACCGGGCTCGCTCGAGGAGGGATGGCAGCGCTCTGTGCAGAACGGATCCCAACGACCTCGGCGATGAATTTCACTGGGACTAGAGACAATTTGGCCTGCCGGCCTGCCCTTCTCCGTAGGAGAACGCAGGGCCTCGAGGCACGATTCCTGCTTTCCATTTGCCGGTCACAAGCTCTTTGCGAGAGTCGGACCACCAGCGAGACGTACTGTCGAGCTCTTCTATAAGCCTTAGATAAATCACCACGGACGGACCACGTTTCCTGATACGGACCAGACGAGCGCACCTCGGTGGAGGAGACGCTACAACAAACCGCACCCAATTCGCTCTACGGGGAAAGGCAGGCGAGCGTTTTCCGCAAGCCCGCGCTATCGCTCCGCCTGGCGGGATAGAGATCGCTTTACGAACACTGGTTGAAATTGAATCGCTGCGGCGAGACAACTACCCCAGATCAACACTGTATTTGACTTACGCTAACCAACTTTAAGAAAAGCCTGAATATTCTCAGTTTATGTTCGGTTTTACTGTAATGATTTTTACATGGAAAGGTTACAAGTCGCATGCTCAACATTCTTTAGTAGCCTTTAATTGCACGCATGGAAGGACACACTTGTTCTATCCTTTTTGTCATGGGGAACCTCGGGTTTAGATTTCATTTGTTCTACAAATTTTTTTTAAAGTCTTCTGTGCAGGAAAGTCAAACAATAGAGCATGGTCTCCAGATGTGCCCAATTTAATAGAGAAACAGAATGACACATGGCGATGCTTGTGGGTTCCAGACAACTAATGGGGATAATAAAGGTGTTTCAATGTAACACCAATCTGTGGGAATGACAGACATATTTCTGGGGATAATACGAGGCGTGTTCAAATGAAACGGGACCGAACTGCAACAAGTAAACAATACGTACAATGCGCATGGTGACGTCACTTTTGGTGTAAACAGCTCATACCAACTGTCAAGTTTGTACAATTTCATTATCCTCTGACTCATAGTTTCATCAGCAAACCGTTGAAAACATGGCGGGAGGTGATACGGATTACGTCCAGAGTTGAACAGCGAGCGGTGATTCGGTTTCTAGCGGCTGAATAATGTCGACTAGTTGACATTCATCGCAGAATGTAGGCAGTGTATGATGCCAAAAAGTGTCGAAAACAGCAGTGAAGTACTGGACAGCGATGTGTAACGAAGGACGCGAGTTAACGCAATAATATGCGCCTGACCTGGTCGCATATCTTTCGTTAACTCTCCTTCTTTACACATCGTTGTCCAGTTCTTCACTGCTGTCGTAGACACACTTTTGTCATCAGGTACGTCATACCTCTGACGTACGTATTAGTTCTGGCATTGTCCGAACGGTTGGCATGGCAGCCAAGTCTCTGAGCTCACTGTACAGATCCTGTCCCGCCTTTGGATCTCATTGGAAACCAAACTGAGTCTTTACAAATGCTGCGTCACTCAAATCCTGCTGCATGACTCCAAAACGTGGAAACTCTTGCAAATAGATCAGAAGAGTTTTGAAGACTTCAATGTGCGCAGTCGGACGAGCATCCATGGAATCCACTGGTATGACAGAGTTACCAACATTGAGTTCGCCCGACAAACACATCTCGAGAGTACCATTTATATGATAAACCGTCGCCGCTTCTTTTTCTTCGGTATTATTGCTTCCCTCACGATATCCAAGTTTACCAGATCCCGCATCCGGCTGTCGAAATCAAGAGTAGGAAAAGACCCAATCCCACATTGAAGGCCCTGCATCCCACCAGAACTATACGTCTCCTGGACATCGGTCATCACTCATGATCACAAACGGGATCTTGGTCGCCAAAGCTCAGTATTACATATTATTAGAATGACAGCATGGCACTATGCAATGATATACGTTTTCTACAGTTAGGAGGCAAGGATGCGAGGAGTGTCAATAACAGATACCAATGTGCAAAAACAGAAATCTCGTACAATGAATGAGCCAACACTCTGCCTGCATCTATATCGCACATAGAAATCTGCACTTTGACTTGGACTTGCCCACTCTCATCGTACATTGAGTAGCATCGCAAACTGAAACATGGGAGCGTAATATGGAGCACAGCGTATGGGATTACAGCAGCTAGAGAGTCATAGCTGAATGCTTCCATAAGGGTCAGCCTATCATAGCTGACTGCTTACATCATGGTCAACAAATCATAGCTGGCTGCTTGCATCAGGGTCAACCAATCATAGCGGGCTGCTTGCATCAGGGTCAACCAATCATAGCTGGCTGCTTGCATCAGGGTCAACCAATCATAGCTGACTGCTTGCATAAGGGTCAACCAATCATAGCTGACTGCTTCTATCACAGTCAGCGAATCGTAGCTGACTGCTTGCATCATATTCAGCGAATCATAGCTAAATGTTAGTATCAGAGTCAGCGAATCATAGCTGACTGCTTGAATCAGAGGCAGCGGTCAGCGAATCATAGCTGGATACTTGCATCAGAATTAGCGAAACATAGCTGGTTGCTTACATCAGAGTCAGCCAATCATAGCTGACCGCTAGCATCGGAGTCAGCGAATCATAGCTGACTGCTTGAATCAGGGTCAGCCAATCATAACTGGCTGCTTGCATCGCATAGCCTGTCTGAGAGAATGGTTTTATAAGAGGTCAAGTAAACCCGGTTGTGGATCAAGAACGTTTCCTACACTTTAGTAGTCCATCTACTCGTTATTGCATCTCAAACAATAGTCTTCTTGATCCTAATTTAGGAACATATCTTCCGTATCTTCTTTTTGTGGCGCGTTCAGGTATCAAATCCAATATGTTTTTACAGAAAGCATCGGTCAGCCTGAGATTATAAATAACCTCTTTAAGCTTAAGATTCTTCATCTGCAAAAGCTTTTACGTGTCAACTTAAATATTCTAATATGAAGCAGCGGTCAGTCAAAATCGTTTTGCTTTCACAACAAGCTTTCCTAGAAACAGTGTTACCAATGCTCAAATGAGCTTCCACTCTTTCTCATATATTGGACACTACTACGAGTAATATTCTTATTTTTATCAGTATTCATTCCGGTTGCGGTTCCCAATAAGTATATTTTTATCTTCAATGGATTTCGGCATACTGTGGGGATCCCTGGAAACGACAAAGCAGATGAGCTTGCAAAAGCAGGAAGTGGTGGCACGGAGACGCACCGTCCACAACCCTGTAAAGAAAAATGGACACTCATCAGTGAGGATGGAATAGAAAGATCAGCACAAAGAATACAAGCCAGAAAATGACAGGATAGACAGAGATGGGCAGATACAGAACGGGACATTGTAGACTCAAGGCCCACATCCACATAATGGGTCTCAGAGACACTGCCACGTACGATTGTGGAGCACCCAAGCAAACACTAGAACATATTCTGCAAGACTGCCCTTCCTAAGCAGACTACGTTATTCAGGTTCAGATGAAACATACTGATCAGGCTACGTTATTCATGTTCAGGTGAAAGGTACTGATCAGGCTACGTTAGGGTCAGATGAAACATGCTGATAAGTCTATGTTAGTCAGGGTCAGGTGAAACATGCTGATCAGACTATGTTGGACTCTATTTGTCTCGGGAGTACTAGATTGCTGTCGTGCTGCTCCATCGACCATGCATTCGTCGCAACATGTGACCCGTGCATCTATGATGTGTCTTGTCTGTATAGATTACCTCATCATTCATCACTAACAATCGTTGCATATCAGAGTTGTGGAGTTTTGGTAAACGTTGGTTCTGGAGAGTGATTCAGACCAAGAGAGGACTGGGTCATTCTCAATTTGTCCTCCAGTGATATTATAGGTGTCGATGTCTCTGCACTATAGCACATCTTTGGAGGTGTTCAGATACACGTACAGAACGCATTCCTGCTTCATAGCACCCAAATTATGTGGTGTGATGCACTCGTTCACGCCTTGAATTATGACAAAATCTGGCATTGAGCTTAATAAACAACACTTGCTCCAGAAAAGAATCTGACACCAAACCTTCATCGCAACGCCACTGATATTCTATACGTTAATGGAGCAGACAAAATCAGATTATACTTCGTTTTATTTCCACGTATTAAAAGAAAAAAAACGTGGCCCCAAAAGCGAAGCGAATGGCGGTATCTCATTCAGCATAACTCTACAGCGAACCAGATATATGCCTGTAGAAAGGCAATAATTATGTTCTCCGAGACCCACCCGTTTTACGTTCCAATCCACAAATCTGATAACAGCGATCAATCAACAATCACAATAACACGAGTAAATTCCTTACAATATAAGCTCTCGTGAATGCCCTCGATGATTGAAGTAAATACACCTTGAGTGAAGTGAGTTCATTCATAATTATATCCCAGATCACCCTGCTCTGTAGTAAACTGTAGGACCAGTCCACTATTCAACGAGCAATTCGTAGAATAATTATCCAAGAAGAGAGTTGTGTTTGGGGGGCTGGCAGTCTCGTTAAGCAAAATATTGTGCCACAGACACTGTATCATAGCACATTCAATGTTTAAGGTATGGCCAGTTATAGAAGTGGCACGTGCTCATACGGGGGCATAGATAGGTATATAAGGATACATGATTAAATGTGTGTTTGTGTGTTCGTGTGTGTGTGTGTGATTGTTTGTTTTTGTGTGTGAGTGTTTGTAAGTGTGAGTGTTTGTCTGTGTGAGTGTTTGTAAGTGTGAGTGTTTGTCTGTATGAGTGTTTGTAAGTGTGAGTGTTTGTCTGTGTGAGTGTTTGTAAGTGAGTGTTCGTCTGTGTTTGTCTGTGTGAGTGGTTTTGTTTGTATATGTGTGTGTGTTTTTGTGTGCTTGTGTGTGTTTGTGTGTGTGTGTGTGTGTGTGCAATAGTTTGCGTGTGTGTGTGTGCAATAGTTTGTGTGTGTGTATTTGTCTATGTGAGTGTTTGTGTATGTGTGTGTGTGTGTGTGTGCGAGTGTTAGTGTGTGAGTTTTGTGTTGGTGTTTGTTTATGTAAGTGTTTGTGTTTGTCTGTGTGTTTGTGTCTGTGAGTATTTGTCTGTGTATGTGCACGAGTGTTTGTGTATGTGTTTGTGTGTGGAGTGTCTTTGTTTGTTTGTGTGTGTGTGTTTGAATATCTGTGTTGGTGTGTGTGATTGCTAGTGTATGTGTTAGTGTGTGTTTATGTTTTTATGTGTGGTTGTGTGTCTGTGGTTGTGTTTGTGTATGTTTATGAGTGTTGTTATGTGTGTGTCTTTGTGTTTGTGTGTGTTTTTGCGTGTGTGTTTGTGTGTATGTATTTGTGAGTGTTTTTATGTGTGTGATTTTGTGTGGTGTGTGTATATGTTTGAGAGTGTGTTTGTGCTGTGTTTGTGTGTGTATGAATGTGAGTTTATTAATGTATGTACATATGTGTTTGAGTGTGTGTGTGTTCTGTGTTGGTGTCTGTGTGATTGTATGTATGTATGTTTATGTGTTATGTGTGTGCGCGCATGTATGTATGTGTTATTGTGTGTGTATGGTGTGTGTATGTGTCCACTTATGTGTGAATGCGTGTGTACGTGAGTGTGTAGGTGTGTGTTTGTGTGTGTTTATACGTGTATGTGTATGTGTGGGGGTACATGTGCGTGTATGTGTGTGTGTATGTGTGGGAATACGTGTGCGTGTATGTGTGGGCATACGTGTGTATGCATGTGTTGTTATACGTGTGTGTATGTGTGTGAATGTGTGGGAATACGTGTGCGTGTATGTGTGTTGGAATACTTGTATGTGAGAATACGTGTGCGTGTAAGTGTGCATGTGAGTGTTTATGTGGACGTATGTGTACATATGTATGTGTACATGCGTGTGTCCATGTGTTTGTACATTTGGTGCCCCATACACTTGCGTAGTTCAGATACAAAATCATCCTATGCTAATACAGTGGTAAATCAATGAACACCGAGTATTTACAGTTTGTGTTTGTTTGTTTTATTTTTTATTTGGTTTTTTAAATTTAATTTTTTAAAATTTGTATGGTTTTATTTTATGGGATGTTTTCTTTTTTGGAAGGGGGGGGGGGGGGGGGGGGGGGTGCCGGGGAGATGTGGATTTTCTGCAAGATGCTATTCATAAAGAGATGCTTCCATTTGAAGATCTATTGATGCTTCCGAATCCCTTGGAAAGTACAGTTTCGGCCTTTTTACTAACTTGACTTAACTTAACGCCATTTGTACTGGTTTAGAACACACTACAGAGTCTGTATACAACTAGTTTCTTGGAGGGTGGTTTAACCGATGTGCGAGTCCATCTTTATACTCAAACGCTAGAGCTAAGTAGACCCGCAGCCAATTAGGCGCCATCTGTAGCTACTCTTAACTTACCACATGGAGAAAGATACAAATGAAAATTGTCCGGGTAGTGACCGTTAAGCCTACTCTTTTCGATTTCCAACTGCCAATGAATTTTTGACGTGTTTGACATTGAACACCGGAGTCTGATCTCACTACCCAGAGATCATAGGAATACTTCTCAGAAGTTCCCCTTGAAAAGAAATCCCGGTCTCCACCCTGATTCGAACCCGAGATCTCCGGAACCCGAAGCGGACATATTACCTCGAAAGCATTGAGTCCTCCTTGTAGTATAGTAGTACTTCTCCGTTATGACAATGCCAGACCACATACGGCTCAATTAATCCAGGAGGAAATTGATCATCTAAGTTGGCAATTTCGTGAACATCTTTTGTATGCCCCATCGTAGCCCCGAGTGATTTCCACCTTTTTGGTGCAGTAAAACACCATCTTGGCGGAGACGTTTAGGGAATGGAGAGTAGGTTGAACGTGACGTGCAAGTACGGCTGAGGCAGCGGGTCACACGCTCCTATCCTGCAAGTGTTGGAGCACTGGTAAAGCGGAGGCGATAATTGTATCACTGTTTGTGGAAATTAAGTTGTTTCTGTTTCTTAGAATCGATGTCACTCCCCTCCATGAATACCCATAGGTGCTCAGTCTCTCTCATCAAATGGCGTAAGGTATGGATGCTGATGGTCTCTGTAGCTCGCTGGTTGTACGCTCTCCTGCACCATTCTCTTATGCTCCATACTCCACTCGAACCTCATTTAATGTCGAAACTTTGCAGTCCGTGAACGGCTGCTTCATCTATTGCGGTGTTGTAATCTAGCAGTCCGTCATTGAATGATTTCAAAATGTCCCTTACAGCCATCACTAATGTGCCCATGATGGGAGCTTGTGAAGCTATGATGTCAGCTCTTTCATTGCGCTGATCCCAGGATGAGCAGGACGTAGATCCATGTCAACCCCTGGAGGTTTGAGGCATCAACAGCAGCTGTCCACTCGTACCTACGCCATCCCTTCTGGACCTTCTGAAGTATGGCTTGCGCGTCTGTCACGATGACTGCCTTTGTTATAGAAGTCTCAGATATCTATTTTAGTGCTGAGGTCACTGCTTCCGTCTCCATTCTCATACTGGAGGTTGCTGACATGTATGCCCTACTGAACTCAGCAACGACCTGTCCTCTCATTCTAGCCGAGAAGCCCCAACCTGATGTCCCACTGCGCAGTACTGATCCGGCGGTGTATATGACGACATCACTCTTCTGCGTGTTCTCATCAGCTGATTCACCTCGTGCTTTGCTCTTCCGTTGTTCCGTTCTCTGCATTCCTTGTCTAGAGTTATGATGACTCTGTGGTACTCTATCATTCTATCACCAGTGAGAACCCATTCTCCCCCTTTGGCTATCGTCTCAACTGGAGTGGCGTGTCCGATTGTCTCAGCCTGTGCCATCCATTAGGACCCTGTCTTGATTCTTGACTCATTGATAAATAATTAAGTTGGGAAATAAGGGACAGCTTATAACAATAATAAATGGTTTTTGAGTTTACATGTCACATATTGTTTTGGGTTTTTTTTTATTTTTTTTTATTTATTTTTTTTAAACAACCATTTGTGACCTATATACTGACTTCGTCTCGCTCATTGAAATCTTTAATACTACGTTGGGGCGACCTTAACATTGTTTTGTTTTTTTTGTGTTTAAAAAAATCTCTAAATCTAGAAAACAATTGCGTCATTGTACATATAATTATAGATGTTCTCTTCAACCAAAACTTGACTAGATAATATTTTATACAACACACATTAGCCGGGTTTCTACCCTCGAACAATTTGTGCCTTCTTTCCCTTCGTGTGAATATTTATGCAGTTGCGTCCCTTCCGCTATTTCAAGATTGAAAGAGAAACTGCAGACAAACGTTTGAGTTATCGCGGGAACTCGTCTCATGGTGTAATCTTCAAAGCCATCATAAAGAAGCAGTTTAGTTATGTGTAATAATGTCAGATAAGTGGGTTTTTATACTTGTAGGGTGTACTGCAAACGTGCAATGAAATAAAAATAGAGAAGAAATTCTTGTTGTTCTTCTTTTCTTCTACTGATTTTGCCGGGAGGCGTCGCAGAGAGACGGGATGTGTAGATTTCGAGTTATTGCCACATGGGAGGCTTGTGTTGTCGTTAGGTATAACTTCATGATAGTATCAGAGAAACTCTCGATCCACCGAGATCGAGGTCTGCCATGTGCTCGTGTACCGAAGACATACATATCTTCTTCTTCTTCATCGCACGCAGTCAGACAGTAACCATTATTTTTTCGAAAAAGGCAGTGGTCATCCTGAGGCTGTCGACACTGCCATAGAGCTTGTCTAGTGTTGCCACTGGTGATGGCCACATCTGCTCTCTCTGATCCTCGTATGTCGGGCAATTTTGCAGCAAATGCTCAGCGGTCATTTTCCCGGTACCACACGGGCATTCGTCGGTGCCACATATCTTCAATTTGTTGAATAGGTGGTACCTCAGTCTATTGTGGCCAGTGCAAAGTCTGAAGACCACGACCTGCTCTCTTCTGTTCATCTCTTAATAGGCATCGTTTTTGGTGTAGCCAGTATGTTCGGTTTCCCATTTGGTCATGTATCTAGCTCTAATAAGCCGTTTTTACGAAGACCTACAAATGATATGCTCTCGTTGCAAGCTGGTCATAATGCATTCTGACCAAATAACCAAACCACTTGATTTATAGAGAGTCAATATAGACACTAACTGGGCATCTCACAGCTTTGGATCTTACTCGTATGTGTTTCTAGTTTTGATCAAGATTGATATCGATAACACAAGAGATAAACAGTTCATTTATCAGCCTCATCTTAGTGGAAAAAAATCATCTGTGCAATTTGATAGTGGACTCTGTTCACATTTTGACTTTACCCTGACTATGAAGGAGTAGGAGGAGAAACTTGAAAATTGGCACATATGTAGCTCATTCAATTTGTACCGGTATTGCGAAATATGAATTGCCCTCCTCCGTACAATGGAAAACCCCGGGCTCACCAAGACGTGTCAAGCCAAGAGCACAGAAATCTGCAAGAAAAGTGATGCTGACTGTTTTTTGGGACGTCAAATGTATCATATTAAAAGATTACCTGCTTCATGGCAATACGGTTAATGGGCAATATTATGCAGATCTCCTTACCAAAGTAAGAAAGACTGTGACCAGAAAACGAAGGAGAGCGCGCACTCAAATTTTGCTTTTGGTTCAAGACAACACGCCCTCCCATAAACCAAGGCTTGTGCTGCAAACAGCCAACGATTTGAATATTATAATTCGTCCACACTCACCATATTCTCCTGATTTATCTCTATCAGACTTTTTTCTTTTCCAAAAACTTAAAAAATAGCTGAAAGGAAATAATTTTGACAGTGACAAAGATGTAATACTGGCTTGTGATAACTGGGTTAGTTAAAAAAAAATAGGTTATTTTATTCTTAAGGTCTTTACACGGCCACACAGAGATGGCAGAAATGTATAAATTCAAGTGGTGACTACATTGCAAAGGAATAAGCATTGTGCCAAATTTCAACTTTTTCCATTAACTCCTTCATGGTCAGGGTAAAGATTTATAACAATCCCCTTGTATGTGTGATTTCTGTCCACTCTGCCATCGTCAGAGAACATACAACAAAGGTATTTGTTACTTGTTCGATACCAATGTCACTGATGTGGGAACTTCTCTGCATGTGGTTACACGATATCAACATAGTCACTTTCTTTACTGTTTGTATCTTCATGTCATATTTGTTACAAGCGAAATGGAGAAATGTTTTGCGCTATTGTAGATCTTCTCCATTTTGATAAAAGATGACATGATCACCAGCAAACAACAGTTCATTCAGGAACTCTTCGTGAGGGTTAGCCAACTCTATCATTTTATCCATGTAGATTTTAAATACAAGTGAAGAAAGAATACACTACTGTCGTACACCCCTCAGCACTGGAAACCAATTTCTCATACCTGCATTTGTTCATACTGCATCTTCCTTATTTACGTACAAAGCGCGCTTGCCATCCAGTAATTCACCCCCACGCCATATTCCTCCATTACCTACCATAGCCTACATCGGTGTACCCGGTCAAATACCTTTTCTTGATCAATGAAGGCCACATGGAGTTTCTTATTGTATTCTATGATTTGTATTCACTAAACTGTCAAAGCATAAATATAGCATCCGTATATCCCCTGTTGTTTGTCCGGAATCCTAATCGTGGAGCACTGAACAATTCATTCATTAATTAATGACATTAGATTATAACTGTGTTATACTGATTGTAATGTGCGCGCGTGTGATATATGTATGTGTGTGTCTAATGGAGGGACATGCTTAGACAACATTGCAGCCAGTCTCCGGACTGATCAGCCAAATGATAAGGATGAAGGCAGCGATGACCATGCCGACGATGACGAAGATGATGATCCTTGATTTGCTTTGTAACCACTTTAAGTATAAAATAATCAAATAGTATCAATAGTTTGCTAGCTACTGTATTAATTTTAATATTAGTGGTTTGGTACGTTATTTCGCTAACAGAGTCTTTTTTGGTTATATTAGGCATGGGAACTATCAACGAGTAATCAGTATCCAGAAGCCGAACTCGTGCGCCCCGCAGGGCAAGGACGTCGCCTTGACATAGGCTCCACAATATGACCGCACACTTGTTCTGGTATTAGAACAAGGCCCTTTCATTCGAGACCCTGGGGCCTTTTAATGTTACTGCTCGTGGCTAATCGTGGACAATTACCTAAACGTCAAGGAAGACAATCGAGTCCTTCGAGTTGAAATGTTACAGAACTGTCCTCTGAATACGCTGGACGGAACAAAAGAAGAATACAGATATTGGACAAGAGTTGGGTATAGAGGAGAATTGATTCATAAATTCCATTATGAACAGAAACTTTAAATACATTGACCACATCAAAAGTAACAATGGTCTTGAGAGAACGGTAATGGAAGGTATGGTGTTGGGCAAGAAAGGCAGAGGTAGATCAAGAAGGCGATGGCACCAATATGTCAAGGAATGCTTGGGCATGACTCTGGAGCAGGGAGATTTGGCAAGATATCGAGTTTCTTTCATACGGTCTGTGATGGGAGCGACGTTCAGCAAAGAACACGTTACATGATGATGATTATCTGAGTAAATCAGTCGTCCTACGACTTTTATACTCGTGCAATACAGTGCTCTGACATTATCAAGTTGTTGTCTGTGTACACCATAATCTTCCAGTATTGTCCAAATTTAATCATGTCTACCCTTTGAAACAATTTTCTCTAACAATGTAGTGATGTTAGCTCAAAATATGAAAAAAGTCTGGACGGTTTGGATGTAATCAAAATATGAAAAAAGTCTGGACGGTTTAGATGTAATCAAAATATGAACAAAGTCTGGACGGTTTGGATGTAATCAAATAATGAACAAAGTCTGGACGGTTTGGATGTAATCAAAATATGAACAAAGTCTGGACGGTTTGGATGTAATATTTATCACCACAATCATGAGTTTTTTAAAATATTTTGACGATTTCAGCATTTAATCTGCTGAAGATCATACTGGATGGAAATCTAAATAGAAAATACCCCAGGGGGTACCTGCGATATGTGGGAACCTAGGATGAAATAGGGAACATTGGATAACCTGCCAGATCACAACGTTAAGGCAAGAAATAGAGGTCAGTGGAGTTCCAATGCAGTCAATCTTCTCTGTGGTAACGGCCACTAATCTGTCTCCGGGCAGAGCGCTTGTGAGATCTCTGATTGCGTATGCTAATTGTTGTGGCACGTTACGACAAGGACAGTATTGTAATCGCCAAATAACAACCCACGAACGCGTCCGGTTTTTGTGGCAATCAGGTTTACATGATGATGATGCTCGCCACATTAACCGGCTTTTACGACATGCTTTGAATCTTATATTTGTTCTTTGTTTTTACAAGCATTCGTCTCTTTTGACATGCTTTGAGTCTTTATTTTGTTGTGTTTGTTTTTACAAGCTTGTATTTAACTTGACATGACCGCTGTCTGTTTACGGAGACTTATATTTCTCCTATTTTAACCAACTTCCCCATAACCACGAGAGCTGACATTGTGCACACACCCTCAATTGGTGCGACCTGTTAATCTATCATATTTATTACTGTATTCCCATACATTTTAAAAAAACATCACTTAGTATTTGTCCATCACTCTATTATTTCCCGTACGCGTCTAAGGTATGCAAGTGTGATTTAATTGGCTGATCGAATCACGTTATGGTCGATTCATTTTGTTTTTGCTTAGGGTGTGTGAACGTCCAGGGCTCAATACCTGGTCGAGCCCTAACATTTTCTCCGTACCATTGAAAAATATATAACCATTACACTAGTTTATGTTATGGTGGTGATAAATAAATAGTTGGGGTTGGGAAATAGCTGCGGTTTGCTTATGTTCCTGCTATAGGTGCCACCGAATTTAGTCGTAAAGCGCGCTTATTTTTTTCCTCAATAAAGGGAGGTGTTTTTTGTACGGCACCAATCGAGCTTCCGTCTCGCAGCGTTGTCAAAACCCACTAATACTACATACTTCCTTTATGAAACTATTTTCCGACGGTATGGTACATATAACTGTCTATCGCTAGCGTGACAATCCAAAATGTACAAAATACTACGACCGTTTCAATTGTTTCATGGATCTTCTTCTTCTTCTTCTTCTTCTGCGTACACAGTCAGACAGTCACCATTATTTTTTCGAAAAAATCGGCGGTCATCCTGAGACTCTCGCCACTACCATAGAGCTTGTCTTGCAGTTCCACTGGCAATGGCCACATCTGCTCTCTCTGATCCTCGTATGTCGGGCAGTTCTGCAGCAGATGTTCAGTGGTCATTTTACCAGTACCGCACGGGCATTCGTCGGTACACCCTATCTTCAATTTGTTGAATAGGTGGTACCTCAGTCTGTTGTGGCCAGTGCGAAGTCTGAAGACAACGACCTGCTCTCTTCGGTTCAACTGGTAATAGGCATCGTTTTTGGTGTAACCAGTATGTTCGGTTTCCCATTTGGTCATGTATCTGGCTTTGATAAGCCGTTTTGACTCTTCGTACGTCATACTGGTATCTGTTTGTGGTAGCCTTGCACCTTCTTTTGCCAGTCTGTCTGCCTCCTCGTTGCCTTGGATGTTGCAGTGTGATGGAACCCACTGTACCACTACCCTTTTTGGTGCGGACTGCTGGCACAGTTTGCAGAGTGCTGCTCTTAAGTCATTAAGCTCAGTGTTTTTCTGGCTTTTTAGCGCTGTGACTACGGCGAGAGCATCTGTCAGCAGGACTATATGGCTCTCATTTTCACTGTGTGTTACCATTTCTTCCACTGCCGCCCTCAGTGCCTCTGCCTCCGCTCTGAAATTGCTTGTGTACTTACCAGTAGCGAAGGACAGTGTTATTTTTCTGCCATTTGGTAGGTTCAGGAATGCTCCTGCCCCTCCGTTCTGTGTAGTGTTTGTTACAGAACCGTCGGTGTATGCATGGGTCCAGTCCATGCTTGGGTAGCTTTTCGTTATGAAGCTTAGGGTAGTGTCTCTCCTTTCTTTTTCAGTCTGGCAGTTTTTGTTTGCAATACCTGGTATATTTTCTACCACCTCTGGAAATATATCCTGCCTCCAAGTAGGTTTTCGTACAGTAGTGATGGGTTTTGGTGTTGTTAGTGCGTTTATTGGATCTTCGTGCATCTTTGCTTTGGCTATTTCTGCAAAGTTTCTCCGCTTTAGTTTCCCATTTCCCAAATTGTTTAGTCTCTTGTACATTGGATGGTCGGTCAGTCTTCGGAGTTTCTCTGACTGCAGCTGGGCTCTGCAGTCTCTTCTATCGGTCATGGATTGCAGTTTTGTAATCTTTTCAAGTTCTACAATTGGCGTTGACTTCATGCCACCTGTTATAATTCTCATGGCTTGGTTTTAAAGTTTGTTAACTTTATCGAAGTTCGCCTTCGCTGCTGTTGTCCATGCCGCAATGCCATACTCGAGAACTGGTCTCACTCTTCCAGTGTACAGTTTCTTTAGTATGCCTTCGTCTGCTCCCCAGCTTGTGCCAGCAAGTTTCCTCATGATCGCCATTCTTTCTCTGGCTTTCATTCGGTTTCTCTCAATCTGACTTTTCCATGTCATGCGCCGATCAAATGTGACTCCCAGATAGGTTAGGTTGTCGTTTGGCTGCAGGATTTTGCCATTTAGACTTAATTTGGTACTTTGGGGTTTTAATGAGAGCGAGAATATTGTGCACGTGGTTTTCTCCTCGTTTATTTTGACCAGCCATGAGTTCGCCCACTCTTCCAGCGATGTTAGGGCCGTCTGCATCCGATTTCTTGCTATGGTGAGATTCTTTTCAGAGGTCCACATAGCCAGATCGTCTGCAAACATTGAGCTATGGACTCTTCTTGGTATATTCTCTGTAATATCGTTTATATATACCAGGAAGAGTGTGGGTGACAATACTCCCCCTTGGGGTACTCCCTGCTCGAGTGTCACCTTTTTGCTCATCTGCCCTTGTACTTGGACTCTGGCCGTTCTTTGTTTGAGGTAGTGGTTGATCCACTTGTACATCTTCCCACAGACATCACTTCTTCTTAGCTTGACTCTAAGTCCATCCTTCCAGACTTTGTCAAATGCCTTTTCCAGATCCACCCAAACAGCTACTGTGTGTTTCTGTGCCTGGTAGGCATCTTCTATCTCCGGGGCTATGAGGATGACCTGGTCCTCAGTGGATCTGTGCTGTCTAAAGCCGGCTTGCTGTGGAATTAGTATTCGTTTTTCTTCCAGATGCCACATCAGTCTGGTGTTTATCATCCGTTCCATCAGCTTGCCGACACAGCTCAGTAGGCTTATGGGCCTGTATCCATTTGGATCTGTTTTGTCCTTTCCTGTTTTTGGTACTGGTACCAGTATTGCATCTTTCCATGCCTGTGGTACAATTCCCCTTTTCCAGCTTTGGTTTAGGACCGATAGCAGTTTCTTCTTCGCTGTTTGGCCCAGCCCCATCAGCATTTCGTTTGTTATCCCGTCTTTTCCGGGAGATTTCCTTTTCTTTAGTGTTCTCATAGCCTCTTCCATTTCGCGCATTGTTAGTTTGGCCATCATGTGCTCTTCAGGAGCCGTATTTATGTTTTCGTGTCCCTTTAGCTCTTCGCTAATGTCTGTATGCTTATCTGCAGGGACCTCGATGTGGTTTGCTCTGGCATAGTGATCGACAAAGGCGTTTGCGGCTTTCTTACGTGTGATCAAGTTCTCGCCTTGCTTGATAGTAATTTGTTTATTTGACGGGGTTTCGTCATTCATGGCTCGTTTCATGGATCAATAAATTGTAAATGGATATTATAGTGGCACTGAAACTGTAGTTCAGTCAGACACAACATACTAGCTTGGACGTTTTGTCAGAGTCAGCGACTATCTCTCTTCCATGTAGCCTTTCCTGGAAACTTGCTGTTTTCAAGACAGTCTGGCCGACGAGATGTGGAGCGATGTGATCCCCGAAGTATTGAGCATCATGCAGATGAAGACAAACATTGCACAGCCGCCTGAAGAACTGCGGTCCACCTTCATCAGCACCCACGGGATATAAAGAAAGCTACTAATCGTGTAGTCTAATCGACAGTGAGCTAACTTTCTAAGACTGGGAGTACACCGCGCCAGGGTTCGAAATCACGAACGAATAGAAACAATCCGGGGAGTTGTTCGTTCTTCTTACGACAGCTCCTCCATTCGACCCAGCTTAAAATAGGTACCTGACTTATCAGTTGGAGAAGGTATAAACAGCAAGGAAGAGAACTGGCCACCGCACCTCACATAGGCTGCGGCTTAGTCCATGAAGAATTGTGTATCTTCATCCCCGACGGCAATTGTTGCCATGATACCAACCTTTACCTTTACTTTAATTCGTCACTTAACGCCCTCTTCATTGTGCATGATAGAATAAATGTAACCACTGTGGGCATTAAACAACAATAGATGCGCTTCTAACATAAACGGTGTGTGTTTCTTGTCAAGCTTTTATAACATGCCCGTTGTCCGTTTACGTGGACTTCTATTTCTCCTATTTTAACCAACTTCCCCATAATCTAGAGAGCTGGAATTATGTGCACAGCCTCTACTAGTGTGACCTGCTAATCTATCAACTGTTCTCGGATCGACGAACCAAAAAAACGTGTCTTAGTATAAATAAAGACTTGGGCAGTATTTTTTCAGCAGACGGGATCGACATGGTAATTGAGACTAGGTGTCAGAAAGCATCTCCGGTGACTTATCAGCTGTCCCCACTGCTTAGACACCCGAGCGGTAGGTTGGTAACAAAGTAGCCGCTGATAAACAGTATATTTATGCCGATTCTTTGTTCCCAGTGCCAAACATGCCCTCTGTCAAGGATGCCCGAGAGCAGAACTTCGACTTGTGAAATGAAGTGTTTGATGAAAGCCATATGTGTTACCAAGAGAGACAGAATACGGAACGACGGCATTTGAAGTATAGTCGACAATACGTCTCGTGTCGAATACATTTCCAGGCAGAAAATAAGTTGGTTTAGTCATCTCATGAGAATGCACCCTCATCATCTTCCACTGATGGCTTACAATGCTGGTAGATCTAGCTACAGGGCAAGGGGACGGCCGCGAGGTAGGTGGATATATGACATTAGAGTGATTGTGCAGCGACAAGAGCTCACATTGACCCACGCAACGCACTTGGCGCAGGATAGACAACTTAAGCTCCCCACGGGGCTAAACGGCACAAGTGGAAAGAAAACTAAATTTAAAAAAACAAAACTAACAGCTTGTACCGAAAAAAGTATTTATTTTGTATTTGTTTGTTGCGTTTGGTATGCTCTTTTCAATGTGTGGAATATGTCCCCATTACACAGTGCCATCCACCATTACGTAAACATTGTTTATAGCTGTCCAGGACTATGGGAATTATAGGGATGGAGGGTCGGTCTTAACCTTCTTATGTGATGCCTAATCCTTTTGTCCACCAGTGAGCCTCATGTTTATGCAATCACTGTCGATTGATCAGCTTCGTCATAATTGGATCGTTTCTTTATAAATAATTTATACATTATTTCCTATATGCCAATTACATATAGCGTGTACAATCTCTCCATACTGTTAATCTCCTTTTTGAAAACGTTTTCGCTCGTTCCAGCAAGTATTCTTTGGAATTCCTAATTGAGTTTTTGTAATTCGCTTCCTTATAAAACGATTTGTTATTTTGCTAATACTGTATACATTTATAGAAATCAATGTTCCATTTCGCGACCCTTAAATAACTACATTTAAGTATGTGCTTCCTGGAAGTACTCTTGATGGATGTGTTATTCTGAGGCGTGTCTTTTGGTAAAATATGGGATTTGATTTCCAGCTCTCTATCTGGGATTTGAACTATCTCGATCAGAGGAAAGTTTCACTCAAAACATCGGTAGCTTAATGTAATTTTTATATACTGATTTAGAAGACCCTACAGTCTGAATACGACCAGTTTCTTTTACATTCTTTATAAAAAAACATTTTTTCTTAAACTTTAAGCTCGGTAGATGGGTGCCCCATATGTCGAGAGCATCGCACAAAGGACGAACTCAGGGATCGCCGGAAAAAAATTTACATCATGGACCACGGCTTGACCACTTCGCCACAGAGACCCCCTTACTGGTAGCATAAAGAAGGAAGAGTAGCAACCATGGCGCTAATTAGGCCGCAGGTCTAACTTTGTTCTCGTGGCTTAGTCTATTATGGATGCCGTCAGACCACGGATTTGACTGGAATTCACACTAGACAACGAGTCCAAGGAGACATATTGTTTGTTTTCTGTTTGCATTAGTTAGTTCGTTCATTTTGTAATGATATTTTCTCTCAGATTACCATGGCATGGTCATTGACTATATGTAATTGTGTTCCGGTTACCCTGTGTCGCATTTACACGGTCTAGCGACAACGCCCGAACTTCACGAGATTGGCGCCAAATCGCCCAATTTGCAGACGTCATCGGTTTTGGTGTTGGTATGAAATGTACACACGGAACAAAAAATAGACTATAACAGATCTGCAGTGAGAGATTGGGCCCTGCTTGGTTAGCAAGATGCACAAAACACAGCACTCACTCACTCGCTGAGTGATGTCCCTATGACATCCTGCGGTTACGGCAAAAACTAGACAATAAACTGGTTGTACACAGGCACTGTAGGGCCTTCTATACTAGTATAAAGACGTTCGTTAAGTTGAGTTAAGAGTCATATACACATATTTGTATCATTTGTTTCGTTGTCGCTGAGGTGATGTTCAGATGCTTAAGTGGTAGAAACACATAGTAAGTCACGTCAGATGCTTTCTGTCATCCAGTCTCGATTGCCTTATTAGGCCTACTACTAGCCTAAAACATAATGCTTTTGGGTTCATGGGCGTGCGTAAGGGCAACATTGTCTTTGAGCTCGTGGGCGTTCTTAAGGGCAACATTGTCTTTGGGCTCATGGGCGTTCTTAAAGGCAACATTCTCTTTGGGCCCATGGGAGTGCTTAAGGGCAACATTGTCTTTGGGCTCATGGGCGTGCGTAAGGGTAACATTGTCTTTGAGCTCATGGGCGTGCGTAAGGGCAACATTGTCTTTGAGCTCATGGGCGTGCGTAAGGGTAACATTATCTGTACTTATGTTGAGTGGTTAATGTCCTCAACCAATCCTCATTGCCTCGGTGGACTTCTTCTTCTTCTTCTGCTCCTCCTTTTGCTTCGTCATTTTTTCTTCTTCTGCTCCTCCTCCTTCTTCTCCTTCTTCTGCTCCTCCTCCGCCTTCTTCTTCTTCTCATTCTGTTCTTCGTCTTCTACTTCTCCTTCTCGTCATCCGTCTTTTTCTGTTGGTGTGCGCAGTTTCCAAGGCCTCTGCTTCTGAAGCTTCATGAAAATGTTCCAGTCGCCACTGATGGTTGTCTTTGTGTACTGCTTTATAGGCTCGGAAAGATGCATCCCCCACCTCCATTCTCTGTTGGATTTGATGCCGATCAATCTGTATATACATGGATCCAGATGTTGCTTCATTAGTGATTGATTCTCTCTGTGTGTTAGCATAGACTCAGTCTAAAGATGTAGATTAATTAGTGCACTTTACAACACTTCATGCCAACCACCAATCCTTTCCGGGGTTATGATGCTACCTGTACATTTTGTATCTTCCTACTGAGAATTCTCGATAACATTTTTGACACTGATCTAAATTAGCTTTGTAAAAAAATGTATTATGTTGTTTACAAGATGCCACTGTTTTCATAGAGATGTATGCCAGTGTTGGCAGTGGTTGTTAATAAACTGCTGCATTCACTGATTAGAAATGGCGTTTTAATTTTTCTCTCTCTGCTATAGTCTTCAGAGAAATCGTTTTCTTCTGTTGCTTTCACATTTCATATTGAACATATCTAAAGGAGGTAGAGGTCAGATGTAAGCTGTTGGTATGTCCATATTCCTCCTATGGAAACATCACTGGTGACAGTCATGTCTGCTACATCTACAGCAAACGTTTAGTAGAGAATAGAACAATGCCATTTTCATCGATCCGTATTTCCTATCTACAATTTGTCTATTAAACGTTATAACTTAACTTAACATTTGTATACTGGTTTAGAAGGCTCTGCTGAGTCTGTATAAATAAAACCAGTTTCATTTACATTTTCCTGTTCTACAAACTATGTGCTTCCAATGTATTCTTGAATGCATTAATTGTCGCTGCCTTCACTACTTCCTATGGCAATGTATTCCAAGCATTCACCACTCTCTGACTATACAAAAATGTTCCTAATATATTATTTGGATCTTTCTTTAGTTAATTTGTAACAATGCCCTATTGTTCTTGTAGGTGGTTGAACTACGAAAAACACGTGAAACTTATTTGTTCCTTTGATTATCCTACAAAACTGTGTAAAATCACCTCGAATTCTACTCTTTTATAGGCACTGTAGGCCTATCTTACTGAGTCGTTCCTCATAACTGTAATTCTGTAATTCCACTATCACTTATCTGGCAGTGTTGTAGATACTGCGAAGTCAGGAGATTGTCACTTGTTCCGGGCCCTGACAATATTTCTCACCTTAAATAGTTTGTTTGTTTGAGTCATTGCATTATGCATCTATTTTGAATAATTTATATGATGTGTTTATATATATATATATATATATATATATATATATATATATTTATATATATATATATATATATATATATATTCCACGTTCTTGTACACAAATGTATCAGTTACATCTTTGTCAATTTGTTCATAATGTGAATGTTTTTATTCTCGTTTGGACGTTAAAGATGTTTGTTTTTCATTTATCGTTTAGAATAAGTTGGTAATAACAAATGCGTTTTCCCAATCA
Source organism: Ariolimax columbianus (assembly GCA_036924085.1). Classification (NCBI taxonomy): domain Eukaryota; kingdom Metazoa; phylum Mollusca; class Gastropoda; order Stylommatophora; family Arionidae; genus Ariolimax; species Ariolimax columbianus. The sequence continues at coordinate 44,135,114 of JAVGWX010000008.1, read as the reverse complement.
ATATTTTCTTTTTAAATTCTATATAAAATATTGATAATCTGTTGACTTATTTTATTATCATAATGGTTGGGTTGAATGTCATTGTATTCGATTCTCGCTGGTTTAACCCTTAGAAAGTATTATTATATCAGATCTCGTCTGAAAAAATATACCTACTTGCCTAAATTACTTCATTATTCTTACTTTGAATTTCCCTAAATTGTCCACTGATAGTTGTATTTCTAATATAATCGTCGTCAGTCTTTGGTTATATCGAGTATTTAGTAAAGATTTTTTGGGGATATAAACGATGTCTTTACTTCTTAAGCATACTTGTAAAAGCGTTGGCAATTTTCGGACGCATTTCGTCTGCTTTTTAAATTTTCATTTTTTTTTACCATTTTGTGAAACCCTCATAGTCTGCTTTGTTCTTCTTTTCACTACCCTGTCACGTTCTTGTTCCATTTGTTGTTTTTGTTTTTAAGGATTAAAGACTGGGAAGGGATCAGTGCCATCCTTATCAGAGCTTGCCCTGAAATCTGTCTCTTTTGTCTTTGATCGTTACCGGAGGCTGAATTTGTGGGGTTTGGGTTCGTTCTCTATGGCGATTTTTTAAAACAATGTTAAAGGTGTTCAAGAATGTTTAAAGAAGAGAGTTCTGGACAGAAGTAAACGATTGGAGGAATGTGTGGGGAGAGATGGAAAAGGGGGCGATGGATAGCAAGACTGTTATTGATGTATTTGTTGATAGCTTGTCCTCTTGTGAGTGGTGAATGGTTGATTTTTAAATTCAGTGTAGTGGTGTCAGAAATATCTATCTATCTATCTATCTATCTATCTATCTATCTATCTATCTATCTATCTATCTATCTATCTATCTATCTATCTATCTATCTATCTATCTATCTATCTATCTATCTATCTATCGATCTATCGATCTATCTATCTATCTATCTATCTATCTATCTATCTATCTATCTATCTATCTATCTATCTCTAACTATATCTCTATCTCTTTCTTTCTTTATTTCTCTATTTCTCGCTTTCTCGCTTTCTCCTTTTCTCTCTCTCTCTATCTCTCTATATCTGTATATCTCTGTCCCCCGTGTATGTCTATATGTCTGTCCCCCCCCCCCCCCGTGTATGTCTGTCTGTCTGTCTGTCTCCCCGTGTATTTCTGTCTGTCCCCCGTGTATGTCTGTTAACGTACCTGTATGTCTATATATCTATTTGTTCATATATGTCTGCCTCTCTGCTTGTCTTTATCTATTCTTATGTCTGCATATCTGCCTGCCTGTCCCTATATCATCGGCCTGTCTTCCACCTAATCTAACTAGTTTGTATTGTGTCTGCTGGCACAATCTATTCGACCGTGCTGGGGGACAAGCCATGTTTGAACATTCTGTCCAGCCAGAGTGCTCTCGACTGCCCTAGAGTTGACATTATGTTAACAGTCTGAGGGTTACTGCCCACATTTCAGAAAAGGATCATTTCCTGTCTGAGATTTTTTTTTCCGTGCATACGGAACCGTCTAAAGAAGGTCACATGGCTAGAGGTTCAGGCTTATCAACCGAACATTAAAGTAGATCAATTCCTATCTATCTATCTATCTATCTATCTATCTATCTATCTATCTATCTATCTATCTATCTATCTATCTATCTATCTATCCATCTATTTATCCATCCCACCCATCCCCAAAACCTACCTACCTAACTACCTACCTACGTACCTACCTATCTATCTATCTATCTATCTATCTATCTATCTATCTATCTATCTATATATCTATCTATCTATCTATCTATCTATCTATCTATCTACTATCGTCGATCTATCTATCTATATATATATATATATATATCTATGTATCTATCTATATATATATCTATCTATCTATCTATCTATCTATCTATCTATCTATCTATCTATCTATCTATCTATCTATCTATCTATCTATCTATATATCTATATATATCTATCTATCTATATATATCTATCTATCATTCTATCTATTTATTTATCTATCTATATATCTTTATATCTATCTTTCTATCTATCTTTCTATCTATCTATCTATCTTTCTATCTATCTGTCTATCTATCTATCTATATATCTATATGTCTATCTATCTATCTATCTACACATATATCTATCTATCTATTTATCCATCCATCCCACCCATCCCCATCCACCCACCACCCACCACCCACCTACCTACCTACCTATCTATCTATCTATCTATCTATCTATCTATCTATCTATATATCTATCTATCTATCTATCTATCTGCGTCCGTCCGTTCCTTCATTTGTTTTCAATTTCCCGCCCTGAAAAAAACTTGCAAGTAGCTGGAAGGTGTCCAGAGAACGGAATGCATTGTATTTTAGTTTACAGCTTGACTTCAGTATTTGTACTTTTCGACCCGACACATCCGACTTCAGCATGCCATTTTTTAGAACCTTGTTAACATTCCCTCTTCAATCCCTTCTGCTTAGCCAGTCTGCTCTGCTGCAGCCTGATTTCCAGGAGCACCATGGGGAGATGTAGAAGGATCCTGACAACTCTGATTCGCGTCCTAATGCTAGCAGTCAGTTATGGGTGGCTGACCCTGACGCTAGCAGTCAGTTATGGGTGGCTGACCCTGACTCTAGCAGTCAGTTATGGGTGGTTGACCATTGTAGCTCATGCACTGCACATCATTTTGATCCTGTCCGTCCGTCTGATATTTGTATGTCTATTTGTCTGTATGTCTATCCATTTATATATATATCATCATCATATTCGTCACAGTCTCCGTAGATCATGCGCGTGGCGCCCTGTGAGTTGCTTGTCCAGGCGCGCAAGTCTGGGCGCTGAATATGGAGACCATGGGCTGCCCAAACTGCAGGATCCTCTTCTCGGCCTCACTGGTGTAATCCAAAATAATTATAATCATGACAATTTGGCACCAGTTTAGCTGCATAAGCTGCAGGAATGAGTAAGCAATTTTGAAACCATCCGCCTTAGGTGCTACCACTTCGTTCTACGACCAATGTTTGGTCATTAGCTCTGTCTTCCCGTTTTACTTCTTCTTCTTCTTCTTCTGCGTACACAGTCAGACAGTAACCATTATTTTTTCGAGAAAAGCGGCGGTCATCCTGAGGCTCTCGCCACTGCCATAGAGCTTGTCTTGCAGTTCCACTGGTAATGGCCACATCTGCTCTCTCTGATCCTCGTATGTCGGGCAGTTCTGCAGCAGATGTTCAGTGGTCATTTTACCAGTACCGCACGGGCATTCGTCGGTACACCCTATCTTCAATTTGTTGAATAGGTGGTACCTCAGTCTGTTGTGGCCAGTGCGAAGTCTGAAGACAACTACCTGCTCTCTTCGGTTCAACTGGTAATAGGCATCGTTTTTGGTGTAACCAGTATGTTCGGTTTCCCATTTGGTCATGTATCTGGCTTTGATAAGCCGTTTTGACTCTTCGTACGTCATACTCGTATCTGTTTGTGGTAGTCTTGCACCTTCTTTTGCCAGTTTATCTGCCTCCTCGTTGCCTTGGATGTTGCAGTGTGACGGGACCCACTGTACCACTACCCTTTTTGGTGCGGACTGCTGGCACAGTTTGCAGAGTGCTGCTCTTAAGTCATTAAGCTCAGTGTTTTTCTGGCTTTTTAGCGCTGTGACTACGGCGAGAGCATCTGTCAGCAGGACTATATGGCTCTCATTTTCACTGTGTGTCACCATTTCTTCCACTGCCGCCCTCAGTGCCTCTGCCTCCGCTCTGAAATTGCTTGTGTACTTACCAGTAGCGAATGACAGTGTTATTTTTCTGCCATTTGGTAAGTTCAGGAATGCTCCTGCCCCTCCGTTCTGTGTAGTGTTTGTTACAGAACCGTCGGTGTATGCATGGGTCCAGTCCATGCTTGGGTAGCTTTTCGTTATGAAGCTTAGGGTAGTGTCTCTCCTTTCTTTTTCAGTATGGCAGTTTTTGTTTGCAATACCTGGTATATTTTCTACCACCTCTGGAAATATATCCTGCCTCCAGGTAGGTTTTCGTACAGTAGTGATGGGTTTTGGTGTTGTTAGTGCGTTTATGGGATCTTCGTGCATCTTTGCTTTGGCTATTTCTGCAAAGTTTCTCCGCTTTAGTTTCCCATTTCCCAAATTGTTTAGTCTCTGGTACATTGGGTGGTCCGTCAGTCTTCGGAGTTTCTCTGACTGCAGCTGGGCTCTGCAGTCTCTTCTATCGGTCATGGATTGCAGTTTTGTAATCTTTTCAAGTTCTACAATTGGCGTTGACTTCATGCCACCTGTTATAATTCTCATGGCTTGATTTTGAAGTTTGTTAACTTTATCGAAGTTCGCCTTCGCTGCTGTTGTCTATGCCGCAATGCCATACTCGAGAACTGGTCTCACTCTTCCAGTGTACAGTTTCTTTAGTATGCCTTCGTCTGCTCCCCAGCTTGTGCCAGCAAGTTTCCTCATGATTGCCATTCTTTCTCTGGCTTTCATTCGGTTTCTCTCAATCTGACTTTTCCATGTCATGCGCCGATCAAATGTGACTCCCAGATAGGTTGGGTTGTCGTTTGGCTGCAGGATTTTGCCATTTAGACTTAATTTGGTACTTTGGGGTTTTAATGAAAGCGAGAATATTGTGCACGTGGTTTTCTCCTCGTTTATTTTGACCAGCCATGAGTTCGCCCACTCTTCCAGCGATGTTAGGGCCGTCTGCATCCGATTTCTTGCTATGGTGAGATTCTTTTCAGAGGTCCACATAGCCAGATCGTCTGCAAACATTGAGCTATGGACTCTTCTTGGTATATTCTCTGTAATATCGTTTATATATACCAGGAAGAGTGTGGGTGAAAATACTCCCCCTTGGGGTACTCCCTGCTCGAGTGTCACCTTTTTGCTCATCTGCCCTTGTACTTGGACTCTGGCCGTTCTTTGTTTGAGGTAGTGGTTGATCCACTTGTACATCTTCCCACAGACATCACTTCTTCTTAGCTTGACTCTAAGTCCGTCCTTCCAGACTTTGTCAAATGCCTTTTCCAGATCCACCCAAACAGCTACTGTGTGTTTCTGTGCCTGGTAGGCATCTTCTATCTCCTGGGCTATGAGGATGACCTGGTCCTCAGTGGATCTGTGCTGTCTAAAGCCGGCTTGCTGTGGAATTAGTATTCGTTTTTCTTCCAGATGCCACATCAGTCTGGTGTTTATCATCCGTTCCATCAGCTTGCCGACACAGCTCAGTAGGCTGATGGGCCTGTATCCATTTGGATCTGTTTTATCCTTTCCTGTTTTTGGTACTGGTACCAGTATTGCGTCTTTCCACGCCTGGGGTACAATACCCCTTTTCCAGCTTTGGTTCAGGACTGATAGTAGTTTCCTCTTCGCTGTTTGGCCCAGCCCCATCAGCATTTCGTTTGTTATCCCGTCTTTTCCGGGAGATTTCCTTTTCTTTAGCGTTCTCATAGCCTCTTCCATTTCGCGCATTGTTAGTTTGGCCATCATGTGCTCTTCGGGAGCCGTATTTATGTTTTCGTGTCCCTTTAGCTCTTCGCTAATGTCTGTATGCCTATCTGCAGGGACCTCGATGTGGTTTGCTCTGGCATAGTGATCGACAAAGGCGTTTGCGGCTTTCTTACCTGTGATCAAGTTCTCGCCCTGCTTGATAGTAATTTGTTTATTTGACGGGGTTTCGTCGTTCATGGCTCTGACTAGCTTCCATAGCTTGTTCCCGTCTTTGTCCAGGTTTAGACTTTCCGTTTTATTTTTCCAGCTTTCTCTTGCTGTTTGCTTGAGCGTGTGTTTGTATTTCGCCGCTGCGGCTTTGAGGGCGATGTTTGCCTCCATGGATTTTTCTCGCTCTGCCATGTTCCTAGCATTTGTTACTGCATCTTCCACTTTCTGCAACTCATCATTCCAGTAGGGCTTATAGTTTTTCCTAGCTCCTCTTGGGATGGTTTCAGTGGCGGCTTGCATTATTGCCTTGCTTAGGCTCTCTACCATGGGCTTCATTTTGGTGTTTCGTGTGTTGATGATTTCACACAGCCCATCTGTCAGGATTGCAAATCTGTCCCAGTCGGCTCGTTTGTAATTCCAACGTGGGAGCGGTTTTGTTTCCTGTGGGCCTACTTCCATGTCAATGGTTAGCCTGATCGGCCTGTGGTCGCTACCTGCCAGTTGGTTTAGCACCTGGCGGTCTATTTTATGGTGTATGTCCTGTGTGGAGAAGGCCAAATCTGGAGTCGAGGTGGTATGCCATGTTCTTGAGTAGAAGCTAGGGCTATCCTCCGGCCTATTGATTAGGGAGAGATTTGCATCTATCTCCCAATCTTCCACTTCGTCACCTCTGCTGTCTGTGTCAGAGTATCCCCATCTCTCCGAGTGGCTGTTGAAATCTCCAACTACTATGCAGTTGGAGTCTCTGACCTCCATACTCGAGAGCGATAGGTCTCTGTTTGGTGGTCCGTACAGATTGAAAATGCGGAGCTTCGTCTCTTGAGCCATTATGTCCACTCCTACAATTTCTGCTTGTCCGGTGTGATTGACAGATACCGCGCTACTCGGTATGCAGTTTCTGGTCAGTATCAGGACCCCTCCTTTGTGGCCTTCTCTATCTAGACGGAAGGTCTGATATCCTCTGATTGAGAATTTATGGTTATTGTTGAGGTGCGTTTCCTGGATACATGCCACGTCAATCTTACCTTCATGCAGGTGGTGTGTTAGGGAAAGTTTTTTGTTAATGACTCCCTCCGCATTCCACTGTAGTATTTTGAGGGTCTTGAGGTTTTGGCCAATAGAGGTTGCCCCATAGCCATGTGCCTTGACTCCATGACACATGGGTGGGTGACCACCAGTAGTCAAGGGTGGGCCCCTTCGAGGCGTGGGGCCCGGCACTATCGCTGCCTGGCGGGACTCCGCAGGATGAGCGCCATGCGTTCTTCGAATAGGTTGTACTGCCATCATACTGTGATTTACGTTGCACTGTTTTGTTAGGCTTGCGGCCCCGTGCATCCGATTTCAACAGGCGTTTCTGTAGGGATGCCCTCCTTAGCCTTTGGCTGTCCCCAGCCTATCTGCAAGGCAGCAGTTGTTTATGATCAGAGTTTTCTCTCTTATGGAAGTTGTCTTACCAGACTATCGAGTCTTCACTACTCGTGTCTATAGGGTGCAATGATGATATGTGATGATATATGAGATGGACTGGTTTACCCGGAAGAGAGGCAGTCCAGTGTGTCTGTATCCCAGGATCGTCACGTCCTGCCAGAAACGTAGCATTTGCATGTGAGTGGGGTATCTCTTTTTCCCTTTATTTTCTTGGCTTCTATGCAGGGATGGTACGCCTAGCATTCCCCGCCACCTGGGGTGTTGACACAGTGGGGCAGGTGTGCAATGTCCGCTGGTCTGCATCTCTTCTGCGTCCAGTATGATAGTTATATGGCTGATAACGTACAGAGGTAGATATCGTAGCCGGAGTGCATTCAGCCAGGGGACAAGCCTGGTAATGTCACGGAGATGTTGTTCGCCTGATGTGCGGACAACTCTCATGGTCAGTGGTTGAGTCTTGACAGTTCACAGTGAGGTAGCTGCTCTACTGTTTTCGACACCCCGACCAGGTACTAAGTCTTTGGTTGGTGTTTTCGCACCCCGTCGCCGTATAGGGTGAGTATCAAGCAGTTTTCCGCCCGCTTTGATTTGCGGACGGCAAGGACCTCTTACTGTGGCTCTACCTGATAGGGCTGGGGCGCAAGCCCCAGGTCCCGAGCATGTAGAAGCCTCCCATTGCAGTGGTGCTGAGATTTTGGGCGGGATTGCGGCTTACAAGGGTTCGGCCGTAATCCCCCACATGGTAGCCTCGCGCCCTTGGCTTATCAGCCTGGTACGTGAACCAAAGTGTCTGCGGCTCCTCTGGATTTGAGCTGGTTTTCCGTAGCAACGCCCTGTCATTTGTAGGGTACAACTGACCTGTCTTCAGATGATCTATTTCCAGCACCCGTTCACTATTTGGTCAGACGAATTTATTGAGGGCTTTTGTTTGTCAATGACCAGGTATTTGAAATCTGCGGTTTCTGCGGAGTTGAACACGATTTCCGTGGCGTTCTTTCATTTGAGTGTTTGAGAGCTGACTTGTCATCCGTGAGTCTAATACCAGCGTACGTTCATTATTAGACCCAAGCGGCAGTGCTCTCGATTTGTCAGTTGTTCTACAGTATTGGCGTGTTCAGTCAAATTAAGCCGCAGGTTCCACACCTGGTGGTGCCCTTCCGTCAATTCCCTTAGCGAGATAATCAAGTTTCTTAGAGGATAGCCCCAGATTTTCGAGGGTCTAATTCCAGCACATGTTCTCTATTAGACCCCACGAAGGTGTACTTTTTGATAGTCATTCTGCAGTATTGGCGTGTTAAGTTAATTTAGGTCTCACGCTCCACTCCTGATAGTGCTCTTCCGTCAATTCCTTTTTCAGAGCACTGGATGCAGACCTAACCGGGCCACAGGGGGCATAACCCCAGATATCTGGGGGTCTAAATCCAGCACAAGTTCCATATTAGACCCCAGAAGAGTGGTCTCGGCATGTCCATCATTTCAGTGTTGGCCGTGTTGAGTCAAATTAAGCCGCAGGCTCCACTCCTGGTGGTGCCCTTCCGTCAATTCCTTTAAGTTTCAGCTTTGCAACCATACTTCCCCCGGAACCCAAACACTTTGGTTTCCCGGAAGCTGCCCGCAGAGTCATCGAAGCAACTCCTGCGGATCGCTAGTCGGCATCGTTTATGGTCAGAACTACGACGGTATCTATCTATCTATCTATCTATCTATCTATCTATCTATCTATCTATCTATCTATCTATCTATCTATCTCTAACTATATCTCTATCTCTTTCTTTCTCTATTTCTCTATTTCTCTCTTTCTCGCTTTCTCCTTTTCTCTCTCTCTCTCTCTCTCTCTCTCTATCTCTCTATCTCTCTATATCTGTATATCTCTGTCCCCCGTGTATGTCTATATGTCTGTCCCCCCCCCCCCCCGTGTATGTCTGTCTGTCTGTCTCACCGTGTATTTATGTCTGTCCCCCGTGTATGTCTGTTAACGTACCTGTATGTCTATATATCTATTTGTTCATATATGTCTGCCTCTCTGCTTGTCTTTATCTATTCTTATGTCTGCATATCTGCCTGCCTGTCCCTATATCATCAGTCTGTCTTCCACCTAATCTAACTAGTTTGTATTGTGTCTGCTGTCACAATCTATGCGACCGTGCTGGAAGGACAAGCCATGTTTGAACATTCTGTCCAGCCAGAGTGCTCTCGACTGCCCTAGAGTTGACATTATGTTAACAGTCTGAGGGTTACTGCCCACATTTCAGAAAAAGATCATTTCCTGTCTGAGATTTTTTTTTCCGTGCATACGGAACCGTCTAAAGAAGGTCACATGGCTAGAGGTTCAGGCTTATCAACCGAACATTAAAGTAGATCAATTCCTATCTATCTATCTATCTATCTATCTATCTATCTATCTATCTATCTATCTATCTATCTATCTATCTATCTATTTATCCATCCCACCCATCCCCAAAACCTACCTACCAAACTACCTACGTACCTACATATCTATCTATCTATCTATCTATCTATCTATCTATCTATCTATCTATCTATCTATCTATCTATCTATCTATCTACTATCGTCGATCTATCTATCTATATATATATATATTTCTATGTATCTATCTATCTATCTATCTATCTACCTATCTATCTACCTATCTATCTATCTATCTATCTATCTATCTATCTATCTATATATCTATATCTATCTATCTATCTATCTATCTATATATATATATCTATCATTCTATCTATTTATTTATCTATCTATATATCTTTATATCTATCTGTCTATCTATCTTTCTATCTATCTGTCTATCTATCTATCTATATATCTATATGTCTATCTATCTATCTATCTACACATATATCTATCTATCTATTTATCCATCCATCCCACCCATCCCCATCCACCCACCCCCATCCACCCACCACCCACCACCCACCTACCTACCTACCTATCTATCTATCTATCTATCTATCTATCTATCGTTCTATCTATCTATCTATCTATCTACCTACCTATCTATCTATCTATCTATCTATCTATCTATCTATCTATATATCTATCTATCTCCGTCCGTCCGTTCCTTCATTTGTTTTCAATTTCCCGCCCTGAAAAAAACGTGCAAGTAGCTGGAAGGTGTCCAGAGAACGGAATGCATTGTATTTTAGTTTACAGCTTGACTTCAGTATTTGTACTTTTCGACCCGACACATCCGACTTCAGGATGCCATTTTTTAGAACCTTGTTAACATTCCCTCTTCAATCCCTTCTGCTTAGCCAGTCTGCTCTGCTGCAGCCTGATTTCCAGGAGCACCATGGGGAGATGTAGAAGGATCCTGACAACTCTGATTCGCGTCCTAATGCTAGCAGTCAGTTATGGGTGGCTGACCCTGACGCTAGCAGTCAGTTATGGGTGGCTGACCCTGACGCTAGCAGTCAGTTATGGGTGGTTGACCATTGTAGCTCATGCACTGCACATCATTTTGATCCTGTCCGTCCGTCTGATATTTGTATGTCTATTTGTCTGTATGTCTATCCATTTATATATATATCATCATCATATTCGTCACAGTCTCCGTAGATCATGCGCGTGGCGCCCTGTGAGTTGCTTGTCCAGGCGCGCAAGCCTGGGCGCTGAATATGGAGACCATGGGCTGCCCAAACTGCAAGATCCTCTTCTCGGCCTCACTGGTGTAATCCAAAATAATTATAATCATGACAATTTGGCACCAATTTAGCTGCATAAGCTGCAGGAATGAGTAAGCAATTTTGAAACCATCCGCCTTAGGTGCTACCACTTCGTTCTACGACCAATGTTTGGTCATTAGCTCTGTTTTCCCGTTATACGACCAATGTAAGGTCATTAGCTCTGTTTTCCCGGTCTGCGACCAATGTAAAGTCATTAGCGTAGTTTGTCCTTTCCGTAGCCAATGTAAGGCCATTACCGCTTTTTCACTCTTTTGTGTATACCGAAAAGGACGTTAATTGGTGGGTTGCAGTAGCTTTCCTTCCATCCTGAGCACACAGATCAAGGTTGACCAGGTCCTCCAGTCTCTTGTGCTATCCTTGACTTCGCACTTACTGCTGGGATTCTGTCGATCCCCCACATCGTTCGCCAGGCTGCCATTAAAACAGCCCGTTTCCAGGGAGACCTTCCAGGAAGTGAAATGGGAGACTTTTGGTAAGTATCTTTAACCTGAAGCTGACTACCATGTCGGATCAGAACCGTTTACCTGACTCTGACTAACATGTCCGATCAGAACCGTTTACCTGACTCTGACTAACATGTCCGATCAGAACCGTTTACCTGACCCTGACTAACATGTCGGATCAGAACCGTTTACCTGACCCTGACTAACATGTCCGATCAGAACCGTTTACCTGACCCTGACTAACATGTCGGATCAGAACCGTTTACCTGACCCTGACTAACATGTCGGATCAGAACCGTTTACCTGACCCTGACTAACATGTCCGATCAGAACCGTTTACCTGACCCTGACTAACATGTCCGATCAGTATGTTTTGCCTGACCAGATGTTATTTTCCTGTCTTCAAATAAATTCTAGATTCAAACACGTTCGAAAATTCAGATCACTTCATGTCGCATCTCCGCATCGCATTCAACGAGTCCAGTGTACTCTATCTCCTCCCGTAATGGCTTTTCTCAGTCCATCTCCTGATGTTATCTACCCACTTCTTCTGTTGTCTACCTCTTGAACCACTGCCTTTCACCCTACGGTCTGTGGAAGAAGACTAACGTCTGTTCATGCACAACATACTGAGACATGCTAACATGTTAATCAGGGTGAGACAAAATATACTGGCCAAGCCTCTCACCTCAGCTTCCCTGTAGCCGTCCTTGGAAACGGGCTGTTTTCATGGAAGCCTGGCTAACGCGGTGAGGGATCGACGTGATCCCCGTAGTAGTGAGCGACACGCAAATGAAGCCAAGCATAGCACAGCCGCCAGGAGGACCATGGTCCACCTAAATTAGCACGCTCGGGATATGAGGAAAGCTACTGCAGCCCGCCACTCAACATCCTTTTCAGGGCACACAAAAGAGTAAACCTTCAACAACCATACCCCCTCCCCCACCCCCCTTCCCGTATGGTCTTCAGCAAGGACGAATGTCTTGCCATATGGCCAAAATAACTTAACTGTCTAGTCCCCCCCCCCCCCACCCCCCGCATTTTGGTCAGTTAATATGAATTCACCCCCAACTTTTTCAATACCTTCAAATTTGTTTTCTTCTCTTTCCAAGAAATGCGACCTAATCTTCCAGATTCCGAAGGCTTCAAAACTCTTCATAATTTTATAATTCATTTAACTCATTTTTAGCGACAAAAAATAAATTTTCCTTAAATTGTATAGAAAAAAAGTATTTAAAGGTTACAAATATAAAATGTACAGTCTGCATGTGAATGACCAATTGGACGTTTGAAATAGTTACAAAGTTGCCTAACGGAAGGAAATATGGTGACAGTGTCAGACACGTGTATTTCGACGCCCGCAAATGCCTGTTCAGTCCGACCCGACGCGACAGACTACCGCACCAGGGAACACGTGACTAGCGTCTGTGACTGTACCAACATGTATCCCATTCTTTTCGTGCAGCTCGCTTTTTCTGCACTGGCTGCAGCCATAAAGTCTCAAATCTGATGGAAAACATTTAGTAAAATAATAAGCTTTTTATTTGTAAACGCACTGACAAGTTTACAATAATTCACTCATCTTTCATCACAAATATGCAAGAAATGCGTGCCATCGCTGTCGGTGCTCGGGACGAATGGGTCCAGAGTTCGCTCTGAGTTGAGCGTTGTTGTTGTGAAATGCCCTTATTGAGTAGGATTATTCTTTTGGGCTGACTGAAAAGGACGTTAAGTTGCGGGTTGTCGTAGCTTTCCTCACATCTAGAGCGTTGTGATGAAGGTAGACCGGTGACCTCCAGACGGTTATGCTATGCTTGACTTCATCTGCCTGTCGTTCACTACTACGGGGATGAAGTCGATTCCTTAACTCGTTAGCCATGCTGCTATGAAACAACTCTTTTCCAGGAAGGGCTACGGGAAAGCCGAGGTGATGATCTTGGCCAGTATGTTTCTCCTGACCCTGGCTACCATGTCTGATCAGTATGTTGTGCCCGACCCTGACTACCATGTCTGATCAGTATGTTGTCCCTGACCTTACTAACATGTCTGATCAGTATGTTGTGCCCGACTCTGACTAACATGTCTGATCAGAATGTTGTGCCCGACCCAGACTAACCTGTCTGATAAGTATGTTGTACCTGTCCAGACGTTAGTCTCCCTTCCTACAAGTTTATCGTTTATGAACGCTTGTCGGTTTGTGCTTCATTTCGCTACTTGAGAGACGAGCGCCTTACCCCTCTGCCCAAAGAGACGCCTTACATATCTACATGATACACAATAAGTCAAGATTTGAATCAGAAATAAACATAAAGAAAACAAAAACCATGATACTTGGGAAAAGTGACAAGAAACAATGTATGCAGATAAAAATAAATGATCGACTACTGGAACAGGTACAGCGTTTCTTCTATGTAAGTCTAATTGAAGAAGGCATGAGAAAGGGAATAGGCATGGCCAAGATGATATTCGACAACATGCAACACATACTGACATTCAAACGGGTAAATCATAATTTGAAAAATGTGAATTGTCAGGTGCTACGTATACTCGTCACTCCTTGATGGTAGAGAAACATGGACACTGAATTACAAGTTGGAAAAGAGTATTACAGTCTTGAAGTGTGCTTAAATAGATGATTATTTTAACCGGCAAAATATCGTGTATATATGGAGGGCGTATTCAGCAGTAAAAAAATGGCTGTCGGGAGTGAATCCGTTCAAAAAAAATTTTTTTTTTTCCGTACACCGTTTTTGAAGGCCGAGTTGGTTAGAAGGGATCGGACAAGGGTGTGCTAAAGGTTAAGTCGGATTTCTTGGAAAGAGAAGAAAATAAATGTGGAGGTATTGAACAAGTGGGGTGGATAACATCAGGAGATGAACTGGAAAAAACTTGTCAGATTGCATCTCTACACTGGAGAGAGTACACTGGAGATCCACAGCAGCCAATCTTTGATGCAGAGATGCCACTTGAACTGAACTTAACCTTTTTGCTCTAGATGGGCCTTACCTTTCTGCTAAATCCGCGCCTTAGTAGACAAAAGGTTTACCTAATCAGTATCTACACTACTGTACGGAAATGAAGTTGCTAGATACATCAGTGTACTAAGCCACAGCTTGTATGAGTTATTGTGGACAGTTGCTTCCTTCGCTGCCGTTTATTCCCCTAGTCGTATACCAGGTACTCATTTACAGATGGGTAGCATGAACCGTACCGATAGCTGCATGTGTGACCATGTCACTGCACTGTAGAGGTTGACTAAAATGAAAAACGAATGGCCGAACACTAACAAATTTACAAAAATAACAAAGCAACGTATTAATGCGAGACTTGGTCAACCACAAAAAGAAAATGGAATCATTGGAGATCAAATGCTAAAGGATGGTGCTCAAAATACCATGGCTATCGATAAAGCAAAACGGAGAAATCCTACAGGAGCTCGATGACGAACTTTAACAAACGAGTCGTGTTCAAATGAGATCGGACCTAACCGCACCAATTGAGCATACGTTTGATGCTGACGTCACTTCTGATGTAAACAGCATATACAAATCGTCAAGTTTGCAAAGTTTCAGTATCCTCCGACTCATAGTTTCCTCAGCAGACCGTTGAAAACATGCGCATGTGATTCGGAATCCGCCCAGAGCCGATCAGCGAGCGGTGTTTCAGTTTCTAACAGCTAAAAGGTGTCGACCAGTTGACATTCATCGCAGAATGCAGACAATGTCTGGTGACATATGTGTGTCGAAGACAAGAGTGAAGAACTGGACAACGATGTGTAAAGAAGGAGAGTTAACGAAAGATCCGAGACCAGGTCAGACGAATATTGCCCTGGAAATGTGCTATTTTTATGGCAGCCTGGATAACAAGGTAAGGGATCGACGTGATCACCGTAGTAGTGAATGACACACAGCTGAAGCCAAGCATAGCACAACCGCGTGGAGGACCCTGGTCCACCATCATCAGCCCGCTCGGGATGTGAGGAAAGCTACTGCAACCCGCCACCTAACGTTCCTTTCAGGGTGCACAAAAGAGTAAACCTACTCATTGTGAAATTCGCAAACAGCAACAACTTCTTTTTCTTCCTCTTCTTCTTCTTTTTCTTCTTCTTCCTCTTCCTCTTCGCTTTCGGTTTTGGATGCTTGTTTTATTCCTCTAAGAGGGGACACCTCAGTCGCATGTCCTCTATTGGTCCCTACAGTGTGCCCCGCATGCCTCATGCTTTCGTCTGGTCTTGTAACGGGATCGTTGATGCAGTGCGTATGTTTACAAGATATGTTCTGGTGTCTGAGACACACTTCGACATGTGAATTGTGCAGTCTGCGCTGCTTTCATTTTGTGCATGTGTGCATTTAACCTGCAGTTAACTGTTCTAAGGCGGGAGATTGTGGTGCACTGTTTCATGTTCTGTCTGTTGATTGGGTCTTGTTGGTGTCTACCGTGCGTTCTCTTTTCCCACATTTGTTTGTATTTGTTTTTTATGTGTACCCTAATTTCTAGCAATGAAATTGCATGGTTGAATTGCTCCCCGTATTTTCCCTTCCTGCCATTATGTTTGCCCTCTCATTATGTCTGCCCTCTCATTAGGCCTGCCCTCTCATTATGTCTTCCCTCTCATTATGACTGCCCTCTCATTATGCCTGCCCTATTATTATGTCTGCCCTCTCATTATGTCTGCCCTCTCATTTTGTCTGCCCCCTCATTATGCATGCCCTCTCATTATGTCTTCCCTCCCATTATGTCTTTCCTCTCATTATGTCTTCCCTCTCATTATGTCTTCCCTCTCATTATGTCTTCCCTCTTCTTATGTCTGCCCTCTCAGTATGTCTTCCCTCTCATTATGTCTTCCCTCTCATTATGTCTTCCCTCTTCTTATGTCTGCCCTCTCAGTATGTCTTCCCTCTCATTATGTCTTCCCTCTCAGTATGTCTTCCCTCTCAGTATGTATTCCCTCTCATTATGTCTTCCCTCTCATTATGTCTTCCCTCTCATTATGTCTTCCCTATCATTATGTCTTCCCTCTCATTATGTTTTCCCTCTCATTATGTCTTCCCTCTTCTTATGTATGCCCTCTCAGTATGTCTTCCCTCACATTATGTCTGCTCTCTCATTATGTCTGCCCTCTCATTATGTCTGCCCTCTCATTAGGCATGCCCTCTCATTATGTCTTCTCTCTCATTATGCCTGCTCTCTCATTATATCTGTCCTCTCAGTATGTCTGTTCTCTCATTATGTCTTCCCTTCCATTATGTCTTCCCTCTCATTATGTCTTCCCTCTAATTATGTCTTCCCTCTCATTATGTCTTCCCTCTTCTTATGTCTGCCCTCTCAGTATGTCTTCCCTCACATTATGTCTTCTCTCTCATTATGTCTGTCCTCTCATTATGTCTGTTCTCTCACTATGTCTGTCCTTTCATTATGTCTGCTCTCTCATTATGTCTGTCCTCTCATTATGTCTGCTCTCTCATTATGTCTGCTCTCTCATTATGTCTTCTCTCTCATTATATCTGCTCTCTCATTATGTCTGTCTTCTCATTATTATATATGGCACAGAGTTGCTATCCACCTGAAAGTGATTTTGTTGTGGTCACATTATTTAGTTACGGCATTTGAAAGTCGACATTTGCACCTATCGATGTAAATGCTGCCGAATTGTCGTTCTTATAAAACCACAATGCGAGATATGCAACCTGATCAACTACCCATGTGTGCTTATAACGCACGACGATCGGGTTGTTGTAATCGTGGCATAGCGACAACTAGATGTTTAATAAATTTTGCGGAAATTATAAATCGCCGTGGGATGAAGACAACTTCAGCGATGCGTCTTAACCTGAACAGAAAACTACGGCTCCCCACGCGGCCTCACAGCACAAGTTGATAAGATAAGACAAGTAATAACTTCTATAAAATATCATTGCCATATCATTCATGCGAATTATCTAATAACTGTTTACCCGAGCATTTAGGATAAGAAGACCAACGTCTGGTCACGCACTACAAACTGGTCAGACATGTTAGTCAGGGTCAGGCACAACAAACTGGTCAGACATGTTAGTCAGGGTCAGGCACAACAAACTGATCAGACATGTTAGTCAGGGTCAGGCACAACAAACTGATCAGGCATGTTAATCAGGGTCAGGCACAACAAACTGATCAGACATGCTAGTCAGGGTCAGGCACAACAAACTGGTCATACATGTTAGTCCGTGTCAGGCAAAATATGCTGGCCAAGACCCTGACCTTGGCTTACTCGTAGCTCTCCCTGGAAACGGGTTGTTTTCATGGCAGTCTGGCTAACGAGGTGACGGATCGAGTTGATCCCGGTAGTAGTGAGCGACATGCAGATAAAGCTAAGCATAGCACAACTGTCTGGAGGACCTCAGTCCATCTTCATCAGCACGCTCGGGATCTGAGGAAAGCTACTGAAACTTCATTGTGGGCATTCGAAACAACCCCGAGCATTTATTCATGATTTCCTACGAGCTGCTTAGTATAAACCAAAAACATTGTTAAATCTATACACCATCATCTGTAGTGACAGCTACATTATGATGATGATGATGATGCCACATCATTTCTCATGGAGCTATAATTGTTTTCCTTTTTACAAATATCCTATTATCTTATTTGGTGCGTAGCGTGCACAGTCCGCCGTGTTTCCGCAGTTTGACTCGTATTTTTCTCCAATCCAAGTTCTATTACTCAGTGTTTGGAGGGGCGTGTGGTGCAGGGGTGTAAATGGTGTACACGCTTGGTTTGTATTGCAAGCCCGGCTTACCGGATTCGGATTCACTTCATGCCCAGTTTGACTCTGCACGTCTGAGATGATTCTTTCTCAGTATAACCACTTCTCCGCGTACAGAAATAATGGAGAAAACTATTTTACTGTAAAACTGCCATAGTGGAACACATACAAAAAGTAGAGTATTAAAAACAGATACACACACGCATACATAGATTGGTGAGTAGGTCCTTAACTTAACTTAACGTCTGTATAGTTAAAAGACCATGCATAGTCTGTATGCCGCCAGTGTATTTTACTTCACTAGATCTAAAAACGGTGTGCTTCAAATATATTCGTGAATGCATTAATTGCCATGATCTCCATTACTTCATGTGGCAATGGTAAGCATTGACTTCAACTGACTAAATATTTTTTCATAATATCTAATGCTGTGCTTTCTTTACCTTTTATCTGTGCCCTCTTGTTCTTGTAGGTGGTTGTTCTTAGAAAAAAAATAGTCATAGTCTAATTGATCCTTTTCCTTGATCAACCTCTAATAAATCAACTCGAATTCTTCTCTTTTCTAGACTAGATCAGTTTTTCTGAGTTTCCTCATAACTATAATTTCGGAATACAACTTTTCAGTTCTATTGCTTTTTTGGGCTATCCTTTCCAGCATGTTTATATCTCCTCTACGATACAGTACTCCAATCCAGGTCTAACTAATTCTTTATACAATTTGACTGTCCCTTCCTTGCTCCTATGGTTAATATTTCTTTTTATCATCCCTAATATTGCATTTGCCTTTTTCACTGCTACCTGGACTTGCTAACTCACCTTTCCTGTATGATCTATTATAACCCCTAGGTTTTTTGTCCTTATCCATCTTTCTAAAATTGTTCTCTTCCATTCTTTAATTATGTTCCATATTGGATCTACACATGTGGATGACTGTACATTTATCTACATTAAACTACATTTGCCAGCTCTCAGACTATTCCCTCAATATATCCATTTCTGCTTTAGATGAGACACTTCTGCATAGTTGTGTTTGATCCGCGAACTTTCCAATCATGGATCCAATATCAATGTCCAAATCATTTATATATTTCAAGAAACAAAGTTGTCACAAGACTAAGCCCTGTGGCACTCCACTTTTTACTTCACACTACTCATAGTAATCCTTATTTATTCCCACTCTCTGCCTTCTTCCTGTTAAACAATTTATATCCTTTTGACTTCACCTCATATTCCATATGCGTTTCTTTCTAAATAATCGTTGATGATGTACTCTGTCAAAGGCCTTTGCAAAATTTAGACAAATAACATTTACTGGCTCCCCTTTATATAATCATTTTAGCAACCTCCTCCATGAATTATAATATATTTATTAAGCACGATCTCTTTCTAGTAAATCGATGCTGAATATTTATGATTAAATTAGACTTGTCTAAATGCATTACAATGTTTTTTTGATTATTGACTCTAACAATTGTGCATGCTATACTCGATAAACTCACGGGTCTATAATTTGCTGGATCAAATTTTTGCTCATTTTGAACAGGGGATCACATACATCTGCGTCTTTTCAATCCGCTGGAACAATTTCCTTCTCAAGTGATTGAGAACATAATATAGCCAATGGTTGACAGGTCTCCCTGTTTAAACTAACAGGGCTCTAATTTCAAACAGCAATTTTGGATGAAATATCATCTTGAATAGACCTGACATAACCTAAAAGACAACGGTCTTGGGTCAAAAGCGGTGTGTCTTTGCGCTAGTAGAATCAAGAAAGGCAAACCCTTAAGAAATCCAAAATAATTGGCGCTTAACGTTGCAATCGAACGATTAGTTTTCAGGAGAGCTGTAATTAGGACAAGAACAAGTAAATTGTTTTTATTTATTTTTGTTTGCTATTCCTCTTATTTCTCTATTCCCCAAGGCGGTGTGGGTTGCACTATGTTTTAAATTTGCGCCTGTCGTCCTACTGCAGCCGACTGCAGTATGCATTTTATGTAAGGATCTGCTTCAGGCATTTTCTAAGATTTGCTTCCCCGGGGTAATGAGTAAATATTTCAAATATTACAGTTTTTTACTTTTATTAAAACTAAGATATAACTTAACTTAACGTAACTTAACTAAACTCAACTTAAATTTGAAATATAAGTATAACTATAACTATAAGTTAAACTATAACTATTACAATAATGTTTACTTAACTATAACTATAACTTTAACTATAACTGTAACTGAAACTATAACTATTACATAAACTATAACTATAACTATTACTTAAGCTATAACTATCACTTAAACTATAACTATCACTTAAACTGTAACTAACTATCACTTAAACTATAACTATCACTTAAACTGTAACTAACTATCACTTAAACTATAAATATCACTTAAACAATACTTATAACGATCACTTAAACTATAACTATAACTATCACATAAACTATAACTATAACTATCACTTGAACTATAACTATAACTATCACATAAACTATAACTATAACTATCACTTAAACTATGACTATAACTATCACATAAACAGTAACTATAACTATCACTCAAACTATAACTATCACTTAAACTATACTTATAACGATCACTTAAACTATAACTATAACTATCACATAAACTATAACTATAACTATAACTATCACTTAAACTATGACTATAACTATCACATAAACAGTAACTATAACTATCACTTAAACTATCACAAACTATAATTATAACTATCATTTAAACTGTAACTATCACTTAAACTATAACTATAACTATCACTTAAACTACTACTAAAACTATAACTGTAAATTACACTTTAACTTTGACTGTAGTTATAAGTATAATTAGATGAATAACTTGAAATTGTACTGGGACGGACTTTGACTTTTGAACTCCATCTCCAACTATCTCTAGCTCCAACTCCAACTCCAACTCCAACGTCAATTTCAACTCCAACTCCAACGTCAATTCAAACTCAACTCCTACGTCAATTCAAACTCCTACTCCAATTCCAACGTCAATTCCAACTCAAACTCCAAATCCAACTGCAGCTCCTACTTCAATTCAAACTCCTATTCCAACTCCAACGTCAATTCCAAGTCGAACTCCAACATCAACTCCAACTTCAAAGCCAACTCCAACTCCAATTACAACTTAAATTCTAGGTCCAGCTCCATCCAAAATCAATTCCAACTCCAACTCCAACTCCCACCAACTCCAAGTACACCTCCCACCAACTCCAAGTACACCTCCCTCCAACTCCAAGTACACCTCCCACCAACTCCAAGTACACCTCCCACCAACTCCAAGTACACCTCCCTCCAACTCCAAGTACACCTCCCACCAACTCCAAGTACACCTCTCACCAACTCCAAGTACACCTCCCACCAACTCCAAGTACACCTCCCACCAACTCCAAGTACACCTCCCTCCAACTCCAAGTACACCTCCCACCAACTCCAAGTACACCTCCCCCCAACTCCAAGTACACCTCCCACCAACTCCAAGTACACCTCCCACCAACTCCAAGTACACCTCCCACCAACTCCAAGTACACCTCCCACCAACTCCAAGTACACCTCCCACCAACTCCAAGTACACCTCCCACCAACTCCAAGTACACCTCCCACCAACTCCAAGTACACCTCCCACCAACTCCAAGTACACCTCCCACCAACTCCAAGTACACCTCCCACCAACTCCAATTACACCTCCCTCCAACTCCAAGTACACCTCCCACCAACTCCAAGTATACCTCCCTCCAACTCCAAGTACACCTCCCACCAACTCCAAGTACACCTCCCACCAACTCCAAGTACACCTCCCACCAACACCAACTACACCTCCCTCCAACGCCAACTCCACCTCCCACCAACTCCAACTACAACTGCCTGCAACTCTCACTCTAACTTCAACTTAAACTCCAACATTAGCTTCAACGTCAATTCTAACTCCAACTCCAACTCCAACTCCAACTTATCACCCGGGATCACCTACATTTTCATAAAGTTTACCGTCAATGGGAATTTTGATTTCTAAAAAGTTGTTCTTCATATCCACAACGTAAAACCATATTCGGCCACCAAAACTGTAGCAGTTATTGACAAATTGTACTGGGAGGTAATTCCCCAACTGGGATTACAGTCCCGACTGGACTCCGAGTGATTTTCACCTTTTTGTCCCTCTAAAGAGCAACTTCGGTGACACATGTTTCACACGGATGACGAAGTGAACCAGGAAGTTCTTCAACTTCCATAAAATCTCTACGCTGTTGGAATACAGAAGCTCTGGAATACAGAAGCTCTGGAATACAGAAGCTCTGGAATACAGAAGCTCGTATCTAGATATGTTGCAGCGCAGGTGAATTCGCTAAGAAATAGTACAAGTAATCTAAATTCATCTCTCATAGTTGACTAGAAATGAGATCAGCCTGGAAATTTACAGAGAGACACTCTTACGAAACATCAGCATCGGTTGGTGCTGGCGATCATGGACCTCCACCCACTTCTATCAATTGGGTCGTTTACCAACTCTGTTGTTGATTGTCGTTCATGCCATTCTCTCAGGCTGTCTAACATCTTCTCTATATGCTCTCCTCTGTCTCTCTTTCTTGCTATCTTTCCCGTTGTCACAACGTGCTCCAAACCGCCTCTTCTCATAACATGCCAGAAAAAGGATGACTGCCTTGTTCTGATGTTTGCAATGAGTTGTCTTCTTGTTTGTGCCTCTTCGAGTACTGTATCATTAGCCTTCCTTGCAGTTCATGGGATCTGCAGCATTCTACTTCAAACCACATCTCCGTTGATTCCAAAGATCTATGCGCTTGTCTGCTGATTGTCCCTGATTCACTGGCATATGTCAGTACTGGTCCTACGTAACATCAAAAGACTATCTTAGTCACAGCGATAAGGTTTTTTTGTGCACAATATTCCCGTCATGTTCTGAAAGACCGATTTTGCTTGGGCTATTCTGCATTTGATTTCATGGTTACGTCTTCCATCTGATGTTTCGTATGTACCCAGGTATTTAAACGTGTTAACTTGTTTCAATTTGGTCCTTTCGCTTTGACGCAGAAATTTGAGGATGCCACTACCATATCCTCCGACTTCGAATAGAAGTAAGAAAAACATGTTTTCCTGCAGAAAACAAGAAAAAGGACGCACTAATGCGCTAGCAGACCATAACTATGGTTAGATGTGCTGAACTGTGCTGACAAACAGGTCATGTCAAATCAGATAGTGTCACTTTGTTCTTCCACCTTTATCGTTCCTTCTTAGCCCGTGGGGAAAATACAAATCTACGCGTCAGACAAAATGTCGAAAATTCGACACACACATACACACACCCGCTCACACTTAGCGCATACACAACGAGTCATACATCGGGAAATAACTTGGCATGAACATGAGTAAAGGTTAAAGTGCCTGGAGAAGATCCGCCAGGATTTCTTTTGGGTTGTTTTGCCTTTTAACAGTTCCTGGGCGGATGTGTAACTTTTCTGGATTTTACATCGGGTGATGTGGCTTGTCTGAATTTCTGAGCGTTTTTTTTTTTTGTTTGGCATGATTTCTGAAGGCCTGTTTTCGCATGCCACGATCTATGATTGGCTATTTTGGCTTATCGAGAATTGTGATTGGCTGTGGCAACATGTGTGAGCTGCCTAGACGTTTCTGTTATGTCGGGCGTGTTTATTATTTGTGAATATGTCCGTGAATACAGCAACAATGATTACAATCTGTTTCTGAAAAATAAAAACGATTCGAATGCAGTTCTACAGAATAACAATAGCAGAGTCAGTCAATCTGATTTGTTGTAGCAATTGTCTACCAGACTGAATTAAATTCTATGTTTCGAATTTCTTGTCTAACTGTAAATGGCTGCTTGGGAAAATACCACAAGAGTGGATGTCAGTTGTTGAAGTAACAAATCTGCTGAGGCCAGTGTGGACTTCATGTTCTGGTCATTCTAAGGTTCAAAGCAACGAAAGAACTGTCTGCACTTGAAACAATTACTGGTACACTAGATATGGATAGGGGGTGGCTGGAGTCAAGAGATTAAGGTACTCGCCTCTCACAGTGATGAACGGAAACGGTGGGCGATCAAATCCCGGAAAGTTTCAAGCGACCCCTGGTCTCACGGGAGGTAAGACCAGAGTGTCTGCATCACGAGTTACCTCCAGTCATTTCGACCAATAGTCTTGTCACTGATCAAAGGTAACTCGGGACAACTGAGATTCAACACCAGCGCGTGCACTCCCTCACGATAATCCGAATTCAACGCACATCACATTATTAAAACAAAACTGTCTGATATAACAATATAACATCGCTGGCGCTGGGCAAAACTTTAGAAATGGATAGGAGTGACATTGTTGAAGTCTTCTAATGACCTATTGTGTTTGTTGCTGTTGAATTCCAATAGTGAGTAAGATTACTTTTTTACAAGTTACAGTAGCTTTCTTCACATCCCTAACGTGCTGATGAACGTTGACCGGGGTCTTGCAGGCGGTCGTGCTATGCTTAGCTTCATCTGCGCGTCGCTCATTACTACGTAGATCACGTCGCTATCAACCTCGATAGTCAGACTGTTTACATGGCGAACTGCTTGGAAGTGCGATAGGGTCTTGGTCAGTGAGTTCACTGGACTCTGACTAACATTGATAATTATGTTTTGCCTGACCAGAAGTTAGCCACTTATCTCCCAATTAACGTTGTTAATAATCCGTCTTAAATGTAATTATGAATACGCACTTAGTCTTTAATGATAATAATGGTTTTCCTTGAACAACTTGTATCTATATTCTCTTCATTTAGTTTCTTCTTTTCTATACTTATCCTTTGGCCATCTTTTGATAAAGACCATTATGTTCATATTTTTAACCTATTTATTTTTTCATGATTATCATCAGCAGGTTAGTCAATCCAGAGACTGGTGTAGAAGTTTTCTGATCGTGTCACGCCACTGTCTTCTGTTAGTCAGTCTAGACTGGTGTAGATGTTTTCTGATCGTGTCACGCCACTGTCTTCTGTTAGTCAGTCTAGACTGGTGTAGAAGTCTTCTGATCGTGTCACGCCACTGTCTTCTGTTAGTCAGTCTAGACTGGTGTAGAAGTCTTCTGATCGTGTCACGCCACTGTCCTCTGTTAGTCAGTCTAGACTGGTGTAGAAGTATTCTGATCGTGTCACGCCACTGTCCTCTGTTAGTCAGTCTAGACTGGTGTAGAAGTCTTCTGATCGTGTCACGCCACTGTCCTCTGTTAGTCAGTCTAGACTGGTGTAGAAGTCTTCTGATCATGTCTCACCCCTGTCCTCTGTTACTAGCATATCTTCAGCTATATAATATAAATCTGCATCTCAGTGTTCTTGCAACCCTGTGGACATTCCCTTCGTCTTCTTCTCTAAATGTTGCGTTCTAGAAGCCTCCGTGTCTCATGTTATGACCAAGTCAAGACAATCTACCCTTCTATATACTCATCATTAGTTGTCTATGCGACCCTCCATCACAAAGCACTTGTTCATTTGACCTTTTTCTGTCCAGCGTCCTCTTTGCATCCTGCGACAGCACCACATCTCAAAAGCTTCTAATTGTTATTCATCTTTGTTGTTTAGAATCCCTGTTTCAGAACCGTACAATGCATTCCGTTATTAAGTCACGTTTAATAGTTTCATATTAACTTCACTTAATCTTAACACTATGCGCATCCAATCTACTGTTGAATGCAATAATTAAAATCACCTAAGCTATTTCCTGTGTCTATGCATTCCAAGCATTCACCACTATCACTTTAACAAATTATTTCCCGGCATCTAATCTGAACCTTTCTTTAATTAATTAAAAATGTATAGATGTGCACTCTTGTCATTGTATGTGATTGTATTTTGAGAAAAAACTTGTTACATTCTAATTTATCCTTGCCCTTCATTATCTAATAAACCTCTATTAAATCACTTGGAATTCTTCTCTTTTCTAGACACCTTATGCCGGCTTTTCTGAGTCTTTCTTCATAACTGTATTGTGAATATATTTAATACAAAGTTGACAGAACGTTTACCATCAGTCTGTTCCTTACCATACCCAACAGATTTTCTATATTTGCCAGCGTGCTTTTCATCTTTATATTTGCGTACTCTTTTCTTATTTATATCCTTTGTGCCTTCAGTCATATTCCAGTCAAATGTTGTCAGTCATTTTCCAGTAGAACGTTGTCAGTCATGTTCTAGTCAAACGTTGTCAGTCATGTTCCAGTAGAACGGTGTCAGTCATGTTCTAGTAGAACGTTGTCAGTCATGTTCTAGTAGAACGTTGTCAGTCATGTTCTAGTAGAACGGTGTCAGTCATGTTCAAGTAGAACGGTGTCAGTCATGTTCCAGCATAACCTTGTCAGTCATGTTCTAGTAGAACGTTGTCAGTCATGTTCCAGTAGAGCGGTGTCAGTCATGTTCCAGTAAAACGGGGTCAGTCATGTTCCAGTAGAACGGTGTCAGTCATGTTCCAGCATAACGTTGTCAGTCATGTTCTAGTCAAACGTTGTCAGTCATGTTCCAGTAGAACGGTGTCAGTCATGTTCCAGTAGAACGTTGTCAGTCATGTTCTAGTCAAACGTTGTCAGTCATGTTTTAGTCAAACGTTGTCAGTCATGTTCCAGTAGAACGTTGTCAGTCATGTTCTAGTCAAACGTTGTCAGTCATGTTCCAGTAGAACATTGTCAGTTATGTGTTTGGGTGCATATGCTAATTAATATAATAATCAGTGACAAAATAATCGAAGAAGAACAGAAGTTTACATGTTTAGGGAAAACCATCACTGAAGATGTGCACAATGAGACGGAAATTAGAATGGAGACCGTAGAATGGAACGAGTGAGTGGGACAGAAAAAAGAGCATATGATAATTTACTCACTGAGGTAGGTGAACTGAAAGATATTGAAACAGACACATCAACGAAGATCGAATTGGCTAAGATACAATATGCGACATGAAAGTCTTCTACAGAAGATACTAGAGGGTAAGATCGAGGGGAAATGAGGAAGCGGCGAGCAAGACTCACTTTTACATCTTAGGCATGCAGAGACATTACGAACCTATGCTGAGATTAAGAAAACTGCAGAGAGTCAAATAGAGTGACAAGCTCAGAGAACTTTACAACCAGTCTTTGGACTGATCAACCAGAGGATAGGGTCAAATTGAGAGACATGTTCAGACAACCTTACAACCAGTCTTAGGACTGATCAACCAGAGGATATGGTCTTGGTGAATAGATAAATAAGGCGAACTTGAAAAAAATTGCTAGTATTAATCTAGGTCCTAACGCTTCCCATTCAATAAGGGCTTTCTGAGATTCTGTGGAGAGCATCAGGATCACTCCATCTCTATGGTGTGGGCCCACTGTAGTGTAAGCGATGAACGGAAACGGCGTGGGTTCGAGCCCGTTAGGTTTCAAGTGACCCCTGAAATAAAAAAGATGGGACCAAAGTGCCTGCAACCTGATTTACTTCCATCCGTCTAGACTTACGTCTTGCCACTGACCAAAGATAGCTCGGGACCAGAGAGTGAGGTCGATGACCAGCGCAGCTGCTTCTTCACTATAATCCAAATGCAGCGCAAGTTACATCAAGACAAGAACTGTCTAACAGTGTCGCCATCATTGCTTGCGATGGCAGCTAAGATTCCCGATGATAATGTTAGTCGCACCCCCCCCCCCTTTTCCAGCCCCACCTTACACACTCCTAACCACCTGGTCTCTGCTCGGCCAAAGGTGTTGATACCGTAGTTCCGCATTTCACCCGCCACTTGCATTGTTTTTACATTTTCATACATTGTACGTACATTCCATGTAGCAAACTTGGACGTGGACTTGTTGGAAAAGAAAAAAAAAAAAGGAAAAAATATGATAGTCTCATATTACTGTACTGGTTAGGGGACGGCGTGGGCTAATGGTTAAGTGACACGGCTCGACAATAATAGGAAGACTTGGAGAGAATTTGTTGACGACCTATGCTCAATGGAAGCTGACAGGTTTTTGATTGATTGATTAAATGGTTTTGCTAATTGGTCTTAAATCAGCGATTGTGGATGAATACCATCTCGACTCGAACACATGCTCATACAAACTTCCAACCCCGGACTGATCAAGGAGATGATGATGTGATGCCATAACTTGCAAACGTTATCCACCTATTGATGATTACAATCCCCCCCCCCCCACCCCCACCCCACTCACCAACCCCTTCAACTCGAGTTGTGAGACTTAACCCACAACCTTCTGGTTTCCAGATGTCTCTTTTACCCACAACGGCCAGCTTGAGGCAATGTTGATGAAATTATACTTTATATTTGATCTGCAACTTGCATGACATTTCCCGTTACGGTTGTTTAATCAACAACCAGCCAGCATAAGGCCGTTTTCAACTGGTTATCTGTGATCTTTCAGTGCTCTCACTAACGTTTTCCCTTTCATGCCAACAAGAATACGTGAATACGGTCACCAAACTATGACTCGTATCGTAGCTGTTTAGCAGCTCCAAACATGTAAGAAAGAATCCGTTTTTTGTTAGATGCCCATTATCCGCAGATAGGCTGACACTTAGCGAGACGATGGTGGTAATGATAAATAAATAGACACTTTTCAACCTGCCCATCCATCTGATTTGGAAACCGTTCCAGAATGACTGTGCTTGAAAAGCGTGTCCCATTCTGTTAACGCTGAATCGTGGTTTCTTACAGAATGCTAGCTCAGTAGAGAAAACATTCAAGTCAGCCTCAATTACGCTATCTTTGTTGTTGTTGATGTGTGTGTGTGTTTGTGTGTGTGTGTGTGTGGGCGGGGGGGGGGGGGGGTTGAGGAAGAGAGAAAGGAGAATGAAAGTTGTTTCTATTCTTTCTATTTCTCTTTCACTTCCAAGTGCTAGCCATTTTTTTAACGAATGGTTGGAATCTTTTCAATTTTTAGATGTAATGATGGGTTCCCGTATTCACTACAGTACATCAGAAACATATATCTACATTATAGTCCTATTTTATTTCAATTGTTGCTTTTTTTTATACAGGATGGCATGTTTCCGGACTCCTTAGGATAGTGCGTTACATGTTACAGCGTTACTATTCGCTGCTCCCCGTTTCGATCCCCGGTAACAGACAGGCAGCTGTCGCCCCCTCCCCCCAGGATCTTCCACCTTCACTTCAACTTCTCCACACCCCTCCGCCCCCCTATCCTATCTTTCAACAGTTGTCCTTCATTTCACTGCAGAAATAAATACATCGGATCTGCAATGGTGCTGAAAGTTCAAATTCCATACAAGCACATACAGGTAAAGGCTCAGTGACCTCACCAGAGGCCAAATTAAAACGATACCTAGGTTACGGCCTCAAAGTCTTCGTAAGGTAACTAAAATAAAACGAACGAAAACAACTAACAAATTGGGCACACATACACACACACACACACACACAGAGGATATTGTGTTTAATGAGTGGTCGAAGTTTGAACTAAAAAAGTTTATTTGGCATCATATTTTGTTTTCAGTTGTGATTTATTAGTTGCTTTCCTTTCCTTGTTTGTCCCTGAAGAAGAGGTTGTGGTCAAAATGTACGTCTCTGTTTGTTTTTGTTCTGATGCGATGATGGAGCAGTTACCTTTATGTATTCTCATTACTGCATCATTTTTTATTTTGTTTACTTCTTTTTTTTTTCCTTCACCAATT
Organism: Ariolimax columbianus; assembly: GCA_036924085.1. Taxonomy (NCBI): domain Eukaryota; kingdom Metazoa; phylum Mollusca; class Gastropoda; order Stylommatophora; family Arionidae; genus Ariolimax; species Ariolimax columbianus. Next base: position 44,105,445 of record JAVGWX010000008.1, on the reverse strand, counting down.
ATTTTTTTAGTTTGTTGAAAACTATCTTGCCTGCTTGTTTCTGTTCAACATAACTGTAGTCGGCCTCCTCTTCCTAACTACGATGTTCTCATGTACAACCATATTATTCCTTCCGTCAAAGCAATATCTTTTTTCCTTCTGCTCTTAATTGTCATCATCTTTGTCATTTTCTTTGTGTTGTCCATTACCTCCTTATGAAGATATGATTTCCACAAACAGTGATAGCTGATACATTGAAAGCAGGCATGTGCAAAATACGGTAGACACGGGAATGATTTTATCTAACATGCGGGGTCGTTTTCAAATGTTACTGGACTGACCCATCAGCTTCTAACGGTCTTTGAGTTTGTATATAACCAAAGAGAAAAATAAAACTTCAAGAGCGCACCATAAAACTCGTAAATTTAAAATAAATTTAAATAAATAGTTCATTTGATATGTTTTGGTAGTCAATGCACGTGTAATCGATTTCGATCGCACTTTTAATGTCTGTAGACCGTAAACTTCTGAATATCACATGGTAAATTAAGTCAAACTTGGTTGAGGTCAAGCTGGTGCGTCATACAAAGACCAATCAAAATCACCAAAACTATGTCACACCGTCACCAACAACTATCAGTTTTGAATTCTAGTATGCGAGTTTAATTATATTTTACTACATTGACATGTTGTTGCTCAATGCGATTTATTATATTAGTTTTGTTATGATTATGTCGGCTTTCTAATTAATTTAAACTATTAGAATGAAGAAGAGGGAAGTGGACAGGGAGTGGCCTGTATATCATGAGAAGTGTAATGTTCATTCATATTTTGTTATGTGAAAGGAAATCCAAATTTGTTTGTTTAGTTTTGGAAAGATTTTGGTTGCGAAATAATCCAAGCTATAAAGACATAATACGAGCAATACCAAATAAGCGAATGACAGCGATTGAAAACGTCTGCAGAGAATAGATAGATACAGCATTTGATAAAAAGAATATTTTTTCTCAAATAAATAATGAAACTATCTAATACAAATCAAATAATGAAATTATCAACATTGTACTTAAAAGCTGTATTGTCAATGAAATAATTACAAATTAAAAGAAATCATACTCCAAAGAATGTCTTAGTGCTGTCATTCGTGTACTGTCACCCAGTACCAACTAAAATATTTTAGAAATATATATTTCTCATTGAACTGTAATAAAACGTTACGACGGAATGAACTATCATATCAAATAAGACCTCAAAGAATTCTCGTCACTAATTAAAGCATTTTCAAGTGCTCTAGACGAGAGTACAGTCGATACCGCTAAGTTTTGTTGTTGTTTGTTTACGGAATCGATTTATTTGTATGAAAGAATTACTTGTTCTTCAACCAAATGAAGCGACAAAGGTATACAAATTTATCCAAGATGTAACAAATATTCTTTCAAATAAAATAGACGTTAAACTAACGAAATTAAATGGGATATGAGCCGATGAAAGGTCAGGAATGACTGAGTCAAACTTGGATTATTCGGCTAAAATCACTTCTAATCATCTGATGTAAAAATAAAGACAGAAGATGTATGTGTACTTCCCTGCTTGTTGCACAAAAAAAATATGTGTGTGCAAAGTGAATCAAGTTTATTAAGCCATGACCATATGTTTCCAACATAAATGATCTTGTCAAAGCACTAACCCCTGTCATTTTCAAGAATGCATGCAACACGTTCAATTTGAGCAGGAAGATCTCTTATGCTGCTATAACCTGCATTATTGCATTAAGATTGAAAGATATTAAATCGCTGTATGATCCGAAAGAGAAAGTTTCTGTTTTTCTGTTTATCAAAGAAAACCTTGTCTGAAGTTAGAGAACAAAAGTGAATGTGCGATCAGCTTTTCTTGTAGATGTTACAAACTCAACAACAGCTTTTCTTGTAGATGTTACAAACTCAACAACAGCTTTTCATGTAGATGTTACAAACTCAACAACAGCTTTTCTTGTAGATGTTACAAACTCAACAACAGCTTTTCTTGTAGATGTTACAAACTCAACAACAGTTGATTCATGTAGATGTTACAAACTCAACAACAGCTTTTCTTGTAGATGTTACAAACTCAACAACAGCTTTTCTTGTAGATGTTACAAACTCAACAACAGCTTTTCGTGTAGATGTTACAAACTCAACAACAGCTTTTCTTGTAGATGTTACAAACTCAACAACAGCTTTTCTTGTAGATGTTACAAACTCAACAACAGTTGATTCATGATCTGTGTGAACTTTAAATTTTAAGAATTATCTTAGAATCTGGATCTATCAACTATGGGTAGTCTTTGAACAAAGAATTCAACACTACGTTTATTTTGTATCAGAGTAGGCGAATTTTAACATGTTCTTTTCTACATTTGATATTATCTTGGAACATGTTACGGCTTCGTTACATTTGGTACTGACTGAGCTGCAAGAGAAAGACCTGAAGCAGAAATCCAGGACGCCTCACTAAGATAAGAGTAGGCTGTTAGTCACTGTCCAGGCAATATTTTTCAAGTATTGAAATCCTACCTAAAACGAAATCTACAAGGGGATTTCAATAAATAAGGTATGTGTTGCGCGTAAAATATACTGTTATTTGTAATTGTTCTATTGCAAAGTTCTGACAGGGTAGACGTTAAACAATTTAATATATCCTTACCATGAAAACGTTGAATGCGATGTTAACACGCTTTTCAAAGTGGCGAAACTCATCGACACCTGGTAAAACACATCGAGAAGCGTTGGGTAGTTCGATTTAACCAAAGACAATATTGGGAGAGATCACAAATGGCGCGTCAGACAGGCTGAGATTTAACTTAACTTAACGTTTTTTATACTGGTTTAGAAGACTCATCAGAGTCTGTAGACAACCAGTTACATTTAAATTACCCTGCTCTAAAAGCTATGCACATCCAATCTATTATTAAATGCATTAACTGTCTCTGACTCCACTACCTCCTGGGGAAATGCATTCCAAGCATTCACCATTCTCAGACTAAAAAATATTTCCTAATATGCAATCTGGACCTTTCTTTAGCTAATTTGTTTATATGCCCTCTTGTTCTCGTTGGTGGTTGCATTTTGAGAAACTTGTTATAGTCTAATTTAACCTTTCATGTGATTATCTTATAAACCTGTATTGTCCCCCCAAATTCTTCTCTTTTCAAGGCACTATAGGCCGGGTTTTCTGAGTCTTTCCTCATAACTGTGATTATGGAATCCCACTATCAGTTTTGTCGCTCTTCTTTGTATTGTTTCCTGCATGTTTATATATCCGTTACGATAACGACTTAACACCTGTACACAGTACTCCAATCTAGATCTAACTAATGCTTTATTCAGTTTGACCATCACCTCCTTACTCCAATGTTTAATATTTATATTTATCATACCTAATCAAACCTGGACTTGCTCACTCACTTTACCTGTATGTTCTACATTTATCTATATTAAACCCCATTTGCCATCTCACAGACCAGTTTCGAATTTTATCTAAATCCGACCTCAATATATCTACCTCTGCCATAGATGAGACACTACTACATAATTTTGTGTCGTCCGCAAATTTTTCAATCATGGATCCTATATCAATGTCCAAATCGTTTATATATATATATATATATATATATATATATATATATATATATATATATATAAAGACCAATATTGGTACCAAAACCGAACTCTGAGCCATTCAACTTTTTACTTAACACAACTCATAGTACACCTGATTTATGCACACTCTCTGCCTTCTTCCCGTTAACCAATATCTCGCTCAGGTGTTGGTGTTTATATTGGCTGTTCGCAAGTTTCAAATAGGATTAACATTCACTCAGTTGGTGGCTAGAATTGTTGTTGTTACAAGTCCAGCAGCATCCAACCTTTCGCCCTTCAACCCAATGCCATATAATGGTACCTGCACGTCTTTATCAGCTGTTGTCTAGTGCCATACAAAGTCTTCAATATATCTGACGTCGGGTGAAGAAGTACCGTCCTAAAGTCGTTGAGGGCAAAGCACCCAAAAAGATGATGATAAACGATTTCATATGGGCGTGTACACATCTGGCACTCAGAAGTGTGTTGTGGTTGGATTCTGTTCAGGTGCTTATTAAGTGGGATGTGTTAGGTTCTCAGTCGGGAAATGGTGCTCTGATTTGTTCTTGTGAATTGATTTATACTGTCATTTAGATTGGGACTTGCTGTATGTCTGATTCAAGACCGTGTTCTCTGGAAGTACTATGCACTTATGTTAGCTAGTTTGCTGCTTTATAGCATCGTATTCTGGTTTTAAGCACCGCAAAGTGAACAATGCTCACAGAAGAAAGAGAAATAAGTGATGAAAGATAAATCAAAATACAAATAAAAAAAGAGAATTAAGAGAAGTGAAGAAATCATCATCATCATCATATACGTCTCAGTCTCTATAGACCATGCACGTGGCGCCCTGTCAGTTTTTCCCAGCTCTGTCTCCTGTATTTCAACACTGTGTGCTGTAAAGGCTGATCCGCGTATGACAGTCCCTGCCACATATCGTACAACGATACTGATGAGACTAGCTTGCCTGGCTATTTCTTGATTTCTTCAGTCTTTCTCTTTTCTTTGCAGCCAGAAAACCTCTTCGAGCGTCAGCAGCCACTATGCCTCCTCCAACTGACTGTCTCCAGATAGCTCGATCCTGAGCTATTTCTTACCATCATGTGATGTCGCGTGACTTTATTTCCCTCTTGCATTCGTCCAGTGAGGGACGGCCGATTCTTCTAACTCCAATGTCCAGCTGTCCATAACGGGTATTCTTTGGCATCCTCTCATCTTCCATGCGATAAACATGTCCCAACCACCGTAGACGTCGCTGGCTCAACATCGAGTACATGATTATGAAGTGAAAACATTAAATAAGATAAAATAATACAGAAGAACAAGACAAATAAGAGAGATATACAAGAGAATAACAAATTACATCATAACTAATCCAGAGGCTTTGTTAGGTACACATTTACAGCTGGGTCAACTAAAAGAAGTGGTCTTAACATAAACAAGTAACTTGCCCATCGCAAGCGATTATAACAACATGATGAGAAGTAAGTCTAACGTCTGGTCAGGCAAAATACATTGATCAGACATGTTAGTCAGGATCAGGCAAAATATACTGATCAGACATGTTAGTCAGGATAAGGCAAAATATACTGATCAGACATGTTAGTCAGGATCAGGCAAAATATACTGATCAAACATTTTAGTGAGGGTCACGTAAAACATACTGGACAAAACCCTCACCTTGGCTTCCTAGTAGCACTTCCTAGAAACGGGCTGTTTCGTGGTTGTCTAGCTAACAAGGTGGAGGATCAACGTGATCCTCGTAGTAGTGAGCGACACGCAGATGAAACCAAGTATAACACAACCGCGTGGAAGATCACAGTCCACGTCTATCAGCACTCTCGAGATATGAGAAGAGCTACGACAACCCGCCACTTATCGTCTTTTTGAGGTCACACAAAAGAGTAATCGTTCTCATTGTAGGCATTCATCAACAACATAACGAGATGATCAGACGGTTAGGTGTTCATGATGTAACTTGCGCTGTATTTAGATTATAGAGTGAAAGGAACTGCGCTGGTCATCAACCTCACTCTCTGGTCACGAGCTAACTTGGACGAGTGGCAAGACAATCAGTCGAGACAACTGAAGGCAGCTCAAGATGCGGGCACTCTGATCCGACCTCCCTTGAGAATTTTCTTCTTAAGAATATAAGAACTTTGAGAAAAGATTAAAATAATGCATTTGGTGCAAGTATGAAGAGGGAGCGGCGTAGGGCAGTGGTTAGAGCATTGGCTTCGCATCTAAGTGGTCCTGGGTTCATTCCCCAGCTTAGGCGGTAATGTTTTTTCAGACCGCAATGGCTCCCGGGTCGACCCAACCTTAAATGGGTACCGGTTCAGTCCGGGAAGTAAAAGCGGCGAGGGAAAGGAGATGGCTACCGCCCTCATATAGCCGAGCCTTACACTCCTACGGCAGTAATGCTATGGTTTGCTTTACTTGACTTTATGAAGAGGATATGGTTGCAGAGTAAGGGGGCGGCTGCGGGCAGGCGGATGGATGACATTAAGATGACAGTACAGCGACAAGGACTCGCATTGCCGGACGCAACGCACTTAAACTCCCCACGAGGCTCAACGGCACTAGTGGAACGAAAACTAACAGGACGCTGTGAGTGAGAAAAGGGTGAAAGAAAACATTCGTATACTGATGTGATTGAAGAAAACGAAAAGAGATGGTCATCATCATCATGTGCCATGCTGGTTAGAGTTGGTGACCATGGACCATCCATCCATTCCTATCACGTGTATCGTTTATCGATGATGTTGTTGATCGTTTCTTGTGCCATTCCTTCAGACTGTGTAATATTTTCTCTATCTGCCTTCCTCTCCCTCTCTTACCTGCTTTTTTCCCGTTGTCACAGAATGTTCCAACCCGCCTTTTCTGGTGAAAAGGATGACTGACTTGACCGAACTATGAGTTGTATTTGTGCCATTTGTGTTTCTTCAAGTACCGCATGGTCAGTCTTCTTTGTGTCTGTGTTTCTTCAAGTACCGCATGGTCAGTCTTCTTTGTGTCTGTGTTTCTTCAAGTACCGCATGGTTTATCTTTTTTTGCTGGCCAATGAATTCTTCACATTTTTCCGTAAAACACATCTCCGTTATCTCTAATGACCTTTATGCTTGTTTACTGATTGTCCATGATTCACAGCCGTAAATCAGTACTGGTTCAACATGACATTCAAAAACTCTCATAGGTAAAAATGTTATTGCACACGATTCCCGTCATGCTCTGGAAGAGGAAATTTATAGCCAATGAACAAAGAAAAATTAAAGAATGATTATGAAAGAAAGTAGAAAATGATGATGCTGAGAGAATAGACGAAGAAGCAAAATAACAAACAGATGAGGTAATAAAAAATTCTTGAATTGGAGATGACAGAAAAAAAAAAGAATTGTTGAAAATTGATAATAATGAAATAATACGTCGCATGTGTCTTTCACAGCGTCGTTAACAAAGATGATACAAACCTTGAAAAGTGGATAACCCTTTTTGCATTAATCTGCTCAAAAAACATGTCCGCTCACGTAAGCATATAAACCTGAAAGCACTCAAACAATCAGGCTAGTAATGGTGTGTAGATGGGTTCTTTAACGTAGATAAAAATTAATTGCAACACCTCAGAAACTTTGGTGACAAACTTGTTTCGAGACAGCCGATAAACTAAACAAAGTTAAAAGGCATTTTTACATAAGAACATGGAGTTACTTGTCCTGACGTTTTGGATAATAGTTTTTATCAGGGAAATGGGAAACTAAATACCTCGTTGTCACACATTATACGCCAGGGTCTCAAAATCCCACTAGCCTGAAAGCCGCAAAGGGGAGCTACTGGGTTCTTCTTTTTTGCGTACATGATCTTTGGTCGTTCTTTAGCTTTAGGCCAGTCGCCAAGATGAAGTCCGCAGTCTTCACCAGGTAAGAGCGGTTGCCCAACAGCTCTGTACCCTCTGGCATTTTATTTCACTATAGAGTAGGCATTCATGTAGAATGTGTTCACGGTGCTGGCGCCCTGTTCTACATGGACACTCATCAGTGTGTGAGATCTTTAATCGGTATAGATTTTCTAGCAGTTTACAGTGACCAGTTCTCAGGCGAAATAAGGTAGTTTGTTGATTTGTGAATGTCTGTTGAGTTGGTGAATTTGGTTTTGTATACTGCTTATGTTAGTGTTTCTCTCTGTCGATGTACATACTGATATATAGTGATGTTCTTGGTCTCTGTGTATGGTACTCGCTGATAAAATTGTGCTATTGTACGATCATCTTTTGCTAAAGCATCAGCTCTTTCGTCTCCTGGGATTTTTTCAATGGAATGGTAGCCATTGGAGTGTTATTGTTGAGGAACTCTGGCGTTTTCCTAGTTATGTTTTGATTTCTGATCAGAGCATTTCGTTCAGGGGTAGAGGATTCCGTTTACATGGCATGTAGCCCATTGATAATACGTTGTTAGATATGTTTTATTTGACCAACAAATACAGATATCTTTAATGACTCGCGAGTCGCCAACTATAAAGTCTGTATTATAATACTAATATAGTAAATATAACCATCGAACCAGTGACGTCATGCTCTAACCTCTTGACAAGAAGGCAGTGACGTCATGCTCTAACCTCTTGACAAGAAGGCAGTGACGTCATGCTCTAACCTCTTGACAAGAAGGCAGTGACGTCATGCTCTAACCTCTTGACAAGAAGGCAGTGACGTCATGCTCTAACCTCTTGACAAGAAGGCAGTGACGTCATGCTCTAACCTCTTGACAAGAAGGCAGTGACGTCATGCTCTAACCTCTTGACAAGAAGGCACTCTTCTACTCTTCTTTGCAACATTCAGACCATCGAGGGCAAAAAGTCACCTTCAGAAAGCAACAGAATGCATATAACCACCAAACAATCAATCAGTCAATCAATCAAGCACGTCGCTCATTTCTGTAGATAGGTCATTGATAACATCCCACCAGCATGCCTGTGCTGCTCTTTCTGCATCTCTCCAGGGGTAATCGTTTAATCTTAGTTCTTTCCCACATTATCTTCTCCATGTATTTTTTGGGGGGAGGGGGGGGAGGGGGGGGGGCTTTCTCTCGCTCTCTCTTCCCTTGAGGATTCATGTAAGAATCTGTCTGGCTATGTTGGACTGGGCCTTCAGCAACGTATGTCCTGTGCAACCCCATTGTCTTCGCTTAATTTGTTGTTTCGATGACTGTTGTTGACTCATTTCCCATAGGCCTTTATTCATCACCATATCCTGCCACTATATTCCCAATATCCTTCTTAGCCATATGCTAATGCAAACCTCGAGTCTCTGTTGAATTGTTTGATCGTTCTCATGGGTCGGTTCCATGCAGCAGCATTGACTTGACTCAGGCGTTGAATATTCTTACTATGGTGTGAATCTTGATTTCTCTAGATCTTCATATGTTATTTCGCGTCAGAAATGTCCCACTAGCCTTTCCAATCCTGATCCTTACACTTGCACTTGTACCTCCTGATGTGCCTATTGTGCAGCCCAAATAGGTCAATGTATCCACTTCCTCCAACGGCTCTCCCTCCAGCATGATTGGATTCTTTGCTATTAGTGTTGCGTTTAAGGAACTTGATTTTCTTTATGTTGATATTCATTCCCAATTTGGCCGATTGTTCAAAGAACAATCAAACACCAGAAAATATCATACAGGACTGTCTCACATATACGGACCATAGAGAGGCTAGCTCTGGAGGGCGACCATACTCGAAAAGCTGTGGGGAAACTACGAAAACTCGAACCTCACCGGGCTAGAAGCACATTATCAGTTGATCGAAGAAGAAGTGATATGTGGATGTGGAAGTCATGTTTGTATATACTTGCTATCAAGTGTGCAGACAAGCGGGTGATTGGTCTATGTTGTCTTTGCTTGGACCGGCTACCTCCTTTTGACCTTCGTGCAGACCACTTTTGGGTAGACATTTTATTACCTTCAGAATTTTTACATCAACAGAGGCTAACAGCTTGTTCTTTTAGATTTTCATCTGTCAACAGTTCTTTTGTGTATACACCGTAACTAAGAGTTTATCGTCCGTCTTCGATGTGTATAATGGCAGATCTCTTGACTCAGGAACGGTTGAAATTTGCGGGATTCAAGCAATCGCTTTTTCATGACTTCGTTAGTTCTTTTATAGATAAACCAGGGCCTTAACTTTCAGCTGTAGCGACCACATACAATATATATAATATAGTTCTGCTCTTTCCGCAACTATTTCTGTGTTGCCTTGTATCATCTTCCAGTTAGCGTCTATCAACTAGTCTCGCGTGTCTGCATCGAGTCATGGTTGATGTTGTTTAATGCCCACAAAGAGTAGGTTCACTTTTTTGTGCGCTCTGAAAGAAACGCTCAGTGGCGGTTTGTTGTAGTTTTTCTCACATCTCGAGCGGGCGGAAGAAGGTAGACCGTGGTCCTCCAGGTGTTTGTACTATGCTTGGCTTCGTCTGCATAACACTCTTTACTGCGGGGATCACGTCGATCCTTCATCTCGTTAACCAGGCTGTCATTAAAACAACCCGTTTCAAAGGAGGAAAAAGGGGAAGACGAGGTGAGGGTCTTGGCCAGCATGTTTTGCCTGACCCTGACTAACATGTCTGATCATAATATTTTGCCTGAAATTGACTAACATGTCTGATCAGTATATTTTGCCTGAACTTGACTAACATGTCTGATCAGAATATTTTGCCTGAACTTGACTAACATGTCTGATCAGTATATTTTGCCTGAACTTGACTAACATGTCTGATCAGTATATTTTTCCTCACCCTGAATAACATGTCTGAAGTATGCTTTGCCTCACCTTGACTAACATGTCCGATCAGTATATTTTACCTGATCCTGACTAACATGTCTTATCAGTATGTTTTGCCTCAGCAGACGTTAGTCTTCCTATCGTGTGGGTTTTGCGTCTGTCTATGAGCCCAACATCTATGCGGCAGAAGCATTGCTGCAGAAATGGTGTCCCAGATCCGGGCAGGTCGAAGCGTAAACTAACAGACACAAATTCGTCAATTCTTCAGACAGACTTGAAGCAACCAAGGACAGATCATCTGACAAATAGCAAGTTCGACTATGCGTCTGGGGCCTGTTGCGTAGATTGACTATATCGACCACTGCTACAGCACTGAACCAGGTCTCGCCCACAAAGGAGGGAGACGCTGCTATCTCCTGTGGGGCAGCCTCATCTGCGTCCCCACCGGGTTGGGCGAAATCCATTGACGATCTGTGAAATATCGTCTGGGCCGAAGTTTCCTGGATCCAGACATAATCCATGACAGAACATGCAGCTCTCGGCAGCTGTCAAGTGTGTCCGAGATTGTGTAGAGGCCAGGTAGAGAACTCCACGTTGTGGAAGTAACAATGTCATTAGATGCACAGGATACGTCACTGGTTGCGTATGTGGACAACCTCTTGTGCTGAAATGGCATGTTTTAGTACTGTCCAGGTTCCAGAGCCGTAACATAGGATGACACAACGCAAGATAAGTAGATGCGGATTTCTGTTCTATGGTAAATCTTGCCGCTACGCCATACACATTGGTAGTGGTGCATGTAAGATGCGGTTATTCATTGACATGTCGGAACCTCTGCATCCATCAAATCAGATCATACAACGAAGATCGATGAATTCTTTGGTGCCATCCACCGTGTGACCTCTAATTTCTTCTTCTTTTTCACCGTTCGTTCTCAATGTTTTGCGACCAAGTTTTGAACAGGGCCTTGCAAGTAGCAGAATGTAGTCCGGAGAATGGAATGCGTTGTACACAAGCAATTTCAGAGCGGAGGCAGAGGCCCTGAGGGCGGCAGTGGAAGAAATGGTGACACACAGTGAAAATGAAAGGCATATAGTCCTGCTTACAGATGCTCTCGCCGTAGTCACAGCGCTAAAAAGCCAGAAAAATACTGAGCTTAATGACTTAAGAGCAGCACTCTGCAAACTGTGCCAGCAGTCCGCACCAAAAATGGTAGTGGTACAGTGGGTCCCATCACACTGCAACATCCAAGGCAACGAGGAGGCAGACAGACTGGCAAAAGAAGGTGCAAGACTACCACAAACAGATACTAGTATGACGTACGAAGAGTCAAAACGGCTTATCAAAGACAGATACATGACCAAATGGGAAACCGAATATACTGGTTACACCAAAAACGATGCCTATTACCAGTTGAACCGAAGAGAGCAGGTCGTTGTCTTCAGACTTCGCACTGGCCACAATAGACTGAGGTACCACCTATTCAACAAATTGAAGATAGGGTGTACCGACGAATTCCCGTGCGGTACTGGTAAAATGACCGCTGAACATCTGCTGCAGAACTGCCCGACATACGAGGATCAGAGAGAGCAGATGTGGCCATCACCAGTGGAACTGCAAGACAAGCTCTATGGCAGTGGCGACAGCCTCAGGATGACCGCCGCTTTTTTCGAAAAAATAATGGTTACTGTCTGACTGCGTACGCAGAAGAAGAAGAAGAATGCGTTGTGTCGTTAGTTTACATCTTGACTGCGATTTTTGCACCTTTCGGTCCGACACATCCGTCTTCGGCAGACCTCGAGTTTCAATATTGGCTGAAACGCCTTCTGAGACTAAGCCACATCACTAACGAAATAAGAGGTAATTATGGGTTCCATTGCAATAACTGCCGTCAGGGATGAAGATAAGTTTTCATGGACTTATCCGCAGCCTATGTGAGGTGGGGTAGTCCGATCCCTTCCTTGCTGTTTATACCTTCAACTCATACGTCAAACGTCTCAACGCTATTGTGCTTGATCGTATACAAAAGAAAAATCGTACAGGGAAGAAAAGAAGAAGGTGATGTATTGAAAGTGTACCTCATTATCCCCGAGCAGGAGTTGAAACCCCAGCCTGTAATTGAGAAGGCCAATATTTCTAAGGACTAAATACGTTTTTCCGTCCCATTGACTTAGACAATCTGTCCTGAATGACGCAGTGCATCATCCCCAATGTTCGTGAATACGGCTCTAGGAAAATAATAACCACAAACATGAATGGAGAAGACGCGACATAAAACTTGCTGGCCAAACAAGAAGAAGTGAAATGAGGCGCTTGCGAAATCTGGCAAGGTCACAAGAAGAGAAACGTACACAGAATTCAAGCGGGAAGTGGGAACGCCGTCATTCATAACATGTGCGCGCGTGTGTGTGCGTGTGGGCAAGACGCGTTATTGTGTCTTACATATCTACACATGCGCACACGCACATACACACAGATGACAGATATCGGTCCAGACGTATGTCTCTATTTAGCGAACAAATTAAATTGGTTTTCTTTCAAACGTAAATCTGTGATGAACATTCTCCACCAACTGATATTTCTTTGTTAGCTTCGTGTGTGCTCGTCTGTCTGTGTGTGTGTTTGTTGTTGTTACTGTTGATAATGCCACTCCTCTTGATTGAAGAACTCTTGACGATTTTTTTTGGTAACTGGTTACAGTGGCTCTCCTCACATTCCGAGTCGTACTTGAGAAGGTGGACTGATGTACTCCTGGCTGTAATGCAATACATGACTTATCAGTAATCTCCCCACTATGGCGTTCCATATGTGTATTTGTAAGTGAATGTGTATATTTCAAGATTGTACCTTCGCTAACTAACAGTAAATCAAGTGTCCGATAACATGCGCCGTATGCGCTCTAGCAAAGACAGGGGGAAACTGACAGCAAACATGACAATAATATCAATTCCTTTTTTTTTCAAAGCCTTTTATTTTAAATGCACTAAAACGAATAAAAATTATTAAATTCTATTAACTGAATTAGCGCTACTTTTACGTTTTACACCAATCACTCATTTTGTTTCATCGTAAATATAAAAAATCAATGAGTGGGACGCTGGATCTAGTTGTGTACACGTATCAAGCGCCTCACGCATTGATTTCATATCTGTGATGTTATTGTTGTTGTTGTTGTTGTTGTTGTTGTTGTTGAATGCCAATAATGAGTAGGATTACTCTTGTGTGCGCTCTGAAAAGGACGTTAAGTGGCGGGTTGTCGTAGCTTTCCTCACATCCCGAGCGTGCTGATTAAGGTGGATCAGGGTCCTCCACGCGGTTGTGCTATGTTTGGCTTCATCTAAGTGCTGCTCACTACTACGAGGATCACATCGATCCCTTCCCCGTTAGCCAGCTTGCCATGAAAACAGTCCGTTTCCACGAAGCGCTACGAGGAAGTCAAGGTGAGGGTCTTGTCAAGTATGTTTTGCTTGAATCTGACTAACAAGTCTGATCAGTATGTTTTGCCTGACCCTGACTAACAAGTCTGATCAGTATCTTTTGCCTGACCCTGACTAACAAGTCTGATCAGTATGTTTTGCCTGACCCTGACTAACAAGTCTGATCAGTATGTCTTGCCTGAACCTGACTAACAAGTCTGATCAAAATGTTTTGCCTGACCCTTACTAACAAGTCTGATCAGTATGTTTTACCTAACCCTGACTAACAAGTCTGATCAGTATGTTTTGCCTGACCCTGACTAACAAGTCTGATCAGTATGTTTTGCCTGACCCCGAATAACAAGTCTGATCAGTATGTTTTGCCTGACCCTGACCAACAAGTCCGATCAGTATATTTTGCCTGACCCTGACGAACAAGACTGATCAGTATATTTTGCCTGAACCTGACTAAGAAGTCTGATCAGTATGTTTTACCTGACCCTGACCATCAAGTCTGATCAGTATGTTTTACCTGACCCTGACCAACAAGTCTGATCAGTATATTTTGCCTGAACCTGACTAAGAAGTCTGATCAGTATATTTCGCCTGACCCTGACCAACAAGTCTGATCAGTATATTTCGCCTGACCCTGACCAACAAGTCTGATCAGTATGTTTTGCCTGACCCTGACTAAGAAGTCTGATCAGTATGTTTTACCTGACCCTGACCAACAAGTCTGATCAGTATGTCTTGCCTGAACCTGGCTAACAAGTCTGATCAGTATGTTTTACCTGACCCTGACCAACAAGTCTGATCAGTATGTCTTGCCTGAACCTGACTAACAAGTCTGATCAGTATGTTTTACCTGACCCTGACCAACAAGTCTGATCAGTATATTTCGCCTGACCCTGACCAACAAGTCTGATCAGTATATTTCGCCTGACCCTGACCAACAAGTCTGATCAGTATATTTCGCCTGACCCTGACCAACAAGTCTGATCAGTATATTTCGCCTGACCCTGACCAACAAGTCTGATCAGTATATTTCGCCTGACCAGACGTTAGTCTTCCTTTCCGATGTTTGTGATGAAACATAATCAGTATTTAGCGCGTATGACGTATTTGAGAAGTTGAGTTAATGGAACAAATTATGTGTATATCTTGTAGTGCATTTTAAAATAAAAGTGTAGATTTAAAAAAAAAAAATTATTTGCATTTATTTTTGTTTTATCATTTTCTGTTCCTCGGAAATATGAAGTCTTTCTCATATTAAATTATAATATTATTATGACTCATACGCTCATGTGTGTTTGTAATAATATAAAACAAACAGACATACGCACACACAAACATAGGCACCCGTATACCAAAATACATACACACGTACGAACGCACGCACATACATGCACACACACACAATCATACATGGGTTTGTACATGAATACACAGATCAGCAAAATTAAGAACAATTTGCAACAATTATCCTAAAATTGTCCAAATGTCCAAATATTATTCTAGCCATATTCAAGTGTATTGCCATATATGTGTGTACCTGTCCTGGACGTTTCAGCTCTCAATCTTATGGCGAACTATCCGAATTTTCAAATACAAGATTTGACTAACAGCATCATCATCATGTAGCATATTTGCAGAACGTCGCTCTCAGTGACAGCCGATGTGTAAGAGACTCAATCCCTGGCCAGCTTTCCCGTCTCTGCCACTATCAATCCCGGAGTCTATGTAATGTCCATTGTTCATATTTCTCATCGGTCTGCTTCTTTTTCCAGGCCCCTTACCCTCCAGCATCGTTCTTTCTAGGCCATTGTGGCGTTTGATGCGAAGTAAGCTAATTTCCTAGACATTACGTTGTTTTTCCCTTTACAATTTGGCGGTTACGAGATTCAAGAGTTACACTACACAAACGACACACTTTCAAGAAGCGCAGAAGGGCTAGAGCAGAAACTTTCAGCGGTAAATGGATACAGTGCAGATCAAAACCTGTTTATAAACAAAATAAACATAATGACTACCGACAAAACACGATGATAATATCAATTTACAGCCGGCGGTGAGGAAATTCATCAAGTCACGCATTTATTTGGAATATGAGATCTTCAGATATGACAAAAATGGCTACTGCTCCAAAGAAATCACAAGAAGACTAGCCAATGCAACGCAGATACTGAGCAGCCTCAAGAAATTATGGCAGAGCACCAATAAAACGATAAAAGTAAAAGTCTTGAGAGCCTGTTTTTTTTTTCTGGGGCAGTATATGGCCACGAATCATGGACGATTACCAAAACTTCTAGAAAAAGAATGGAATTCTTCGAGTCAAAATGTTACAGAAAGATCCTCAGAATACCCTGGGCAGAGAAAAAAACAAATGTAGACATTCGACAAGAGTTCAGCATTGAGGAGAACTGGTTTATCAATTCCATTTTGGCTAGAAAATGCAAATACTTTGGTCACATCAAGAGACACAACGGTCTCGAGAGAACAGTGATGGAAGGTATAGTGGCAGGCAAAAGAGAAAGATGTAGATCACAAAGACAACGACACCAAGATATCTAAGAATGCCTGAGTATGACTGTGTCGGAGGCTGGAGTTTTGCAAAGGGAAAGAGTTTCTTTCAGACAGACTGTGATGGGAGCGACGTTCTATAAAGGACATGCTACATGATGATGATTAATGTTGTTTACCAGCCAGTTTTGTTCTATATCCGCGCAGAAGGATTTCTGCGTTTTTCTTGTTCGCTATGTATGACTTTTTGAGCACTTTTTTGTAGTATTTTAGCTCGAAGGATTCAATGCTCTTCCTCAGGGAATGTGTATTTGACATTGTCTCGCACCCTTACATTGCCATCTAGAAGATGCAAGCCCTCGTGATTTTAATAGTCACTCTGTTTGTGTTTTGTAATAAATTTATTTTCTACTCGTAATTAAGTTGATCTCTGTAGTACTATGACTAGTGCCCTCCTTATTTATGTTGCTTCAAGTTGAGCCGAGATATTACAAACTCGTGACGTTCAGAATTGTCTCCTTCTTTGGGATAAAGTTATGTCTGGTTTTCGCGTTGTCAGGACTCCATGTCTTAGTCATTCCGGTGATTATGAATAGATTGTGTTCTTCGTTGCGTCGTTTAGCTGACAGGATCATCAGTTTCAGCCGCGCAGCGCTCTTCAAAAGGACAACTGTATCATCTGCATGTCATATAACTAAGTATCAGGTGATGTTAAATGAACGCATTTCAAATAGAAACTATTTACGTATTATACATATCGTTGTAATGTTAACGTGAGTAAATAAAAATCTCGCTAACACGCCAATGTGACATATTGGAAATGTGGTGTTGTGCCCAAATTTTTCTAGATCACGGGCACACTAGGCGTGGTGTGGTCAACATCCGGTCAGCAGCCTTTAGTTTCCCAACTGATTCTACCAAACGTTTGCGGTTTGATCGACCCTAAAAGCCGTTTTGCGATCGAAAAATATCGTGCAACAACTAGAGTATGAACACAGATCATTCGACTGGGAAGCCAGTGCGCTTACCACTGATCTACCTGGTACAGTATAGAGACATAGGCATGCAGTTGACAGAAAGTTATCATACCTTCCATATGTTTCAACACATAACAATTAGACCTTTTCAAAGTAATAGAATATAATTTGTGCTATCTGCTCTTGGTAATACAATTGCAACTTGAAATCCAGCCACATTATATCCGAGAGATCCAGCATGCGCGAAAGCACCACTGTTCGTCTTCTGGCGTGAGACATGCACACAAAGCCTTTACGCTCTACTGCAACTGTATTTTCTGCAGCATTTTGTTTTACACAATGAAGTTAGCAGTGACATACACAACCCTCCTTAGCCGCAATTCAAGATATATATGAGAGAGGTACAGTGGTAGTATTAATGTGCTTTCTCATTGGTTCTATATGAGGCATATATACAGGGAGACTTCACCAGTGTACTGACGCGCATTCTTGATTTTTGTAACGGATGGTTTTACGCGATGAACCTTGCGGGCTTCATTCACAACCCGCTATTGTCGACTCCTACGACGTGCTTGGCATGTTACGCTGGGTCTACTCCTTCACTCAAGTGGAATGTATTCTCCACTTCCAAACACTGAGGCAAAGAATCCTCTTCATGGGGGTGGGCCGGGAAAGGGGGGGGGGGGTGGACAGGAGGCTGTTTGCAGTTTAAAAAATAAAACATGTCAAGCAGAGAATGGTGATCATGTAAATTAACCAGGCAAAAAGATTTTTACAGAAATTTCGACATGTCGCAGCGTATTATAGTTTAAGGTTTATTCTAGTTAGTTACTGCTCTTGGTGTGATTATTTTGCTTCGTTCGTTCTCTTCCACAGAATTATCCAGAGTGTTATCAGTGAGACAGTGATTATCCAAAAGGAGGGAAGCGGCTTCATGTTTATCCTACACTACAGCCAGGATTACAGGCAGCAGCGGTGCGGGGGGTATAGCCACTGACCGACTTTCAAGTGGGGAACAAGAGAATTCAGTATCGATTGATCAGTTTTTAAGCGAAGAGCCGCCTAAAAAACCGACTAAGCAGTGATTCGTTTTCAGAGAGGGAACTACAAAACGGGTATTGAAATATAAACGTTAAAGCCAAGAACAGAGGGCGATCAGCAATATACAAATCTGTGAAAGACCTAATCTGTGATCAGTTTTAAAGTTTATAAGAGGGAAAAGTATATTTGACGATCTGATTCAATCCGTTGAGCCGATATACCGGCTCTCAAAATTTCTTACATTACCATGAAGCTGATACATTGGCTTGAACAAGTGTTATGCGTGTGCACACAAGTTTATCAGTACCAAGTTTTCTTAAATTTATAAACATACCTTTATTTCTTAGTGGCAGTTTTAAATTGCAAGAATACAAGTCTCCAGAGACCAAAACTATTCCGAAGGGAAATATTTATCGCTCGATTATACGTTTATATTCTGCGATTAACTAAAGATCAAAGAGAAGAGAAACGTATATTTTGGTGATCACCTTAAAGTTAATAACCACGACAAAACGTATATATTATGCGATCAACTTTATGGCTAAGGAACACAAAAACATATATTCCAATATCAGAAAGAAAGTATATAACAAAGGTATATTCCTCGCGGTATTCAGAAGCTGACATCAGAGAAAGTGGACAAGTCTGTGTTGCCTGTGAATATATCTGTACTGTGTGGAAGCACGTATAGGAAGCATTAGCAGAACAAACAAAAAACGGGTCTTGGGAGTAAATGCATTTATTGTTCTGCCAGACCAGAGGTAAGATAATGGTAAAGGTAGTCCAATAATAGACATTGCCGTCGGGGTTGACGTGTTTCATACTTCATTGTACTAAGCCACATCTTTGTGAGATGGGGGTGGCCAGTTTTATTCCTCGCTGCTCTATTACTTCCTTAGCCGTGAGCCAGGCCCCCATTTACAGATGGGTCTACTGAAGTGTCCGGTAGTGGGTGTTGAAACCCGAACTCTGCTACGAGACGCGAGTGATCTACCACTCTGCTATACAGTCCAAGAGACAGACATATCATTATTGTGCTCTGTAACAAGTAGACATTATTGAGCTAATGTGTTGTCGTTATTCTCTGCTAAACACAAATTTACGCGATCACTTCTATAATAATATTTTGTTTGAATTTGACACGATCTCCCATAGGATTCAGACTATATAATGCAATAGTTGTGTTTTGTTTTTTTTTTAGTATTACATTCCTAAGTGTAAATTATCTACTAACATGAGATTGATTATTTAAATTGTTTTAATATATATTTTAGAATCTTGGTGTGTAGTGTCGGTTATGGACAAAACTCGTGAAAGCAATTATTAATTGTAAGCTTAACTTCTTTATACTGGTTGAGAACGCTCTACAGTTTCTATACAATCACTTTATTCCACTCCAACTATTCTAAAAATAACTGAACTTTCAATCTTGTTTTGGATGCATAAACTGACCCTGCCTCTACCAGATCCCGTGGCAATGCATTCCAAGCATTGACCACTCTCTGGCTAAAAACATCTTTCATAATATCTTATCTAGACCAGTATTTAAATAATTTGAAGCTGTGCCATCGTGTTCTTGTACCCGATTGTACGTTGAAAAACTTGGTATATTCTAATTTATCCTTTCCATTTACTAATTTATAAACTTACAAAGTCACGTCGAGTTCTCTGCTCTAGATACTGAAGACCAGTTTTTCTGAGTCTGGTATCATAACTATAATTCTGCAATCCTACGATCAGTTTTATAACTCTTCTTTGCATCCTTTCAATATGTGTATATCCACTTTATGATAGGTACTCGCCTAAACACAGTACTCCGATTTATGTAAAAATAAATTTAGCTGATACGTTTTCTTAATGACACAAACTGCTGAATAGAATAATATTCCGTTCCATTCACTATACTTACATTGAATAAAAATGTGTCCGAATTCGTGAAATACAGAATATATTAGATAACTGATATCATCACTAATTGACATCAAATATAAATGTTCTCTCCAATCTTCTCCTTTGTTGTTCTTAAAAGTCTCGTTTTAATTTTAGCGAAGCTATTCCATTTTCATTCACGTCCAGTCCTTTTGGATATAAAACGAAGTGCTGCTCATCAATAATAATTGGTATGCATGTTCCAATCCTTAAGTAAAATTTAAAAAGGAGTTAGGGCTTTAAAGGGTTGTGATTCTAACGACTGAGGTTAAATGTATAAATGACCAACAAAGATATGATGTGTTAATTAAGTAGGGGACATAACCGCTACTATCAATGAGAGGTAACCGATTACAATTTTCCATATATTCGTTTCAGCTTCTTACCTTACCGTAAACGTCTTTCACGAACTACACTATCACAATGGCAGTACAAAACGCGGTAGATCTAACCACCGTCAAAACAGCATCAATCAACCTCGCTGAGAGCACTGTGGCTCCCGACGTCACAACAACTAACATCAGCAACGGAAGTACGCCATGTTGGAACGAATACTGCTGGGATGAGCCGACGTATTTCGATCACCTTTACAATCACGTGACTCCCAAAGACTTTGAATGGGCTTTTATTTTTCCTTACTTCCTCACCTTCATCGTTGGACTAGTAGGAAATGGACTAGTCTGCTTCGCTGTGCTGCGGAACCAGAATATGCGCACAGTGACAAATGTATTCATCGTGAACCTGGCAGTGGGCGACTTTATGGTCATTCTGGTGTGTCTCCCACCGACCTTGATCCAAGACGTGACAGAGACCTGGTTCCTTGGGACAGTTTGCTGCAAGGCTGTACTGTATCTTCAGGTAGGTGCTCATCACACGCTTGTGTTGTGGGGATGTTTGTAACTTAATAACGACAATATTAGAGTCAACTGTATTCACTGCACTGCTTTATGTATAGAAACATGCACAGCCATCTATCACTTTCAATGGTCAGAAGTTGAAGTCGATGGAACGATTTGTATACCTTAACAGCACACTCTCCTGTGCAGTCCATATTGATGAGGAAGTAAACTCGAGAATTGCAATGCATCTGCAGCTTTTGGAAAACTAAGAAACACAGTAGGGGACCGGAGAAGGATTAAGCTTATAACCAAATTGAAGGTTTATGCGGCAGTCGTCCTACCAACGCTTATGTATGCCTGGGAAATTTCAACTGTGAAAAGTCGGCATGCGAGGAAGCTGGACCACTTCCATCTGGGCTGTTAAAGGAAACTGCTGAACATAAAATGGCAAGAAAGGATCACAGATGTAGCAGTTCTTAACGTGCTGGCATGACACGCATCCATATAACTCTATGCAAATCGCAGTTTAAATTGACTGACCATGTTGTACGCATGTCAAACGAGCGGCTTCCAAAGAATATATTCTATGCGAGCTTGAGTCAGGTGGCCAAATGAAACGTAACAAAGACACTCTGAAAGTCTCACTTAAGAACTGCGACATTGACCCTGATATTTGGGATAACATTGCTGCTGATTGCTCTACCTGGCGTAGTAAAATTTCTTCTAGTACGACACATGTGAAGCAGACAAGAATCAAGGAAGCTGCATGGTACGAGCGACACGAAAGGCAAGAGATGAATTGCCTCCGTCTTACGGTCAAACAGCGTTTCTCTGTCGTTACTGTGACTGACGCTTTCTGGTTCGGATTGGTTTGATGAGCCACCTGGGAACCTACTCCAGGATTGACAGATGGCAATATGCTTCTCTCCGGAAGCGATGAACAAACCACAACATAACATACACACTGCATGCATGTCTGTCTGGTCATTGGTATTAGGTGTGCTACATTCTTAGAATGTAAGACGTTAAATAAATCAATGTTTCTAGAATGAATTTTATACAGTATATGTTCAATGAAAATTTGTTTGTCCAAATATCTTCTAATATGAGGCAAATTTAAAAAGTTTCCGACTTTAGGCTTCAGAAATACAATTACACCTGGAGGCTTGGAACTATAATCACCTTCAAAATACTAACTATTTCTCCACACACTTCTTCCAGCTAACCCTGAGACTCCACACGCGTCTTCCAGCGATCCTGTCGTTGTTGGATGGCCTCTTTTTCGAACAGCCAGAAATCGCAAGGAGCCGTGTCGGCAGAATAGTGAGTCTGGCAGACCAGGTGGATTTTGTATTTGGCCCAAAAAGTCTGAATCATATATAAAGAATGGGTGGGTGCCTTGTCACGATGGAGCTGCCATGTTCCCATTGTCCATTGATCCGGTCGTTTGCCTCGAACATCATCACCAAGACGACTCTTGACCTCGAGGTAGTACTCTTTTGTAATATGTTACCTGTGATGTGTACTCGTAATACACAACCCCACAGGAGTAAAAAAAAAACCATCAGCATGACTTTGACATTGCTGCACACCTGCCTCGCTTTTTTTGTAGTTGCAGTGTCTGGGATGATGCATGTCTCCACTATGACGACTGAAGATTATTTCAGAGACCAGTGATCATAGTGTTCAGGAAGTCGGAGTTACCGTTTGCTCTGCCCAGCATGTCCTGTGAGACTTCCAGACGACGTTACGTCTGCTTCATCGTTAACAGCTTCGGCACGAATTTCGTAGACACTCTCCGCATAGCCAAATCCTCGCTCAATCTACAGAGCACCAAACCAATGCTTATCCCCATTTAGTGCGCAAGTTCTCGAATGGTGACCGAACTGTTCGGTAAGACCAAGTTTCGTACTTGGTCAATAACTTCATCATTTCGGCTTGTTGAAGGTCCACCGGTACATGATCCGCTCTCCACCGATGAGCGGCAATCTTTGAAGCGATTGTACCAACCCGTCATGTGTGTGATGTTTGTGGCAACGTTACCGAAAGCCTATTAAATCTTCCCAATCGTTTCCACTTTGGTATTGCCTAGCTTTTGGCAAAACTTGATGTAACATCGCTGCTCAATTCTTTTCCTCATTTCGTGGTGAATAAAAACAGAACAGGTGCTCACTGCATTCAACAATGAAAGACTGACGCAATCTGCAAGTAGGAACAATTTCACACCACATGCTCATAACGGTCCCATATACCTTCCTACCGAAGGACAACACCCATGGAAAGAAATTTACGGTCGGATACTTTTTGAACACACCTCGTACAAAAATTGTATTCCTTTGTAATAAAATAAAATAGGAGGGATTTAACTTAAAAATATAAAAAATTCAGTTCACAACACTATATACATTTAAAGATGCTCTTCCTAATAGAAAATAAGCCAGTATGGTTCACTTCTGTAACTATAAAACTTCTTGAAAATGGTAAACTCTCACGTTGAATCTAGCTGAGTGCGAGATGGAAATTAGGACAACGATCTACTAAAAAAAAATACCTTCTGACATACATTTATGGATAGAACTAAGGAAAAATACTAATCACTACTCATGTATTGCAATTGAAGTGTACTGTCATGAAATATGGACTACTCTGGCAAAGAAAGATTTAAAAACTTGGAAGCGTCTGAAATGAGGAGCTACGGTAGAATAAAACGAGTGATTTGGACGGAAATAAGGTAAATTAACAATGTCCTCACTGAGGTAGGCGCACAAAGACGAACATCGAATATTAGACAAAAACAAAGACTGAGTTGGTTACAACACAAAGTGAGA
The DNA here is from genome assembly GCA_036924085.1 of Ariolimax columbianus. Classification (NCBI taxonomy): domain Eukaryota; kingdom Metazoa; phylum Mollusca; class Gastropoda; order Stylommatophora; family Arionidae; genus Ariolimax; species Ariolimax columbianus. Next base: position 44,081,531 of record JAVGWX010000008.1, on the reverse strand, counting down.
CATGAAAGTCTTCTACTAAAGATGCGCTGACAAGATTGAGGAGAAAAAAACGGCACGGACAAGACTCATTTTTACATCTCAGGCACGCAGAGTTGGTAAATATACAGAAATGAAGAGAGCTGAAGATGATACATTCGAAATAGAGAGACACGCTCAGACAACCTTACAACCAGTCTTAGGACTGATCAAACCAGAGAATATGGTTAAATGGAGAGATACGCTCAGACAACCTTACAACCAGTCTTAGGACTGATCAACCAGAGGATCAGATCAAATGGAAAAACATATTCAGGCAACCTTACAACCAGTCTTAGAACTGATAAACCAGAGGATATATTAAAATAGAGAGACACGCTCAGACAACCTTACAACCAGTCTTAGGACTGATCAACCCAGAGAATATGGTTAAATGGAGAGATACGCTCAGACAACCTTTCAACCAGTCTTACGGCCTGATCATCCCAGAGAATGTTAACTTAAATTGTATTTACTTGCCTGTTGTTTTCTATATCCAGCTCATTTAGAATTTATGCGTTTTTCTTTTTTCCTTTCCTTAGTAATTTGTGCTAGTTTCTTTTATCTTTTAGAATTTTAGCTCGAAAGACACAATCTTCTTCCTTAGTGTTTGTGTGATTGTCCGTGCCAGACTGACAAAAAGTTCCCGTCTATTATTGCAATTACACACTCATCCTTACGGCACATAGCAGGATTTAGGTATCAGGCACCATTTGTAACGTTCACATTAGTTAACTGTTTCTATTAGTGCTATCCTTAGTCTTTGCTGAAGATCTTTCTGTCGTAACATAGACAGTTAATGTGTCTTGTGTTCTTTCAAAAAACTCAAAACAGATTTACCAAAATCATTTCGACACAAATCTTCTGTCACTAATGCGTTTTTCATAGCGCGTAGCCGCATACAAAGAGACAAGCTGGTGTACTTTCAGTGTGCACGTACCTAAAATAAATCTAGTATTGATTGTAAATCAGAAAGAACTGATTTAAGACCACCGAGGACATAAATACAACGTTCACCATCCAGTGGTTACTCGCATAACTCATTGCGACATTCACAGACAAGATAAAATAGCGTCCCCTCTGCCCTCTAAGAATAACCTGTTAGCCTTCCACGCCACCGTCCCCAAACGTTTATGGCGTAGCTAGAATAGAAGCAACATCTAAAATTAGTCTTCAAAAATAGTTACTTTGACACGAGAGAGCTTCGTGTCTTCAGGCTTGATCGGCCAACTATATTTCAACTTAAATTAGTGTTACTGACCGGTGGACTAATGAAGAGCTACTCAGAGACCTCTGCCGGACCCATTCAGCGAAATCATTAGTGGTCTGGTCATTTGTTATTACAGCTCTAATTCGGAGGGAGTAGACATGTCTTAACTTGAGAACTTAACCTCCTTATAATGGTTAAGAAGGCTCTGCCGAGTCTGAACACAGCCTGTTTCTTCTACTCAATTTGTTCTAAAAATAACTAAGTGCATAAAATCTGTTTTTTATGCACTAACGAACCCTGCCCTAACTATTTCCGGTGGTAACGAATTACATGTATTCACCACTCTCTGACCACAAAAAAATATGTTTCCTAATATCTTTCGGGCTCTTTCTTTAATTAATGTAGCTGTTTCGAATGGCGTCCGGAGACTAAAAAATGCGGGTTGTTATTTTAATCCGGGACCGCTTCTCCAGTCAACCTAGCTGTAAATGAGTACGTGAAGCATTAGTTAGGGAAAATAAAAACAGCAAGGAAGGGCACTGGCCACCCCACCTCTCGCAGTCTGCGGCTTAGTACAATTTAAGTCTTCAAAAACTCAATTTCCAACCTGCGGTTAAATCTGCTGAATTGCCACTTTACTGTACTGTGTCTTGAAGTCAAGTTGGTAATTCCTCTGAATTATTTGAAACATTACGTGCAAATAGGTCTTGTTATTATACTGCTTAAAAAAGGTGTGCTGATAAGAGAGGTTAATTAATCAATATAGAAATGGTATTATTGCTCTTAAATTCAGAGTTGGAGATATGAAATCTCAGGCGATATGACAAGGCATGTTTGCTAGTTGTCCAGGTCAACATGTTATATAATTGTTCGACTTGACTCTTTCAACTTCTTTTTCTTTGCTGTTTTTGTGATTCGTTATCTATCATCTTCTACTTAATATTCATCGTTCTTTTCAACATCTTTATTAATTTAATTCATCTTCCTCATCCTTTTCATCACCTTTCTCTTCCTTTTGTTCCCATTCCTCTTCTTGTGTTCACATTCCTCTTCTTGTGTTCACATTCCTCTTTTTGTGTTCACATTCCATTCCTCTTCTTGTGTTCACATTCCTCTTCTTGTGTTCACATTCCATTCCTCTTCTTGTGTTCACATTCCTCTTCTTTTGTTCCCATTCCTCTTCTTGTGTTCCCATTCCTCTTCTTGTGTTCACATTTCTCTTCTTGTGTTCACATTCCTCTTCTTGTGTTCACATTCCTCTTCTTGTGTTCCCATTCCTCTTCTTGTGTTCACATCCCATTCCTCTTCTTGTGTTCACATTCCTCTTCTTGTGTTCACATTCCTCTTCTTGTGTTCACAGCTCATTCCTCTTCTTGTGTTCACATTCCTCTTCTTGTGTTCACATCCCATTCCTCTTCTTGTGTTCACATTCCTCTTCTTGTGTTCACATTCCTTTTCTTGTGTTCACATTCCTCTTCTTGTGTTCACATTCCTCTTCTTGTGTTCACATTCCTCTTCTTGTGTTCACATTCCTCTTTTTGTGTTCACATTCCTCTTCTTGTGTTCACATTCCTCTTCTTGTGTTCACATTCCTCTTCTTGTGTTCACATTCCTCTTCTTGTGTTCACTTTCCTCTTCTTGTGTTCACATTCCTCTTCTTGTGTTCACATTCCTCTTCTTGTGTTCCCATTCCTCTTCTTGTGTTCACATTCACCTTCTTGTTTATCTTCTCTTCTTGTATTTTCACTTTCTCTACCATATTTCGAATGTCGTTGTTCCGCATTCTGTCTCTTCTGATAACACCGATGACTTTCCTCAAACACTTCATTTCACACGTTGAAATTCTGCTCTCCCCTTGACAGAGGCCATGTTTGGCACTGGTAGCACAAAATCGGCATAAAAAAAGCCTGTGCCTTTCATTATTTGTCATAGTTGCTGATGATGTACACAGTGAAAAGCTTTGGTGTAATCTGTGAGGCATGTACAAAGGTCAGCATTGTAATATCTGCATTTTTCAAAGAGATTTATAAAATTGAAGATGTCATCTCTTGTGCCTCTGTCTTTTTTAAATATAAATATATGCACATACATAATAAATGTCTTATTTTGCAGACAACGTCAGTGTCTGTGTCAGTGCTGACCCTCAGCGCTATAGCTGTAGAACGTTGGTGGGCCATATGTTACCCTCTGAGGTTCAAGAGCACCTTGCCAAGGGCAAGGAAGATAATCATTCTCATCTGGGTCGTGGCGTTCCTCTCCGCTCTTCCTGAGGCTATTGTTGCTGAAGCTGTTCCCTACAAGTTCCCTAACCGTATCGCTACTAAATTGCTGACTACCTGCAAGTAAGTATAGATTGATGTTGTTGTTGTTACTGTTGTTGTTCGAATTTACTTACACTGAATTGGTCACTAATAGCAGGTTTGAGGTAGGGTCTTCTGGAGCGTACAATTCAATGTGGACATGGGTCTCTTTTGATGTAGTAGCTGTAGTCGAGAAGTAAAGCACTCGCCTCTCGAAGCGATGACCGGCAAGCGGTGGACGCTCAAGCTACTCCTGGACTTAAGGAAGGTTGAACCAGACTTCCGGGATCAAGCTGCTGAGCAGCGCATGAGCTGCAGTGGTCAGCGACCCATAGCTGACTGCTAGCATCAGGGCCAGCGAACCAGAACTGAACAGCGCATGAGCTGCAGTGGTAAGCGATCCATAGCTGACTGCAAGCTTCAGGGCCAGCGAACCATAGCTGCCAAGACCCGTCTACACCTCCACGCGGTGATATTGGATAACAGACTGCAGCAGGGCAGACTGGCTAAGGAGAAGGGATCGAAGAAAGAATGCTAACCCAGTACTAAAAACTAAAAAAATACTTGCGGAAGTTGGATGTGTTGGACCGAAAGGTGCAAATATCGCAGTCAAGCTGTAAATTACGACACAACGCATTCCGTTCTCTGGACTACATTCTGCTACTTAAGCCCTTTCAGTGTTTGATAGTGGGAGATTGAGAATGGACGAAGCTAAGCCAAGCCAAACCAAAGCTCCTTAATCTTTAGTTACCTCCACTTGTTTTGAGTGCTGGCTAATGGTAGCACGAGGCAAGAGAGAGGTTCATGACCAGCACAGCTTCTTCATCGATGTAATCCAAATACAGCGTAAGTTACATCAAGAACAAAAAAATGTAAGATAATGCAGCCATTATCGCTTGCGATATGCAACTTACAAAGTGCAATGAAAAAATGTTCAACAAGTTCACTACTTCGGGAAATGTAGCGTTGATCCTCACCTCGTTGGCCGAAATGCTGCAATACACACAAGCGATGGTCTAGGCTGGTGTTGACGGCTGCAGTTACAGCCGCACTCACAATTATCGTTGAATAATTAAGGGAGCAGCCCTTTGTGGATCTTTGGTTTCCTTTTCTGGAATGTGTTGTAGTTTACAGCTTGGCTGCGGGACTTGCACCTTTCGGTCCAACACATCCGACTTCAGCACGCATTTTTTGAGTACCGGGTTAGCATTCCCTCTGCGACTCCTTCTCCTTAGCCAGTCTGCCCTGCTGCAGCCTGTTATCCAGGATCACCGCGTGAAGGTGTAAAAGGGTCTTGGCAGCTATGGTTCGCTGGCCCTGACGCTAGCAGTCAGCTATGGGTCGCTGAACACTGTACCTCTTGCGCTGTTCAGCATCTTGATCCCAGTACGGTGTTCGAAGTCCAGGCTACCAATTACTTCACTTTCTTTTCTGTTGTTTGCAGATAAACACTTGTCTTGTGATCGTTGTCACGAACAAACGTGCTTTGTTTTCAACTCACCTCTTCGATGTTTACACATTTTCACTTCCTTACTACAACAAGAATAGGTCACTGTACTGACATGGACTAAGATCAAACTAATGCAAACCCTAATCTTCTCAGTGTACCTCTACACGCGAGAGACATTAACGCTGAATGCTGAATTGAAGAAAAATATCCAAACGTCTTGTGTCGAATACATTTCCAGGTAGAAATTAAGTTGGTTTAGTCATCTCATGGAGCCGCGTAGCGCAGTGGTTAGCGCGCTGGCTTCGCATCTGAGTGGCCCTGGGCTCATTCCCCAGTTGGGGCGGTAATGTTTTTTCAGACCGCAATGGCTCCCGGGTCGACCCAGCCTTAAATGGGTACCGGTTCAGTCAGGGAAGTAAAAGTGGCGAAGAGAAGAGATGGCTACCGCCCTCATATAGCCGAGCCGTTGAAATGTGATATTGCTAACACCTCACACTCCTACGGCAGTAATACTATAGGTTACTTTACTTGACTTTATGAAGAAGATACGGTTGCAGAGTAAGGGGGCGGCTGCAGAGCAGGTGGATGGATGACATTAAGATGACAGTACAGCGACAAGTAATGCTATGGGTTACTTTACTTTACTTTACTAGTCATCTCATGAGAATACACATTCATCAACTTCCACTGATGGCTTTCAGCGCTGGTAGATATATCTGCAGGGAAAGAACGCAGTCGCGAGGCAGGTAGATAGATAACATTAGAATGATTGTGCAGCGACACGGGCTTACATTGACCGACGCAACTTCTTGAAATAGCATATATGAACTGTGTCACAAATGCCAATTACAAAGTGTGTCTTATCTTATCAAGCGCGCCTATCAGCGGTAAAAACATGCAAGCTCCAGTAATACGGCTATGTAATACGAGCGAGTGGGCTACCAAACAAGATACTCGAAGACACAGTCTCTGGCAAGAGAAAAAGAGGTCGCCTTAAGAGGCGCCAGACAGATTATGTTCAAAAGTGGACTGGCAAAACCTTGAAAGATACCGAGGTTATGGCGTTGGACAAGTGAAGACACATTTTCACGAAGCAGTAGCAATATGTGATGCTTCTGTGACCTCCTAGAACAGTACTGTCAAACCCGCGGACAGTATGCGCTCAACGAGGCAATTTAATCTATAATCATATGCTTGTTACTCGTAAAGGGAATGACAGGGCGACTGATCTACAAAACGTTCAGTTAACACTGCTGATCGATGTGTCTTCTCGTTGACAAGTTAAATCGTCTCAGATGAATATATAACTTTATATATATACTTTGAAGAACTATTCTATGGGTGATGATGGAAGACTTGATAGAGAAAACGAAATAATGTGTTAGGAAATCTTTGCTGTGATTATTGGATTACGTGAGATACGGTAAGATGAGATATGATACGATGGGGGGATAAGATAATATTACATCATAAGATATGTTGAGATGATGAGATAAGATGATATGATGTGATGAGATAAGACGATATGATGAGAAAAGATGATACGATGAGACAAGATGATATGATGACAAATGATATGATGAGACAAGATGATATTAGAAGAAATGATGAGATAAGATGATATGCTGCGATGAGATAATATGATGAGATACGATGATATGACGAGATAAGATAGTTTGATGAGACAAGATGCTACAATGAGACAAGATGATATCAGAAGATATGATGAGATAATATGATATGATGAGATAAGATGGTAGGATGAGACAAGATGTAATGATGAGATAAGATGAAATGTGAGATAAAATGACATGGCGATGCACGATGATATGAGATAAGATAGAATGATGAAATAAGATGGAATGATGCGATGATGATGATGATGACGATGTTATCTCTTCAGCTGTGAGCTGGGAGCCCTTGACAGCCCAATGCCTCCCGGACAAAAGTACACGTCCTCATCAACTGTCGAGGCAACGTCCAATCTCATATAAAGTCTGTTGTCGTAGAGACGCCATGACTGTGAAGCATCTTTCGAGTATCTCCGAAGTGTATCAGTGTCCCAGGATCGTCATGTCCTGCCAGGGACATATCATATTCATCTGGGTCGGCTATCCCCTCATTCTGCCTTGAGTTTTGCCAGTCCATCTGTAGTGCTAGTATCCGTGGCAGTTTCCGTCACGTGGAATGTCGTCAAAAAGGGACAGAGGTGCAATGTCCTTGGGTCTGCATCACTTCATCGTCAGTGGGAATAAATAATATACAACAAGATTTAAAGACCGAGACAATAATGTATTTCCCACATGAAGTGGGGATGGATTGGTGCAGCCTAGAGCTTCATCGGAAGGACTCCATCTGCTCATCGGCCCCTTTTGTCTGGCCTCTCTCCAGGGACCTGTCCGGCTTGGGTGACCCTGCCAAGAGTAAAACTCCCGCGGGCATAGCTCCTTACATCATTGGGACGCGCAAGCTCTTCAACCTCGGCAAGGTATAATTACGTATGGAGAGGAAATGATGAGATAAGATGCTATGGTGAGATAGGATCAGATAGGGAGGTAAGGTGTTATGAGATAATATACGATGAGATAATATACGATGGGATGGTGAGTTAAGATGAGATGACATAAGGTAATATAAGATGAGCTAAGATAGCACAGGATGAGATGAGGTGAGATCAGAAAAGATAATACCAGATAAGATGAGATACGATAAGACGAGATGAGATGAGGGGAGATGAGATCAACTGATATACGTTGAAATAAAATGAGATGTTGAGATATGTTGAAACAAGATGAGATGAGATAAGATAACATATTCTTCTTCTTCTTCTTCTTCTTCTTCTTCTTCTTCTTCTTCTTCTTCTTCTACGTTCGTTCTCAATCTCCCACAACCAAGTCCTGAAGACGGATTTGCAAGTAACAGGATGTAGCCCGGAGAACGAGATGAGATGAGATAAGATAACATATTCTTCTTCTTCTTGAACATGAGAACATTGAAAGTTTTGATACATTTACGATTGGCGGTTACGAGATGCCAGAGTTACGAAACGCAGACGACACAGTGCTACTATCAAGAAGTGCAGAAGGGCTAGAGCCGCTAATTTCAGCTGTAAATCGACACAGTAAATATAAAAACCTGTTTATAAACATAAACAGAACAAAGATATTGACCACAGGCAAAACACAATGTCATCATAAATTTACAGCAGATGGTGAGCAAATAGATCAGGTCACGCATTTTGAATATCTTTGCTCCAGGTTTGACAAGAATTGACGACTATTCGAAAGAAATCAGAGGAAGAATAGCCATGGCAATGCAGAGACTGAACAGCCTAAATAAGTATGGCAGAGCACCAACAAACGTCAAAAGTATAAATCTTGAGAGCCTGTGTTCTTCCTGTGCAGCCTATGGCTGCGAATCATGGACGATTAATGAAACTTCTAGAAAAAGAATCGAATCCTCCGAGTCCAAATGTTACAGAAAGATCCTCAGAATATCCTGGACGGAGAAAAAGACAAATTTAGACATTCATCAAGAGTTGAGCATAGAGTGGAACTAGTTTATCAATTCCATTATGACCAGAAAATGTAAATACTTTGGTCACATTAAGAGACACAACGGTCTCGAGAGAACGGTGGTGGAACGTATGGTGACAGGCAAAAGAGGCAGAGGTAGGCCAAGAAGACGATGACACCAAGATATCCAGGAATGCCTGGGTATGACTGTGGCGGAGGCTGAAGTTTTGGCAAGGGAACGAGTTTCTGTCAGACAGATTGTGATGGGAGCGACGTTCTATAAAGGACATGCTACATGATGATGATGATGGTTAAAGATGTATTGCATAGTTTAATCATACACATAATTTATCTTCTAATCTAGGTTTGACAAATGGCTGCTTATCAGGGGATATATGCAATAGCTAGATGTTACCTCTGGATCTAATACCCAGCTCGATATATTTTATCCCTTACCTCCCAATCAATTGCAACTAATACTTAAATATCATCTCGTGGTCCTTGTTTCTATCGGCCTCTCGAAGATTGGCAGCTTCCGTCCACCTAGTATACTCTGTGGATTTATAGATTTGTTACTGACAGGTTTTACTGACTGTGTTCTCGGGATGTAATCACTGGTGCCCGTGATACACCTTGATCAGGAAGATAAGATAAGATAGATAAGATGAGATCAGATAAGATTTTGATGAGGGGAGGTAAGATAAGATGAGGTATGTTCCGATGAGAATATATGAGATGAGGTGGAATTAGATGTGGTAAATTATGTTTAGAAATGTTGAATTGACATATGTTGAGATAAGATAAGATTAGATGTTGAGATAAGATAAGATTAGATGTTGAGATTAGATACGATTATATGTTGAGATTAGATAAGATTAGATGTTGAGATTAGATAAGATTAGATGTTGAGATAAGATAAGATTAGATGTTGAGATCAGATAAGATAAGATGTTGAGATTAGATAAGATTAGATGTTGAGATTAGAAAAGATTAGATGTTTAGATTAGATGTTGAGATAAGATAAGATTAGATGTTTAGATTAGATAAGATTAGATATTGAGATAAGATAAGATTAGATGTTGAGATAAGATAAGATTAGATGTTGAGATAAGATTAGATATTGAGATAAGATTAGATGTTGAGATTAGATAAATCTCGTTCAGATCATATCATAGTAAATGAGAGGAGATGAGAAGATCAAATTAGATCAGATCAGATGAATACGCCGTTGAAAATAACAGAAGGTAAAATTAGTCCCGTAGCAGACACTACTGCCATGCCAGGGTTGACTCGTTATGGTCGTAAGTGTATTCCTATTCCGCTGTTTGTCTATGAGGTGGAATAGCCAGTTCCCTTCCTCGCTGCCTTTCATTCCCTAACTTTAATCCAGCTACTTTTACCAAAATCATAGTTTAAATATAATCATTTAACCTACATTTTTCCAACGGCAATAATTGAACGTGGCAAGCCTCCAACAGATGCAATTAGATACAGAGATAAACCTTTACCGCGCCTCAGTTTCTCAAGCCTACAACTGGTTCAGTCCAAATGCTCAACTTTCTGAAAATATTCTCCAACAAAAACAATTAAAAACAGGAAACTAGAGAAGAACCTTAATATTCAAGTGAAAAGCAGAGAACTTGAACAGGTAAAAGAATTCAATTGCTCGTGTAGCGTGTTCACACACGATGGTAGGATGGACAGAAAAGGGGATTCAATAATACATAAAGTAAATGCGGTTTCCTTTCAGCTCTCACCGTTACTTAGACACAAATAGATCTCAGTGGGGACAAAAGAACAGTTTATAAATAGTATTTTTATACCAACTCTCTTCCAAGCCTGTTATGGAGACTCTTAAGCACATCCTATACTACAAAAAGGAGATATTTTTTGTCGGGAAGGGGATCAACAATATTATTACTGCCCACGGGAAAAATGTCACCTTGCAATGGATTCCATGACATAGTGCGATACTGGGGAACGAGATAGCCGACAGATTGGCAAAAACATGAGCCTCGAGACAACAGTTTGGTAGACCGTGCAGTAACCACACAGAAAAAATAATTATTCAGAACAATAGCAGGAAAATCGGGATCAACAGCTGGGCCACGTGAACAAACAGGTGGGCGACGGGAACAAACAGATGGGCGACGGGAACAACAGGTGGGCGACCGGAACAAAAAGGTGGGCGATGGGAACAACAGGTGGGCGACGGAAACAACAGGTGGGCGACGGGAAGAAACAGGTGGGCGACGGGAACAACAGGTGGGCGATGAGAACAACAGGTGGGCGACCGGAACAAACAGGTGGGCGTTGGAAACAACAGGTGGAAGACGGGAAGAAACAGGTCGCAGTGCATTTAGCTAAATATCACAGCCAATAAGTAACGATGACATTAATAAACTACATAGAAGAGATTAAAGTCTCATATTTCAGCTCCGAACAGGACACACCAGAGTCAATAGCCACTTGAACCGCATCAATCCCCAGCACCTGTCCTTGTGCAGACATTGCTCTCCTCATATTAAAACAGACACCTACCAATTAAGTGCAAGGCGCTTGCGGACAGGAGCAAAAGATTCTTACAAGCACTGCCGACAATTACCAACACACTGTACCATATTAGGCGCATGAGGCAGAAACAAATGATCTCCTGTTGGAACGGTGTGACGCCACTGTTTTTAGATCTAGTATGGTGCTGAGGCCCATAGTTAAGCCTTGTCTGATGATTGTTCTTCTGAGTGTTTCCTTGGGTCTCACTCTATTCCAAACGCCACTTGGTGTCCATACGAATGTTTGCAATGAAAGACGGTTATTGTTCATTCTAAGTACATGTCCGATGTATGCCCATGTTTTTTTCCTGATGATGGTTGACACGTATAGTTGGTTTGTCTTTGTTCTTATCGAGTCATTAGTTATGAAATGGCCTCAGCGTATAGTTGGTTTGTCTTTGTTCTTATCGAGTCATTAGTTATGAAATGGCCTGAGCGTATAATTGGTTTGTCTTTGTTGTTATCGAGTCATTAGTTATGAAATGGTCCCAGCGTATAGTTGGTTTGTCTTTGTTCTTATCGAGTCATTAGTTATGAAATGGTCCCAGTGTATAGTTGGTTTGTCTTTGTTCTTATCGAGTCATTAGTTATGAAATGGTCCCAGCGTATAGTTGGTTTGTATTTGTTCTTATCGAGTCATTAGTTATGAAATGGTCCCAGCGTATAGTCGGTTTGTCTTTGTTCTTATCGAGTCATTAGTTATGAAAAGGTCCCAGCGTATAGTTGGTTTGTCTTTGTTCTTATCGAGTCATTAGTTATGAAATGGTCCCAGCGTATAGTCGGTTTGTCTTTGTTCTTATCGAGTCATTAGTTATGAAATGGCCTCAGCGTATAGTTGGTTTGTCTTTGTTCTTATCGAGTCATTAGTTATGAAATGGCCTCAGCGTCAAACGAAATAATGTTCTATAACATTTATTTTCAAAGCCATTTAGTTTGTTTTCTAGCCCTTGTATTATCTTCCAGCCTTCACATCTATATGCCTTGGCTGATATTACGATTGAGTTGAATAGTCTGAGCTTGATATGTTTGCTAAGTGTCGGTGATTTCCAGATGTTGGTGAGCTGATTAAAGGCGCATGATGCCAAAGCAATTCTAGTGGGAATTTTTTTACTGGCATAATTATACTAAGATTTATACTTTTAGAAACGAAACTATTTCTGGTCACACACAAAAATGGCTAAATTTTGCAATTTAGCTGTGTAATGAAAATATATAATAGCAATAAATGTCACTAACAATGTTATGAAATGAAATACATCATTTAAAAATGGAATATCAACATGCAATGAAAGAGTTGAATCAGCATACTGGTACGCCTCTGACGCGTAAAAGAGCTATAAATTGAAATCTTAAGGCATTAGTTCTGTTTCACTATGCTCATACAGATGGAATGTTGATCAGCATAGATCAGCTAGCTTAAACAAATTTAGACGATCTACTCCAACATTTATGCATCAATACAAAACTATATATTTTTGCTGACAAACAGTACTACGATTTTTGCAATATCGTCTCCCATACTTTGTCCACTTGCCAATAACAACAGTTTATAATAAACTGAAATTAAATAATATATTGTGCACACTATTTCAATAATTTGTTCAGGTCAGAGTAAAAATTCAAAACTATTATTTGTTAAAGTCCAAGATGGACCGAAATGTTAATGCTGCAGTTCTTTAAAGATAAACATATTTGGCAGCAGGTGCATTTGTAACATCGTCAGTACACAACATGTATGTCAGTTAGCCAAAAAAATAGCCGTAACAAATAAAAGTAGCTAAAATACCGCAACTCACAACCGACCTCAATTTCCCTCAACTCTCTGGGGGAAAAAAAGCTCAATTGGGCGGGAAGACCGTGGAACTGGTAACCCTACTAAAATGCGATGATTTTATGAAGGTCTGGGCTCATGGCTGCTAAACATTGCAAGACGGTGTAACCTTTCTACGGTGTCCAGAAAAATAAACATAAAACTAAAAGAGATCCGGCGTCAGTTATTTGCTCAGCTAATTTCTGCGTCAAAATGTTCCCACATGATATGTTTTCTCTGACTACAATATCTTTTAGCTAAACACCAAAGGCAACAAGATAACTCATACACACAGTCACGATCACCGGACATCGTTTTGAAGTTGATATTTTCTCTCCATCACCGCAGATGAAATTCGTGTGGTTTACTGATCATAATCTCTCTTCCGCAGACCGTCATGGGATAACGTCAATCAAGGAGTCTACCAAGTAGTTCTGGTCCTGTTGTTCTACGTGCTTCCAATGATACTAATGGCGCTCACTTACACGCACGTCGCCACAGTCCTCTGGAAACACGAGATCCCAGGCGTTGTTGTCGGAGCCAAGACATCAGGTATGAGTGTGCGCAAATCTCAAGTGTAGAAGGCTCTCAAATTCATGAGCTGTACCACGAGCAAATCACGTTATGTCAAAATCCTACTGAATGTTGTCAATAAATCTACGAAGCGTGTTTAAAGGAAAACTGACCAAACTGCAGCAAGTGAACATGCGTACTGTGCGCATGATGACGTCACTTCTTGTGTACGCAGGACATACCAACCGTAACGTTTGAAAAATTTCATTATTCTCTGACTTGTAGTTTCCTCAGCAGACCATTGAAAACATGGCGGGTGTGATACGGGATCATCCAGAGAAGGAAGTGTATGGGGAAAAAAGTGTGTCTAAGACAACAGTGAAGAACTAGACAATGGTGTTTAAAGAAGGACGTGAGTTAACGAAAGATCAGGCCAGGCGCCCTTATTACCTTAACTCACGTCCTTCTTTAAACATCGTTGTCCAGTTCTTCACTGTTGTCTTCGACAACCTTTTGTCACCATACACTGCCTGCATTCTGGAATGAAGTTGACATACTTCAGATTTTAGAAACCGATACACCGCTCGCTGATCAACTCTGTATCACACTCGCCATGTTTTCAACTGTCTGCTAAGGAAACTATTAGTGGAAGGATAATTAAATTTTGCAAAATTCACAGTTGGTATGTTCTGTTTACACCAGAAGTGACATCATGCGTATCGTACATATGTTCACTTTTTGCAGGTTCTCTTTTCCATCACTGAAGCCTTCTGTTCATGTCGTCCCACAAATTGTGTTATTTTACCAGATCCTTTTGCCCCAACAGTTCCACGTCATGAACTCTATCACACTATTTCAATCCTTCTATCCAACGCAAACACATCCTGATGAAAGTAAGAGTCTGTCTTGCTGTTGTTCCTCTCTGTTGTTACAGTAAACATACAACTGGACAGACTTTATATCGAAGTTGAAGATCTGTATTTTTGTCAAGGACTCCATTTCCTTAGACTCTTATAAGTTCCCGGTCTAAGGAAAACTCTTCAAGTATTTTTGTTATTATCCCTTTGATATGTGTATCTGTGCCTTCCACTGTACCTATATTGCTACTAAGAAACGTGAGTGAATCCACATCTTGTGACAGTGTTTCACATAAAACTATATGTTCGTCGCTATGTGCATTAATTAATTAGTTTCTTCTAATAAACTGTTTTTCCCTGTGGATTCTCATGATCAGCATCATCAGGCGCCCTCCCAGTTGGCGTTGGCGATCAGGAACCTCCATCCATTTCTATCACGTGTTTCTTTAACCAATTCTGTTGTTGATTGTCGCCCATATCATTCTCTCAGGCTCTCCAGCATCTTCTCTCATGGCCTTCCTCTGTATCTCTTTTCCACTATCTTTCCCGTTGTCATGACGTGCTCCAAACCGCCTATTCTCACAACATGCCCAAAAAAGGATGACTGCCTTGTTCTGATCGTTGCAACAAGCTGTCTGGGCACATACATAACATCGGATGGAAGATGCAATTATGAAATATAATGCAGAATAGACAAAGCAAAACTGATCACCAAGAACATGAAAGGAATATTGTGCAACACAATCCTTGTCGCTGAAACTGAGAGAGAGACTCCTTGGATGCTACGTGGAACTAGTACTGAAATAGGACAGTGAATCATGGACAATTAGTAAGCAAGCACTTAGATCTCTGGAAGCCACGGGAATGTGGGTTTACAGAAGAATGCTGCGGATCCTATGGACTGCTAAGAAGACTAATGAAACAGTACTCGAGGAGGCACCAAACACAAAGACTAATGATACAGTACTCGAGGAGGCACCAAACACAAAGACTAATGATACAGTACTCGAGGAGGAACCAAACACAAAGACTAATGATACAGTACTCGAGGAGGCACCAAACACAAAGACTAATGATACAGTACTCGAGAAAGGCACCAAACACAAAGACTAATGATACAGTACTCGAGGAGGCACATAACACAAAGACTAATGATACAGTACTCGAGGAGGCACCAAACACAAAGACTAATGATACAGTACTCTAGGAGGCACCAAACACAAAGACTAATGATACAGTACTCGAGGAGGCAACAAACACAAAGACTAATGATACAGTACTCGAGGAGGCACCAAACACAAAGACTAATGATACAGTACTCGAAGAGGCACCAAACACAAAGACTAATGATACAGTACTCGAGGAGGCACCAAACACAAAGACTAATGATACAGTACTCGAAGAGGCACCAAACACAAAGACTAATGATACAGTACTCAAGGAGGCACCAAACACAAAGACCAATGATACAGTACTCGAGGAGGCACCAAACACAAAGACTAATGATACAGTACTCGAGGAGGCACCAAACACAAAGACTAATGATACAGTACTCGAGGAGGCACTAAATACAAAGACTAATGATCCAGTACTCGAGGAGGCACCAAACACAAAGACTAATGATACAGTACTCGAGAAGGCACCAAAAAAAGACTAATGATACAGTACTCGAAGAGGCACCACACACAAAGACTAATGATACAGTACTCGAGGAGGCACCAAACACAAAGACTAATGATACAGTACTCGAGGAGGCACCAAACACAAAGACTAATGATACAGTACTCGAGGAGGCACCAAACACAAAGACTAATGATACAGTACTCGAGGAGGCACGAAACACAAAGACTAATGATACAGTACTCGAGGAGGCACCAAACACAAAGACTAATGATACAGTACTCGAGGAGGCACCAAACACAAAGACTAATAATACAGTACTCGAGGAGGCACCAAACACAAAGACTAATGATACAGTACTCAAGGAGGCACCAAACACAAAGACTAATGATACAGTACTCGAGGAGGCACCAAACACAAAGACTAATGATACAGTACTCGAGGAGGCACCAAACACAAAGACTAATGATACAGTACTCGAGGAGACACTAAATACAAAGACTAATGATACAGTACTCGAGGAGGCACCAAACACAAAGACTAATGATACAGTACTCGAGG
Source organism: Ariolimax columbianus (assembly GCA_036924085.1). Lineage (NCBI taxonomy): Eukaryota > Metazoa > Mollusca > Gastropoda > Stylommatophora > Arionidae > Ariolimax > Ariolimax columbianus. Next base: position 44,065,128 of record JAVGWX010000008.1, on the reverse strand, counting down.
AGGCACCAAACACAAAGACTAATGATACAGTACTCGAGGAGGCACCAAACACAAAGACTAATGATACAGTACTCGAGGAGGCACCAAACACAAAGACTAATGATACAGTACTCGAGGAAGCACCAGACACAAAGACTAATGATACAGTACTCGAGGAGGCACCAAACACAAAGACTAATGATACAGTACTCGAGGAGGCACCAAACACAAAGACTAATGATACAGTACTCGAGGAGGCACCAAACACAAAGACTAATGATACAGTACTCGAGGAGGCACCAAACACAAAGACTAATGATACAGTACTCGAAGAGGCACCAAACACAAAGACTAATGATACAGTACTCGAGGAGGCACCAAACACAAAGACTAATGATACAGTACTCGAGGAGGCACCAAACACAAAGACTAATGATACAGTACTCAAGGAGGCACCAAACACAAAGACTAATGATACAGTACTCGAGGAGGCACTAAACGCAAAGACTAATGATACAGTACTCGAGGAGGCACCAAACACAAAGACTAATGATACAGTACTCGAGGAGGCACCAAACACAAAGACTAATGATACAGTACTCGAGGAGGCACCAAACACAAAGACTAATAATACAGTACTAGAGGAGGCACCAAACACAAAGACTAATGATACAGTACTCGAGGAGGCACCAAACACAAAGACTAATGATACAGTACTCGAGGAGGCACCAAACACAAAGACTAATGATACAGTACTCGAGGAGGCACCAAACACAAAGACTAATGATACATTACTCGAGGAGGCACCAAACACAGAGACTAATGATACAGTACTCGAGGAGGCACCAAACACAAAGACTAATGATACAGTACTCGAGGAGGCACCAAACACAAAGACTAATGATACAGTACTCGAGGAGGCACCAAACACAAAGACTAATGATACAGTACTCGAGGAGGCACCAAACACAAAGACTAATGATACAGTACTCGAGGAGGCACCAAACACAAAGACTAATGATACAGTACTCGAGGAGGCACCAAACACAAAGACTAATGATACAGTACTCGAGGAGGCACCAAACACAAAGACTAATGATACAGTACTCGAAGAGGCACCAAACACAAAGACTAATGATACAGTACTCGAAGAGGCACCAAACACAAAGACTAATGATACAGTACTCGAGGAGGCACCAAACACAAAGACTAATGATACAGTACTCGAGGAGGCACCAAACACAAAGACTAATGATACAGTACTCGAGGAGGCACCAAACACAAAGACTAATGATACAGTACTCGAGGAGGCACCAAACACAAAGACTAATGATACAGTACTCGAGGAGGCACCAAACACAAAGGCTAATGATACAGTACTCGAGGAGGCACCAAACACAAAGACTAATGATACAGTACTCGAGGAGGCACCAAACACAAAGACTAATGTTACAGTACTCGAAGAGGCACCAAACACAAAGACTAATGATACAGTACTCGAGGAGGCACCAAACACAAAGACTAATGATACAGTACTCGAGGAGGCACCAAACACAAAGACTAATGATACAGTACTCGAGGAGGCACCAAACACAAAGACTAATGATACAGTACTCGAGGAGGCACCAAACACAAAGACTAATGATACAGTACTCGAGGAGGCACCAAACACAAAGACTAATGATACAGTACTCGAGGAGGCACTAAACACAAATACTAATGATACAGTACTCGAGGAGGCACCAAACACAAAGACTAATGATACAGTACTCGAGGAGGCACCAAACACAAAGACTAATGATACAGTACTCGAGGAGGCACCAAACACAAAGACTAATGATACAGTACTCGAGGAGGCACCAAATACAAAGACTAATGATACAGTACTCGAGGAGGCACCAAACACAAAGACTAATGATACAGTACTCGAGGAGGCACCAAACACAAAGACTAATGATACAGTACTCGAGGAGGCACCAAACACAAAGACTAATGATACAGTACTCGAGGAGGCACCAAACACAGAGACTAATGATACAGTACTCGAGGAGGCACCAAACACAAAGACTAATGATACAGTACTCGAGGAGGCACCAAACACAAAGACTAATGATACAGTACTCGAGGAGGCACCAAACACAAAGACTAATGATACAGTACTCGAGGAGGCACCAAACACAAAGACTAATAATACAGTACTCGAGGAGGCACCAAACACAAAGACTAATGATACAGTACTCAAGGAGGCACCAAACACAAAGACTAATGATACAGTACTCGAGGAGGCACCAAACACAAAGACTAATGATACAGTACTCGAGGAGGCACCAAACACAAAGACTAATGATACAGTACTCGAGGAGGCACCAAACACAAAGACTAATGATACAGTACTCGAGGAGGCACTAAACACAAAGACTAATAATACAGTACTCGAGGAGGCACCAAACACAAAGACTAATGATACAGTACTCGAGGAGGCACCAAACACAAAGACTAATGATACAGTACTCGAAGAGGCACCAAACACAAAGACTAATGATACAGTACTCGAAGAGGCACCAAACACAAAGACTAATGATACAGTACTCGAGGAGGCACCAAACACAAAGACTAATGTTACAGTACTCGAAGAGGCACCAAACACAAAGACTAATGATACAGTACTCGAGGAGGCACCAAACACAAAGACTAATGATACAGTACTCGAGGAGGCACCAAACACAAAGACTAATGATACAGTACTCGAGGAGGCACCAAACACAAAGACTAATGATACAGTACTCGAGGAGGCACCAAACACAAAGACTAATGATACAGTACTCGAGGAGGCACCAAACACAAAGACTAATGATACAGTACTCGAGGAGGCACTAAACACAAAGACTAATGATACAGTACTCGAGGAGGCACCAAACACAAAGACTAATGATACAGTACTCGAGGAGGCACCAAACACAAAGACTAATGATACAGTACTCGAGGAGGCACCAAACACAAAGACTAATGATACAGTACTCGAGGAGGCACCAAACACAAAGACTAATGATACAGTACTCGAGGAGGCACCAAACACAAAGACTAATGATACAGTACTCGAGGAGGCACCAAACACAAAGACTAATGATACAGTACTCGAGGAGGCACCAAACACAAAGACTAATGATACAGTACTCGAGGAGGCACCAAACACAAAGACTAATGATACAGTACTCGAGGAGGCACCAAACACAAAGACTAATGATACAGTACTCGAGGAGGCACCAAACACAAAGACTAATGATACAGTACTCGAGGAGGCACCAAACACAAAGACTAATGATACAGTACTCGAGGAGGCACCAAACACAAAGACTAATAATACAGTACTCGAGGAGGCACCAAACACAAAGACTAATGATACAGTACTCAAGGAGGCACCAAACACAAAGACTAATGATACAGTACTCGAGGAGGCACCAAACACAAAGACTAATGATACAGTACTCGAGGAGGCACCAAACACAAAGACTAATGATACAGTACTCGAGGAGGCACCAAACACAAAGACTAATGATACAGTACTCGAGGAGGCACTAAACACAAAGACTAATAATACAGTACTCGAGGAGGCACCAAACACAAAGACTAATGATACAGTACTCGAGGAGGCACCAAACACAAAGACTAATGATACAGTACTCGAGGAGGCACCAAACACAAAGACTAATGATACAGTACTCGAGGAGGCACCAAACACAAAGACTAATGATACAGTACTCGAGGAGGCACCAAACACAAAGACTAATGATACAGTACTCGAGGAGGCACCAAACACAAAGACTAATGATACAGTACTCGAGGAGGCATCAAACACAAAGACTAATGATACAGTACTCGAGGAGGCACTAAACACAAAGACTAATGATACAGTACTCGAGGAGGCACCAAACACAAAGACTAATGATACAGTACTCGAGGAGGCACCAAACACAAAGACTAATGATACAGTACTCGAGGAGGCACCAAACACAAAGACTAATGATACAGTACTCGAGGAGGCACCAAACACAAAGACAAAGATACAGTACTCGAGGAGGCACCAAACACAAAGACTAATGATACAGTACTCGAGGAGGCACCAAACACAAAGACTAATGATACAGTACTCGAGGAGGCACCAAACACAAAGACTAATGATACAGTACTCGAGGAGGCACCAAACACAGAGACTAATGATACAGTACTCGAGGAGGCACCAAACACCAAGACAGCTTGTTGCAACGATCAGAACAAGGCAGTCATCCTTTTTTGGGCATGTTGTGAGAATAGGCGGTTTGGAGCACGTCATGACAACGGGAAAGATAGTGGAAAAGAGATACAGAGGAAGGCCATGAGAGAAGATGCTGGAGAGCCTGAGAGAATGATATGGGCGACAATCAACAACAGAATTGGTTAAAGAAACACGTGATAGAAATGGATGGAGGTTCCTGATCGCCAACGCCAACTGGGAGGGCGCCTGATGATGCTGATCATGAGAATCCACAGGGAAAAACAGTTTATTAGAAGAAACTAATTAATTAATGCACATAGCGACGAACATATAGTTTTATGTGAAACACTGTCACAAGATGTGGATTCACTCACGTTTCTTAGTAGCAATATAGGTACAGTGGAAGGCACAGATACACATATCAAAGGGATAATAACAAAAATACTTGAAGAGTTTTCCTTAGACCGGGAACTTATAAGAGTCTAAGGAAATGGAGTCCTTGACAAAAATACAGATCTTCAACTTCGATATAAAGTCTGTCCAGTTGTATGTTTACTGTAACAACAGAGAGGAACAACAGCAAGACAGACTCTTACTTTCATCAGGATGTGTTTGCGTTGGATAGAAGGATTGAAATAGTGTGATAGAGTTCATGACGTGGAACTGTTGGGGCAAAAGGATCTGGTAAAATAACACAATTTGTGGGACGACATGAACAGAAGGCTTCAGTGATGGAAAAGAGAACGTCTATTAGCATTACAAGACATTCTCTGTTATGGAATCCCCACAGCAAGAGGTGTAGAGGACGTCCAAAACACAAATGTAAATAGAGGTTGTGGGAATCATACATACAGAAACCAACGACAATAAAGATTTAGAAATGATGGCAGAAGACAGGAGAACATGGCGTGTAGTTGTTGAAGATATATATATATATATACCATGGGGAGCTTAACGGTTCGGATTGGTTGATTGGTTGACTGATATATGTATTTTGATGTTGTTTTTGTTCTTGTTGCTGTGCTTGTTGTTGTTGTTGTTGTCGTTGTCCGAAGTTACTCACACTGAGCTCTTCGGTCATGGCGAATTTTCTAGGTAGGATGTTCTAGCGACTATTCAAACATATCGTAGGCGCTGAAGGAAATAAGTATTGGCCCTTCATGCTGTAATTAAAGGCTAAGCTACCAGTGGTATCGCCACTACCAGAATTAGTAGGAAAAATTCCCACCTAGCTGACCAAGCTGCTGTAACAAAGCCTGTTTACACGACGTGGTGTAGGAGTCTTGGTCAGTATCTGCACCTGGCTTTGGCGAGAGCAACTTATTACCACCAAGTAGCCGTCTTGGACGGTTTATGTTTGAGACTCTTTCAATAGCTTAATCTATGCGGTACATCATTACTGAACTCTTGAGATCCGAACAACATCCTGCTACTTGCATAACCCTCTTCGGGGTTTGGTAGCGGGAGATGGAGAACAAACGAAGAAGAAGAACTCTGGAGATAATATTTTCAGCCATTCCCAGACGTGGCACGTCTAAGCATTTCCTGCATATGCTCCAATTACCTTTCTTTCGCAGAAATACCCAATTCATGGGAGTTGGCATCCTACCCTGAGAATCCCTAGACAAGTTCGTGTACGCGACCTCTGACCTAGTTATGATAACAACTTTACTGGCATCGGAAATACGAGTAAACAGATGTTAAATCTACTCCTTGCACTGTTTTTGTTGTCATGTTTTCAGCTTTGGAGTTATGTGAGGGATAGAGAATAGGACTCACTGCCACACTGAAAACATGTTGTAAAAGATAACTAATAAAAAGATTTAAGTTGTAGCGCTACTGAAGGCTAAGATCCGATTATGTAGCGGCTCAGTGACCGCACCAGCTAAAACATAAAACGTTTTCTACGTTACGGGCCTCAAGGCCTTCGTCAGGGACCAAGAACGAAAACAAGTTGTTGTTGAATGCCCACAATGAGTAGATTTTTCTTTTGTGCGCCCTAAAAAGGACGTTAAATGGCGGATTGCCATAGCTGTCCTCACATCCCGAACGTAGTGATGAAGGTGGACCTGGTTGTGCTATGCTTGGCTTCATCTGCGTGTCGCTCACTACTCCGGTGATCACGTCGATCCCTCACCTTGTTAAGCCAGGCTGCCATGGAAACAGCCAGTTACCAGGAAGGGCTACGAGGAAGCCAAGGTGAGGATATTGTTCAGTATATTTTGCATAAACCTAAATTTCATATCGGATCAGCATATTTTGCTTGACCAGACGTTAGTCGTCCTTCCTAGCGAAAACAATCTTTAAAAACTCAACAAATACCGATACCTATTTATGTTTTTATCGACTTTTAACCTTCACGAACGCAGCAGTTTAATAACTTTATCTCTGTTAAACACATTTTGCGACTGCTACTAGTCATTGTCTCGTTACCTCATCTGTTTGTTCATTCTTCACCTTTCTGTGGTTTTTGTGGTGTTTTTTCCTCCCATGTCCTCAACTACGCCTTGTTCGTGTGCGTATAATTTTTTAGCTATTTTGGAGAAGATAAGACGCTAGTCCGGTCAGGCACAATATACTGATCAGGTCGTCTTGTCAGAGTCAGGCACAACATACTGACCAGGACGTCTTGTCAGAGTCAGGCACAATATACTGACCAGGACGTCTTGTCAGAGTCAGGCACAATATACTGACCAAGACGTCTTGTCAGAGTCAGGCACAACATACTGACCATGACGTCTTGTCAGAGTCAGGGACAACATACTGACCAGGTCGTCTTGTCAGAGTCAGGTACACCATACTGACCAGGACGTCTTATCAGAGTCAGGCACAATATACTGACCAGGACGTCTTGTCAGAGTCAGGCACAATATACTGACCAGGACGTCTTGTCAGTCAGGCACAATATACTGACCAGGACGTCTTGTCAGTCAGGCACAATATACTGACCAGGACGTCTTGTCAGTCAGGCACAATGTACTGACCAGGACGTCTTGTCAGTCAGGCACAATATACTGACCAGGACGTCTTGTCAATCAGGCACAATATATTGACCAAGACCACTATCTTTTTTTAAATTTTGCGTGTCCTGGAAACAGGCTTTTTCCAGGCAGTCTGGCTGACAAGATGTGGGACGACGTGATACCTGTAGCGTCATGCGGACGAAGCCAAGCATAGCTTGGAGGTCCGCGGTCTACCTTCAGCTACTTAGCGCCCTATGTACTGCCATCTTTTCATATTCCTCTTGCACCGTGATACACCAGTTGGGAGTCTGTTCAGCGACTTCCATGTTGTGTATGGTAGATGATGTCTGGGGACATGTTCCTCCTGAAGTTCCATTTCTGTGGCCTACATCAATTCGTGCCATCTCTCAATACAGCGACTTTCAGGGTTTGTCTGAATGGAATGTGTTGATTTTAGGAAGCAATGACTGGGTTTGAGTCTTGTGCTCTGTATCTGATGCCCAAACATTGGATGCCTTGAGTCGTGCTCCTGTTTTTCTTGTTCGATATCTGCTGAGACGTTTCTTCGAATCTCGGGTTGTGCTATGCCAATTATGGGGTATATTTTATCAATACGGGTGGGTTTTAGGCACCCTGATACTATGCGACCCACCTCATTATTGCTGTCTCAACTAGTTCCGCATGGGCAGAGATTTTCCAGACTGGCGCAGCGTATTCAGCTACGGAAAAACACAAGGCAAGTGCAGATGTCCGAATGACTGATGGTTGAGACCACCATTTTGTGCCGGTCAGTTTTTGGATAATTATTTCTTGCGTGCATCTTACGCTTTGTTGCATGGCAGTGCGTTATGTAGGACAATGTGCAGTCTAACTTCACGCCTAGATGTTTGGGAGCCGTGCAGTGTTCAAGCTCCTGCACTTGCCACTTAATCTGGAAATGTTCTTTTTCGCCCTTCTGTTTCAGAGATTGTATACACATACATATTTTGGTGTCTGTGTCCATGGGTTGGTCATTAGTATATATGTTATATTGCACGAGTGCTAGGACACTTCCTTGTATCAGTCCGTTATTTTGATTTCGCGATCTGCTGTCTTTTTTCACCAATGTGACATAGATTCATCTGATAAAATCAAGGCCAAGTACCGATGTCGGCAGAACTCGTGGTTGTGCTCAAAATTGTGTGGTGCTAAGTTCTCGAAGGATATTGTTTCTTCCGTGAATCGTATGCTCTGTGGTGTCTTTCATCTAAAACTCGGCCAATTATTTATTCTCTCCTTTATTTATTGTCCAAGTTTCAGATCCGTACAACTCTACAAAATAGACATCGGAAATTAAGACAAGGATTATTATTAAAAATTGCTTTCAGATGAAAAAAATAAATTTTTAACCTCAGGGAACATCAGGATAGAACTGAGAAAAATAATAATTGTTTTGGCCAGTTGAACTGAATGGGTCTGATTCTAGCCAAGAAGGATGAAAATAGCTTTGACGCTTTTGGAATGTAGTGCTACTGTAGAATGCAACGAGTGATTTTGATAGAAAGAAGATCCGATTGTAATGTCTACTTAACTTAACTTAACGTTTTTATACTGGTTTAGAAGACCCTGCAGAGTCTGTGTACAACCAGTTACATTTACATCACCTTGCTCTAAAAGCTATGCGCATCCAGTTTATTCTTAAATGCATTAACTGTCCCTGCCTCCACTACCTCCCCTGGCAATGCATTCCAAGCAGACACCACTCTCTGACTAAAAAAATATTTCCTAATATCTAACCTGGACCTCTCTTTAGTCAGCTTGTAGCTATGCCCTCGTGTTATTGTAGGTGGCTGTATTTTAAAAAACGTGTTATAGTCTAATTTATCGATTCCTCTGATCATCTTATAAACCTGTATTTAAGTCACCACGAATTCTTCTCACTTCGAGACACTGTGGGCCAGTTTTTCTGAGTCGTTCCTCATAACTGTAATTCTGGAATCCCACTATCATCTTTGTCGCTCTTTTTTGTATTCTTTCTAGCATGTTTATGTCCCCTCTATGATAAGGACTTCACACCTGTACACAGTACTCCAATCTAGGTCTAACTAAAGCTTTATACAGTTTGACGATCACTTCCTTGCTCCTATGTTTAATATTTCTTTTTATCCTACCTAATATTGCATTTGCCTTTTTCACTGCTACCTTAACTTGCTCACTCACCTTTCCTGTATGATCTATTATAACCCCTAGGTCCCTTTCCTTATCTATCTTTCTAATATTGTTTTCTCCCATTCTGTAATTATGTTCCATATTGGATCTACCCATGTGGATGACTGTACATTTATCTACATTAAACTCCATTTGCCAGCTTACAGACCATTCTCGAATTTTATCTAAATCCGACATCAATATATCCGCTTCCGCTTTAGATGAGACACTACTGCATAGTTTTGTGTCATCAGCAAATTTTGCAATCATGGATCTCATATCAATGTCCAAATCATTTATATATATCAAGAACAAAATTGGTCCCAAAACCGAGCCCTGTGGCACACCACTTTTCACTTCACACCACAGAGTACTCCTTATTTATGCTCACCCTCTGCCTTCTTCCCATTAACCAATTTTCAATCCATTTGGCAACTTCCCCACCTATTCCATGTGATTTTCACTTTCAAAATAGTCTTTGATGAGGTACTCTATCAAAGGCCTTTGCAAAGTCTAGATAAATAACATCCACTGGCTCCCCTTTATCTATGATTTTAGTAACCTCCTCCATGAATTCTAACAGATTTGTTAAGCATGATCTTCCTCTAGTAAACCCATGCTGACAATTTCTAATTAGATTAAATTTGTCTATATGCATCACAATGTTTTCTTTGATTATTGACTCTAACAATTTACAGACTATGCTCGTTAAACTCACCGGTCTATAATTTGCTGGATCTGATTTTTTGCCTTTTTTGAATAAGGGGATCTTCTTCTTCTTCTTCTTCTTCTGCGTACGCAGTCAGACAGTAACCATTATTTTTTCGAAAAAAGCGGCGGTCATCCTGAGGCTGTCGCCACTGCCATAGAGCTTGTCTTGCAGTTCCACTGGAAATGGCCACATCTGCTCTCTCTGATCCTCGTATGTCGGGCAGTTCTGCAGCAGATGTTCAGCGGTCATTTTACCAGTACCGCACGGGCATTCGTCGGTACACCCTATCTTCAATTTGTTGAATAGGTGGTACCTCAGTCTATTGTGGCCAGTGCGAAGTCTGAAGACAACGACCTGCTCTCTTCGGTTCAACTGGTAATAGGCATCGTTTTTGGTGTAACCAGTATGTTCGGTTTCCCATTTGGTCATGTATCTGGCTTTGATAAGCCGTTTTGACTCTTCGTACGTCATACTGGTATCTGTTTGTGGTAGTCTTGCACCTTCTTTTGCCAGTCTGTCTGCCTCCTCGTTGCCTTGGATGTTGCAGTGTGACGGAACCCACTGTACCACTACCCTTTTTGGTGCGGACTGCTGGCACAGTTTGCAGAGTGCTGCTCTTAAGTCATTAAGCTCGGTGTTTTTCTGGCTTTTTAGCGCTGTGACTACGGCGAGAGCATCTGTCAGCAGGACTATATGGCTCTCATTTTCACTGTGTGTCACCATTTCTTCCACTGCGGCCCTCAGTGCCTCTGCCTCCGCTCTGAAATTGCTTGTGTACTTACCAGTAGCGAATGACAGTGTTATTTTTCTGCCATTTGGTAGGTTCAGGAATGCTCCTGCCCCTACGTTCTGTGTTGTGTTTGTTACAGAGCCGTCGGTGTATGCATGGGTCCAGTCCATGCTTGGGTAGCTTTTCGTTATGAAGCTTAGGGTAGTATCTCTCCTTTCTTTTTCAGTCTGGCAGTTTTTGTTTGCAATACCTGGTATATTTTCTACCACCTCTGGAAATATATCCTGCCTCCAGGTAGGTTTTCGTACAGTAGTGATGGGTTTTGGTGTTGTTAGTGCGTTTATGGGATCTTCGTGCATCTTTGCTTTGGCTATTTCTGCAAAGTTTCTCCGCTTTAGTTTCCCATTTCCCAAATTGTTTAGTCTCTGGTGCATTGCATGGTCGGTCAGTCTTCGGAGTTTCTCTGACTGCAGCTGTGCTCTACAGTCTCTTCTATCGGTCATTGATTGCAGTTTTGTAATCTTTTCAAGTTCTACAATTGGCGTTGACTTCATGCCACCTGTTATAATTCTCATGGCTTGGTTTTGAAGTTTGTTAACTTTATCGAAGTTCGCCTTCGCTGCTGTTGTCCATGCCGAAATGCCATACTCGAGAACTGGTCTCACTTTTCCAGTGTACAGTTTCTTTAGTATGCCTTCGTCTGCTCCCCAGCTAGTGCCAGCAAGTTTCCTCATGATTGCCATTCTTTCTCTGGCTTTCATTCGGTTTCTCTCAATCTGACTTTTCCATGTCATGCGCCGATCAAATGTGACTCCCAGATAAGTTGGGTTGTCGTTTGGCTGCAGGAATTTGCCATTTAGACTTAATTTGGTACTTTGGGGTTTTAAAGAAAGCGAGAATATTGTGCATGTGGTTTTCTCCTCGTTTATTTTGACCAGCCATGAGTTCGCCCACTCTTCCAGCGATGTTAGGGCCGTCTGCATCCGATTTCTTGCTATGGTGAGATTCTTTTCAGAGGTCCACATAGCCAGATCGTCTGCAAACATTGAGCTATGGACTCTTCTTGGTATATTCTCTGTAATATCGTTTATATATACCAGGAAGAGTGTGGGTGACAGTACTCCCCCTTGGGGTACTCCCTGCTCGAGTGTCACCTTTTTTGCTCATCTGCCCTTGTACTTGGACTCTGGCCCTTCTTCGTTTGAGGTAGTGGTTGATCCACTTGTACATCTTCCCACAAACATCACTTCTTCTTAGCTTAACTCTAAGTCCATCTTTCCAGACTTTGTCAAATGCCTTTTCCAGATCCACCCAAACAGCTACTGTGTGTTTCTGTGCCTGGTAGGCATCTTCTATCTCCTGGGATATGAGGATGACCTGGTCCTCAGTGGATCTGTGCTGTCTAAAGCCGGCTTGCTGTGGAATTAGTATTCGTTTTTCTTCCAGATGCCACATCAGTCTGGTGTTTATCATCCGTTCCATCAGCTTGCCGACACAGCTCAGTAGGCTTATGGGCCTGTATCCATTTGGATCTGTTTTATCCTTTCCTGTTTTTGGTATTGGTACCAGTATTGCGTCTTTCCATGCCTGTGGTACAATTCCCCTTTTCCAGCTTTGGTTCAGGACCGATAGCAGTTTCCTCTTCGCTGTTTGGCCCAGCCCCATCAGCATTTCGTTTGTTATCCCGTCTTTTCCGGGAGATTTCCTTTTCTTTAGTGTTCTCATAGCCTCTTCCATTTCGCGCATTGTTAATTTGGCCATCATGTGCTCTTCAGGTGCCGTATTCATGTTTTCGTGCCCCTTTAGCTCTTCGCTAATGTATGTATGCTTATCTGCAGGGACCTCGATGTGGTTTGCTCTGGCATAGTGATCGACAAAGGCGTTTGCGGCTTTCTTACCTGTGATCAAGTTCTCGCCCTGCTTGATAGGAATAAGGGGATCACTCCTGCATCTTTCCAATCCCGTGGAACAATCCCTTTTGTCAGTGATTGAGAACATAATATAGCCAATGGTTTTGCTAGTTGGTCTCTAATTTCATACAGCAATTTTGGATGAATACCATCTTGACCTGGATATTTATTCACTTTCAACCCCTCCAATTTTTAAAAAACCATTTCCTCTGTAAAACAGATTGATCTTAATCCCGCTGTATCCATGTCTCTTTGAAAAATATATATAGGCTCTGGGATCTTTGAGCAGTCCTCTTTTGTGAAGACTGTGCCAAAGTACTGATTGAGCAGATTAGCTGCCTCCCTATTCTCACTTATTATTTTCCCTGTATTGTCTATGAGAGGGCCTACTTTGTCTTTCGTTCTTTGTTTATTTCTAACATAAGAGAAGAAGCTTTTACTGTCAGTCTTGATTCTCTGAGCAAGTTTTTTTTCAAAGTCTATTTTTGCTGTTTCATTCGCTTTCTCAGATATGTTTTGCTTTTCCAAATATTTTACATATGTTTCTTTTGATTTTCCTGCCTCTATATATTTTGTCCATGCTTTATTTTTTGCTCTTCTACATTTCACTAAAAATCTAGTTATCCACTTTTTACGCTTTGGGTTTACCTCCCTACATGGAACACATTCCTCTTTTAGCGTTTCTAGAACTGTTTTAAAACTTTCCCACTCCTGTTCAACATCTGTTCCTACGACAATATCTTTCCAGATTATGTAGTTCGCTACCTCTTTCATCCTCTTAACATCTGCCTTAGAGTATGTTCGCGTGTGTATGTTTACTTCTTTCCCTGCAATAAGATCCCAACGGATGATTTGATGGTCACTTGAGCCAAACAGTTCCCCAACGGTAACGTTTTCAATCTACGCTAAGGTAAGCGCCCAAAGATGAATATTGAAAACGACACAGAGATGAAGATTGGCTTGTCTGAAATACAGTAACATAAACGTCTTCTACAGAATATAATGGAGAACAAGATTCAGAAGAGAAAAGAAATGCGACCGACTAATACTGGCGACCAAGACGACTCACCTTTACATATCAGACATGCAAAGACATTAAATTACGTACCTATGTTGTAATGAAGAATATGCTCAGATAACCATGCAACCTGTCTTAGGAATGATCAACCAGAGGATAGGGTCACGCGGAAATACATGCTTAGACAACCTTATAATATGTTTTAGGACGGATCAACTAGAGGATAGTGTCAAATGGAGAGACATGCTCAGACAAACTCATAACCTGTGGTAGGGCTTATCAACCAGATAATGATTTTCATAAATAAATAGTAGTAGCTGTGAAAGAGGGTTAACTCTCACAACTCGCTAATAACTTGTATAGCTCGATTATAACTCTCATTGCTAGGTCAAAACTTTAATAACTCGGTCATAACTCTCATACCTCGGTAATAACGCTCATAGATCGGTCATAACTCTCATAGCTCAGTTAAAACTCTAATAACTGGGTCATAACTCTCATAGCTCGGTCAAAACTCTAATAACTCGGTCATAACTCTCATAGATCGGTCAAAACTCTAATAACTCGGTCATAACTCTCATAGCTCGGTCAAAACTCTCAAAGCTCGACCAGAACGCTCATAGCTTGGTCATTTGTCATGATTGTATGGAGTAGATAGAATTAAACTCTAACGAACAGTCTGTGCAAAACAATGTGGTGAAAACATAACATGCGCGGAATAGATAATATTCAGAAGACAACAGCATTAAAAGAGGCAGGAGTCCTGACGACCGACATAAAGGTAGTTCCATAGCACACACTGCTGTCGGGGATGAAGTCAGACAATATATTGTATGTGATTACAGCTTGTAAATAAGATGTGATGGTTGGTTCACTTTCTTGCTGCCTCTCCTCCCTTATAGTCAGCTAGATATATATATTTACAGTTGGTACACTGGAGCGTACCGGTAGTTGAATCCCCGTACCTTTGCAAGTGCTCTACCAATGCGCTAATCATATGGTAACATACCGAAATTGAAACACGTAATATATTATACATTGTAGATAAAAATACTGAACAATGCATGACGTGTAATGGTCAGCGACTCAAAGCTGACTGCTAGCGTCAGCGTCAGCGACTCAAAGCTGACTGCTAGCACCAGGGCAAGCGACTCAAAGCTGACTGTTAGCGTCAGGACCAGCGACCCAGAGACTGCTAGCGTCAGGGCCAGTGACCCAGAGCTGACTGCTAGCGTCAGGGCCAGCGACCCAGAGCTGACTGCTAGTGTCAGGGCCAGCGACCCAGAGCTGCCAAGACTCTTCTCCATCTCTGCTAATGATCCTGAATAACATGCTGCATCAGGACAGGCTCGCTAAAGAGAATTGATTGAATAGAGAAGGTTAACCCTGTAATCCAATAATGTCACGCTAAAGTCGGATGTGTCGGACCAAAAGGTGCATACATCGCAGTCAAACTGCGAACTATGACACAACGCATCCCGTTCTCCGGACTACCTCCTGCTACTTGTAAAGCCATTTTCGCTGAATGCTAGAGAGAGTTTGATAACGAACGAAGAAAAGAAGATAATAGACATAGAGATAATAGTTTGGTAAAGCTCGATAGTTTAGAAATACACAATACACGTTTCTTATTGACGACAACTCTGGCAACAAACAAATGATTCCTTGCTTGTAGGCTGGAAACAGCAAACAGTTAGTGGAGTGGTCCCTAACACCTTCATGCTGTAGACGAATGTAATGGACCCAAGTGCAGAACACTTGCATTTTTCATGCGGAATTCTGATGTGGATGTCTGATGTGGATGTCTGATGCGGATGTCTGATCTGGATGTCTGATGTGGATGTCTGATGTGGGCGTCTAATTTGGATGTCTGATGTGGATGTCTAATGTGGATGTCTGATGTGGATGTCGGATGTGGATGTCTGATGTGGATGGCTGATATGGATGTCTATTGTGCATGTGTGATTGGTATGTCTGATGTGGATGTCGGATGTGGATGCCTGGTGTGGATGTCTGATGTCGATGTCTGATGTGTGTGTCTGATGTGGGTGTCTAATGTGAATATCTGATGTAGATGTCTGATCTGGATGTCTGATCTGGATGTCTGATGTAGATATATGTTGTGGATGTCTCGTGTGGATATCTGATGTGGATGTCTGATGTGGATGTCGGATGTGGATGTCTGGTCTGGATGTCTGATGTGGATGTCTGATGTGGATGTCTGATGAAGATGTCTGGTATGGATGTCTGATGTGGATGTCTGATGTGGATGTCTGATGTGGGTGTCTGATGTGGATGTCTAATGTGGATATCTGATGTGGATGTCTGATGGCTTATGAGCAAGAAAACGATTACAAATAAAGATAAGATATCCAATGGATTTTCTAGGTTACAGATAAAGACGAAGAAATCCTGCAGAATTTGGTCAGTCTGTTTTATTGACGTTATCCTGTCCATCTCTGATATAGTTACCATAATACTCAGAGTCAGGTGAATCTTGTATGACCTTTCAGACGGGCCCCTGGCTAATTCTGCGCAAGTTCTGGCTCGGAGACGGGGCGCAGTCAAATCAATCAATGGTGGTTTTAACCTTGATATTCGGTTTCTCTACTAATGTCGATCATCGACTAGGAAAATTGATTTTCAGTTCTCGGTAATGTAGCACAGCCTGGGCTCTACATTAGGATTTCGGAACAGACTCCCACGAAGGCATATCCAGTCAATCTGTACGGGTTATCATCATTTTATGGGTTTTATTTGTGCCACCAGATTAGGTTGGGTTGGGGTTAGAAGTTTTAGGAGGCCGGAAGTGAAATTAAGAATAGTTACATTGTAATACGCCACGCATGTCACAATACCTGATTAAGGAGAATAATGGGTAGGGCCATCCACCTCGTCCTGTTTTTTGTTGATGTTGTTTAATGACCACACTGAGTAAGTTGACTCGTTTGCGCCCTGAGCATGGCGTTAAGTTTCAGGTTGTAGTAGCTTTTCTTACATCCCGAACGTGCTGATGAACTTGTCCCCCACTATTCAAGATTACACAGATACTACTCTGTAGACAGAGAAAGGGAAGAGTTGATTTTCTTAAAAACTGGTCTATGCTGCTCAGACATGCAAAGGAGATAAAGATGATGGAGAGAAATTTTGAGAAACGATATTGACACTGTCGTCAGGTTAAAGGCATATTTAAACCTATTACTTGTGACAGAGTTGGAATATATTGAAATTTCCAGTAGGAACATTGCTCTATGTTCCGATAAGTTACAGTATTGTCACATCAAGCAGATTAAGCAGGCAAATATCGGGAACGTAGGTGAAAATAAGTTCAATACTACCATAGAAAAAAACATCTGCATCTGAGGACTTCTTATTCTTCCTCGTTCGTTCTCAAACTCCCGCTAGCAAGCCTTGAAAAGGGATTTGCAAGTAGCAGGATATAGTCCGGATAACAGAATGCGTTGTACCTCAGTTTACAACTTGACTGCGATATTTGAACGATATTTCGGTTCGACACATCTTACTTAAGAATGGCATCTTTGGGTACCGGGTCGGCCTTCCCTCTTCGATTACTTCTTCTTAGCCAGTTTGCCGTTTTGGAGTGTATCATCCAGTATCACCACGGGGACGAGATGACAGGTTTTGGCAGCTGCGAGTCAATGTTCCTGACGTTAGCAGTCAGTTTTAGGTCGCTGGCCGCTACTGCTCAGCATCCTGATCCTATATCTGAGGACCGACTATATCGCTGTTGTTCGTCCATCATAATCGATGAGGACCACTTTGTCAGCATTCACTGTTCGCATTCACTGTTCGCATTCACTGTTCGCATCTTCGAAAATGACTAAACAGGCCAATCTGAGCCTTGTATTGTTTTTTGCACTCTGTACTATGAAATAAGACACCTGCTTCCACCAGGGGTGAAGAAGGGATGATGTGAACTGATGAAGGTGAACTGTGGCCCTCCAGGCGGTTGTGCTATGTTTGGCTTCATCTGCGTTTCGCTCACTACTACGAGGATCAATACTACGAGGATCGATCCCTCACTATTTTAGACTGCCTTGAAGAGTTTTCGGGAAGAGCTACGAGGAATCCACGGTGAAGGTCTTGTTCAGTATGTTTTGCCTGAACCTGACTAACATGTCTGATCAATATATTTTACCTGACCAGTCGTTAGTCTGTCTTCCTTCCTGTATATAGATGTGTAAAATATTGTCTGTAGCTTATAATGAAGATCTTTCAATCGTAACTTTGGCTCTTTTCATATTTTGTATCCTTTAAATAGCTGGCAAATTTAGTTATTTTCCACATTTTATTTTCAGTTTAACGATTGGGGGGTACGAGATTCCAGAGTTACGATACGCAGATGACACAGTGATACTATCAAGAAGTTCGGAAGGACTAGAGCAGCTACTTTCAGCCGTTAATGGACATAGTAAAGATCCAAATATGTTCATAAACATAAACAAAACAAAGATAATGACCACCGATAAAACACAATGTCAGCATAAATTTACAGTGGGTGGTGAGGAAATAGATCAGGTTACACATTTTTAATATCTGGGCTCCAGAATCGACAAAAATGGTGACTGCTCGAAAGAAATCAGAAGAAGACTAGCTATGGCAATACAGAGACTGAACAGCCTGAAGAAATTATGGCAGGGCACCAACAAAACGATAAAAGTAAAAGTCTTGAGAGCCTGTGTTTTTCCTGTGGCAGCTTATGGCTGTGAAGCATGGACGATTACCAAAACTTCTAGACAAAGAATCGAATCGTTCGAGTCAAAATGTTACAGAAAGATCCTCAGAATACCCTGGACAGAGAAAAGAACAAATGTAGACATTCGGCAAGAGTTGAGCATAGAGGAGAACTGGTTTATCAATTCCATTTTGGCTAGAAAATGCAAATACTTTGGTCACATCAAGAGACACAACGGTCTTGAGAGGACGGTGATGGAAGGTATGGTGCCAGGCAAAAGAGAAAGGGGTAGACCAAGAAGACGATGGCACCAAGATATCCAGGAGTGCCTGAGTATGACAGTGGCGGAAGCTGGTGTTTTGGCAAGGGAACGAGTTTCTTTTAGACATACTGTGATGGGAGCGACGTTCTACAAAGGACACGCTACATGATGATTATTAAGCATTGCGCAATATTATTATTTTCCATATTACAATATATTCCCCGTGGTATTGTACGGATGCGAGAGATGGACTATGACACTGGTAGAAAGAAAGAAAATTGGAGCGGTCAATCAAAAATGTTATCTAAGAATCCTAAAAATTTCTTGTATAAGGAAAGTGACAAATAAAACCATCTTAGAAGACCTGAATGTTGAAGAAAAATGGCCCAGAAACAATGTTATGTTTCGGAAATTTTTATTTTTGGCCATATCGAACGTCATGACGGACTGGAAAGAACGGTCCTGGAGGGCATGGTACTTGGAAGGCGACGCAGGTGTCGACCAAGGCGAAGGTGGATTCATGATATCAAGGAACCTCTAAACATGAACATGGAGAAGGCGGGAAGATTGACTGCAGACCGAGATACATATCGGCTGGCTGTGATAAGAGCGACTATCTGCAAAGGACATGCTACATGATGATGATGATGATAATGCTTATTACTCCGCTGCGTTAGTGCAAGTGCCGGGAAGAGTGGTTAACCGATGTGCGACTCCATCTTAATAGACTCAAACACTAGAGAAAAATAAACCCGCAATCTGTTAGGCGCCATATATGCTGCTCTAAAAAAGCCACATAACCATGGCGGGTGTTATGCCATTTCACACAGTTAGTCGCCTCTTACGATATGCTCTCTTTAGTAAGTATACCACGAAATAATATTCTTCAAATTGGTGTGCCACGAAGTGGGAAGTTTTGGGAATCCCCATTCTTAGTCTTGGTCTTTGTCTTAGTCGACTTGTACGTCTGCAGGTGTGGATGCCCCTGTGCAGGTACCAGCTCTGGCGTGAGCTGGATGTAGCCGGGATGAGGATTTCCTGCATGGTTGGTTAGTCTCGAGCAGCTTTTTATTCCGCTTCGCTGAGACAAGTACTGCAGAGTGTGGTTAACCGATGTTTTTCTAGTCCGTCTTAATAGACTAAAAAACTGAACAAAGTAGACCCACAGCCTGTTAGGCGCCGTATATACTGCTTTTAACAAACCTGCATAACATAGCCGGGGGTATGCCATGCCATACAGCTAG
Source organism: Ariolimax columbianus (assembly GCA_036924085.1). Taxonomy (NCBI): domain Eukaryota; kingdom Metazoa; phylum Mollusca; class Gastropoda; order Stylommatophora; family Arionidae; genus Ariolimax; species Ariolimax columbianus. Next base: position 44,045,175 of record JAVGWX010000008.1, on the reverse strand, counting down.
TTTCATCTTACGACATGCTCCCTTAAGTAAATGTGTCATAAAATAATATTCTTCAGATTGGTATGCCCCGAAGGAGGAAGGTTTGGGAATCCCCGTTCTAGACGGCCACAGTTTGGTACTTCTTTTGGTTAGACCAGCAAGACAATGCGAGGAATGTGTTTAGATATACGTGATACTGGCGCAAGCACGGGAGATTACAGAGTTGATTGTGCGAGCTTAGCAAACACTTGTCTGCTCTTGGTCACAGCTCATTCGATGATGCAGAAGTATGTTTTCTCGTGGGCAATTTGAGACAAAGCCAGCAAATTATTTGATATTGTTTCGCTGTTCTCATATTATGAGACAATGGAAGTGTGCCAGAAGTGTCTGTTTGTTGTTTTTATGTGTTGTCATAAGTTGTTTTTTTTTTCAGAATACAGCGCCTACCCGAAGAAGAGGGTACAGCCGAATCTGAATTAACCCTTTATAGACCCACCTAATTTTTTTCAAATTGTCAAAATCAAGTGCAGCGATTCTGTATGTCAAATATGTATTAATATTAAACTATCTGATCTAAAATTATGGTTAATAGATATAAAGATATAATTCAATTAATTGTGGATTGTAACTGGTGTTTTGCAAGCGGGCACGTTTGGACATTTGGTTGCCGCAGTAACGCTGTGGTTAGTGCACTAGCTTGTCAGTCAGGCGATCAGGGTTTAATTCCCAGTTGGTGCGGATTTATTTTTTTCTGATCCCAAACCAGCTCCTGTAGTCGAACCAGCCACAGCAATTTGCTACCAGAAAAATATGGGAAGTAAAGGCGGCCGGCGTGATGCTGACCAAACATCATCCACTATGTGCCATGGGTTACAAAATAATATGGACATAACACCATATTTCCTATGCACGGCATAGCGCAACGGAGTCGTTACTTTACTTTACTTTACTTTACTTACTTTCTTTCGGATAATTGGTATTGTAAAAGCAGAAAATGGAGATAACAACACAAAGAATACAAGCCAGAAAATTACAGCAAAGACAAACTTGGCAGAGATGGGCAGACAACGATCTTCAGACTCAGAACGGGACATTGTGGACTCAAGGCCCACCTCCACATAATGGGTCTCGGAGTCTGCCATGTGCGATTGTGGAACACCCGAACATATATTGCAGGACTGCCCTACCTATGCAGACCAAAAAGAGGCGGTCTGGCCTGGTGTAGCGTCCATGCTCGAAAAGCTGTGAGGGACCGGCGAATACCTGAAACGCACTGTCTCCTCTGTGAACGTCACCGGACTAGAAGCATAGCATCAGTTGATCGCTGAAGAAGAAGGTACTGTAAAGGATTAAAAAGAGGTCCAGATTAGATACCAGGAATACTTAGAATACAATGTCACAGGAAATAGATAATTTGGATGCAAATCGTTTTTTTTTTAAAAGTCAAGTGAATGTAAAAGAAACTGATTGTATACATACACTGCAGAGTCTTCTAAACCTGCATAAAGACTAAATTAAATTGAATTAAGTTAAGTTAAGTAAATTTAAGTTAAGTTAAGTTAGGTTAGGTTAGGTTAAGTTCAGTTAAGTTAGTTAGATTAAGTTAGTTTAGGTTAGGTTGGGTTAGGTTAAGTTAAGTTGTCCTGGTGTCCAGCGCTTCCTCTTCATTCTGTTCATTACAAGGCATTACGTTACAACTGTACTGTTCTGTTCTGTTCCTAAAAAACGTTTACCACTGCAGTTCGGACATATCTAGAAACAAAAGCTAACAAATATAGAGGTCCTGAAGAAACTAGGGGTGGAAAGAGAACTGATTGAAGACGTAAAAAGCGGACAAGTAATATATATTTAGGCCTCATCAACAGACATGACGCTGTTGTTAAAACCATACTAGAAGGAAAGGTGAAGGCAGTGGAGCATGAGGTACTGCAAGGGGAAGGATACCATCAAACGATGGCCGAGCTGCAGTCTGTCTGTGTGTACCACCAGGGCCAGAGATGGAGAACGTTGGAGATATATGACAACCAGTAAGGGGGCGGCGTGCCCTAGTGGTTCAGTGACACAGCTCACAAGCCGAAGGTGCTGGGTTTGATCCCCATCACCAGCCGTTACCCCGGGGAAACAAACCCTTAGGAAACGCAGGAGGAAGCAGACCCTTACATAAAATGCATGCTGAATTCGGATGCACTGGGCAGACAGGCGCAAAATAAAGACCTCAGTGCAACACACACCGCCTTGTAGATTAGAGAAATAAGGCGAACGCAATCCGTCTGCATCGGATCCCCCCCCCCCCCCCCTGCCCAGACCAACGTCTATTTAAGGTTCTCCATATTAGATATGGTAGGTGCGCTACGGATGGAGCCTCCTCCTGCAGCTTTATACATTGGGTCTAATGTTTGTCGCGTTATTTCTTGATTCAACGCTTTTCGGGGCTTCATTGGAAAGGTTGTGTTTGTTGTAGTAAACTCCAACTAGACTTGAGTAACATTTTCTGAAGTTTGTGTCCGTATACCACCCATCTTGACTCGATAATCTGCTTGTCTCTCTCTTCCCCTGCCACCCATCTTGAGTCGATGATTTGCTTGTCTCTCTCTTCCCCTGCCACCCATCTTGAGTCGATAATCTGCTTGTCTCTCTCTTCCCCTGCCACCCATCTTGAGTCGATGATCTGCTTGTCTCTCTCTTCCCCTGCCACCCATCTTGAGTCGATGATCTGCTTGTCTATCTCAACTTCTCCTGCCACCCATCTTGAGTCGATAATCTGCTTGTCTCTCTCTTCCCCTGCCACCCATCTTGAGTCGATGATTTGCTTGTCTCTCTCTTCTCCTGCCACCCATCTTGAGTCGATAATCTGCTTGTCTCTCTCTTCCCCTGCCACCCATCTTGAGTCGATGATCTGCTTGTCTCTCTCTTCCCCTACCACCCATCTTGAGTCGATGATTTGCTTGTCTCTCTCTTCCCCTGCCACCCATCTTGAGTCGATAATCTGCGTGTCTCTCTCTTCCCCTGCCACCCATCTTGAGTCGATGATCTGCTTGTCTCTCTCTTCCCCTGCCACCCATCTTGAGTCGATGATCTGCTTGTCTATCTCAACTTCTCCTGCCACCCATCTTGAGTCGATAATCTGCTTGTCTCTCTCTTCCCCTGCCACCCATCTTGAGTCGATAATCTGCTTGTCTCTCTCTTCCCCTGCCACCCATCTTGAGTCGATAATCTGCTTGTCTTTCTCTTTCCCTGCCACCCATCTTGAGTCGATAATCTGCTTGTCTTTCTCTTTCCCTGCCACCCATCTTGAGTCGATAATCTGCTTGTCTTTCTCTTTCCCTGCCACCCATCTTGAGTCGATGATCTGCTTGTCTCTCTCTTCCCCTGCCACCCATCTTGAGTCGATGATTTGCTTGTTTCTCTCTCAACTTCTCCTACCACCCATCTTGAGTCGATGATCTGCTTGTCTCTCTCTTCCCCTGCCACCCATCTTGAGTCGATGATCTGCTTGTCTCTCTCTTCCCCTGCCACCCATCTTGAGTCGATGATCTGCTTGTCTATCTCAACTTCTCCTGCCACCCATCTTGAGTCGATAATCTCCTTGTCTCTCTCTTCCCCTGCCACCCATCTTGAGTCGATAATCTGCTTGTCTCTCTCTTCCCCTGCCACCCATCTTGAGTCGATAATCTCCTTGTCTCTCTCTTCCCCTGCCACCCATCTTGAGTCGATAATCTGCTTGTCTTTCTCTTTCCCTGCCACCCATCTTGAGTCGATGATCTGCTTGTCTCTCTCTTCCCCTGCCACCCATCTTGAGTCGATAATCTGCTTGTCTTTCTCTTTCCCTGCCACCCATCTTGAGTCGATGATCTGCTTGTCTCTCTCTTCCCCTGCCACCCATCTTGAGTCGATGATCTGCTTGTCTCTCTCTTCCCCTGCCACCCATCTTGAGTCGATGATCTGCTTGTCTCTCTCTTCCCCTACCACCCATCTTGAGTCGATGATATGCTTGTCTCTCTCTTCCCCTACCACCCATCTTGAGTCGATGATCTGCTTGTCTCTCTCTTCCCCTGCCACCCATCTTGAGTCGATGATTTGCTTGTCTCTCTCTCAACTTCTCCTACCACCCATCTTGAGTCGATGATATGCTTGTCTCTCTCTTCCCCTACCACCCATCTTGAGTCGATGATCTGCTTGTCTCTCTCTTCCCCTACCACCCATCTTGAGTCGATGATCTGCTTGTCTCTCTCTTCCCCTACCACCCATCTTGAGTCGATGATATGCTTGTCTCTCTCTTCCCCTGCCACCCATCTTGAGTCGATGATCTGCTTGTCTCTCTCTTCCCCTACCACCCATCTTGAGTCGATGATATGCTTGTCTCTCTCTTCCCCTACCACCCATCTTGAGTCGATGATCTGCTTGTCTCTCTCTTCCCCTGCCACCCATCTTGAGTCGATGATATGCTTGTCTCTCTCTTCCCCTGCCACCCATCTTGAGTCGATGATCTGCTTGTCTCTCTCTTCCCCTACCACCCATCTTGAGTCGATGATCTGCTTGTCTCTCTCTTCCCCTGCCACCCATCTTGAGTCGATGATCTGCTTGTCTCTCTCTTCCCCTGCCACCCATCTTGAGTCGATGATCTGCTTGTCTCTCTCAACTTCTACTGCCACGCATCTTCTGCTCCATCGGGCCTCTATACCAAGTATGGGGTATATTGTTCCAGTAGGGATCGGTCTTAGACACCCAGTTACATTGATGTCGATATCAACATGCTTGGTGTGTGTGGACTTTTCTAATACTGGTACCACGGCAACACCCAACACAAGTATCCATGTCCGGAATTTAAATGGCTGTGCCTTCCCGGGTGAGCCGGTAATTCTGCCGATGATATAATTCCTCGCACAGACTTTCCGTTTTGACCCTTAGCAATGTGCCTTGTTGGCATAACTATATCTTTAAGTGTTTCGTATGTTGAACAATTGGTTGAGTTTGAATGAAGCAGACTGATTCGGATGCTCTGTCACGTCAAATTGCTCGATTTATTGCGTGAATGATGAATTTCTTGACCCCAGAAACTTTATTCTTTGAGGTTTACATTTGCACTCTCAACATTTTCTATAGAAACATTTTGGGGATGCATTCGTCTTTAGAACCAAGCCATCGTAGTCATCTCTGCCTAAGGAGAGATCTTCTGTCCTCCGCTATTATATACCCAAGATTTGCCGAAGACAGATATGTCGGACCGAAAGGTAATATCTGTAAACTAGGGACACAACGCATTCCATTCTCCGGATAACATCCTGCTACTTGCAAAGCCTTGTTCAGGGCTCGATAGCGGGAGATTGAGAACGCTCAGGACTTGGCAGCGGGAGATTGAGAACGTTCAGGGCTTGATAGCGGTAGATTGAGAACGTCCAGGGCTTGGTAGCGGGAGATTGAGAACGTTCAGGACTTGGCAGCGGGAGATTGGGAACGTTCATGGCTTGGTAGCGGTAGATTGAGAACGTCCAGGGCTTGGTAGCGGGAGATTGAGAACGTTCAGGACTTGGTAGCGGGAGATTGAGAACGTTCAGGGCTTGGTAGCGGGAGATTGGGAACGAACGCAGAAGATGAAGAATACCCAAGATTGGAGATACTCTCTTGACCTGTTCTGGTGCTTGATCGTCTAGTTAAGTCTATCTTAGACATCGCACCTTCGCTGCTAATTATCAGTGTTTCTTTATCTCAGTGTTAATACTTACATTTGGACAAAAGAGTCAACTTATTTGCTAGAAGAATCCTGTCGAGATCTGTATTGGGGACTTCGGTTGTTGTTGTTGTTGGATTACTCTTTTGTGCGCAACAAAAAAGGACGTTACGTGGCGGGTTGTCTTAGCTTTCCTCATATCCCGAGTGTGCTGATGAAGGTGGACTGGGGCCCTCCATTCTGTTATGCTATGCTCATGTGTCATCCGCGTCTCGCTCAATACTACGGGGATCACGTCGATCCCTCATCTTGTAAGCCAGGTTGCCATAAATACAGCCCGTTTCCAGGAAGGACTACGACGAAGCCAAGGTGAGGGTCTTGTCCAGTATGTTTTGTCTAAACCTGACTAACATGCCTAATCAGTATTCTTTGCCCTACCAGACACGTCTTCCTTCCTTAGAGAACTTCTATAGTTCAAAGCGAGGGGAAAAAATTTTTTTTAATGTTTAAAGCTGATTAAGATCAAATTAAATCAAATTTTAAAACGGGTATGGTCAGATACTGCACCGAGACGAGAACACAAACAAAACCTACGTTACGACCAATAGGTCTTCATCAGGGACAACAAATAACAACAATGCCGAACTAGCAAATCTACATATAAGGAAACAATGGTCTACTTATCTGACATAGTGTCTATCATGGCGACTTGTCAGGTCGATGGCTAGACTCTAAATCTAGTTGAAAGTTGCTAGTAGAGAGCAAATTATGTTTGTTATATCTCACACATTATTCTCATTATTACGTCACACCACTGAACCAGAGAAACCGCCAACTTCTATATTTATTCATCGTCAGGCCGGAAGCCAATGCTTGACGGAAACAGGAACTCCCAAGATGACCAGATTTTGTCCAGACGGAAAGCTGCGCGTATGCTCATTGCCATCGTCATTGTCTTCGGCGTCTGCTATCTGCCTGTGCATCTGATGAATCTGCTAAGGTAGGTTGCTTAATAGACATTTGTGACGTTTAGCATTGTCATTGTTGTCCTTAACTCTTTACAGTCAAACGTCATTTATAAGACGTTAGTCTAAATGTCCAAGACAGAAACAGTAGTTGTATGTGTTTCAATGTTAACAACAAAGAAGAAGTCCTTAAATCTAAAATAATTTTGGAATTTAAAGACACAGCTTTTGTTTTAAAATCACATTTATCCAAATAAAAAGAAGTGGTTGATATGCGGCAAGTTGTTTCAGATCAAGCGGGCTGTAAGTGGTGCTACTCTAGTTGACTGCAATGGACAATTTGGACTGTAAGTGGTGCTACTTTAGTTGACTGCAATGAGCAATTTAGACTAAGTGGTGCTACTCTAGTTGACTGCAATGGGAAATTTGGACTGTAAAGGGTTAACTATTGAGCTACAGACAGAAGATAGTAAGTTAGTTAGTTAGTTGTCTGATCATCTTTATCACACTCGGGACAAGTCCATACGCGCTCAGATCTCCTCCTCAGTATGTCTGCCAGCACGTGATAACTGATCGTTCCGGTCCTGTACTGGTTGACCAGATGTCTTTGGATCCCTGTGGGGTATTCCTTCCATCGTTTCATACCCAATTCAACCAGTCACGTCAAGGACGTAGATTATGGATCAACTCCGAATCTTCCTTCCAGCCAATTTCCCTAATGGCGTTTAGGATATCCAAGATACATAAGAAATGCACACACCCTAACTGAGAGAAGGTAAAACATAGAGCAGAAGACAGGTAGAAAAGATGAGAAAGAGATGGATGAAGTCCATATAAAGGACTCGTGGGCACAAGAATAGATGGTGGTGACGTACACACACACGGAAAAGTAGACGGATAGGGAGAAGAATCAAACTCTCTCACACAGGAACACAGTCATTCGTGACAAAGTTGTACACATACATACAGACATGCAGATGCCACTGAATACAGATGTGTACAGACTTATACGTATAGCGAGATGATGTTCGTCCATCACATGTGATGAAGACCACTCTGTTTATTCAGCCCTGTGCACAGTAATTTCTCTTGTTGTGTCTGCTGAAATGGGTTTCTTGGTCTGTGGTTTTGAGTAAAGTGAGGAAGAAACTGCACCTTTTGTCAACCTCACGCATTGGTCCTGAGCTACCTTGGACCAGTGACAAGATTTTATCGAGACGACTGGAAATAGGATGCAGATTTTGCTTCAGGGTTTACTCCCGTAAAAAGGTATACCGCAAGGCGGGAAAGGGATGACATGTATCGTTGTGTGTCGTGGCTTTCTCCATAACCGCAAGAGGTCGTAAGCGCATCTCTCCCATGCCGTGTTCTAGTCCATTATGTTGGTTTCAAATGGCCACAATGAGAAGGCTTACTCTTTTGTGCGTCCTGAAAATGATGCTGCTGCTGCTTGAAGTATATAGAAGGAAAAAACCCAGATATAATAAAGTTAACTGAATCATGGACATATGAGGACATTGCAGATAGTGAACTTGAAATAGAGAGTTATACAATGTTAAGTATAGATAGGGTAGTTGGAGACAAGGCTAAGGCAGGGGGCGTTTTATTATACTGTACACATTCAGTTAATATAACGATCAAAGATGATTTATTACGTGGTAACAAAAATGAAAGTGTATATGGCGAAATAGAAAGTGGGGGTAAAAAAAACAATGATTGGAGTATACTATAGATGTTCATCAAGTCAAAAAGAGGAAGACGAGGAGCTGATTAATAGCACTGAAAAGGCAAATGAAGGGACATTATTATTAATGGGGATTTCAACTTTCCAGAACAAAGATGGGAATACGGCAGAAGCATTTGTAGAGTCGAAACCTTTTGTTAAGTGCATAACTGACAATGTTTTAATTCAACACGTAGAAGCAGCCTCCACAGACAAAAACACACTCGACTTAGTTTTTACTATAGAGGAAAATGTCATTGTTAGGGAACTGTTTGGCTCGTGACCATAAAATCATCTGTTTGAATCTTATAGCAGGGAAAGAAGTAAACATAAACACGCGAACGTACGACTACTCTAAGGCAGATGCTAAGATGAAAGAGGCAGCAAAGCACATAATCTGGAAAGAAATTGTCGGAGGAACAGATGTTGAACAAGAGTGGGAGAGTTTTAAAACAGTTATAGAAAAGCTAAAAGTGGAATGCATTCCATGTAGGGAGGCAAATTCCAAGCGTAAAAATTGGATAACTAGATTTGGAGTTAAATTTAGAAGAGCTAAAAATAAAGCAGGGAAAGAAAGATATAGAGGCATGTAAATAGAAAGAAACATTTAAAATATTTGGACATAGCTCAGGATGAATAAAACAGCAAAAATAGACTTCGAAAAAGAACTTGCTCAGAGGATCAAGACTGATAATAAAACTTTTTCTTATGTTAGAAATAAACAAAGGACGAAAGACAAAGTAGGCCCTATCATAGACAGCACAGGAAAAATAATCAGGGAGAAAAGGGAGACATAATCTACTCAATCAGTAGTTTGGCACAGTCTACACAAAATAAGACTGCTCCAAGATCCAGAGCCTATAGATATCTTTCAAAGAGACATGGATACAGCGGGATTAAGATCAATCTGAATTACAGAGGAAATGGTTTTACAAAAATTGGAGTGGTTAAAAGTGGATAAATGTCCAGGTCAAGATGGTATTCATCCAAAATTGCTGTTTGAAATTAGAGACCAACTAGCAAAACCATTGGCTATATTATGTTCTCAATCACTTGCAAAAGGAATTGTTCCACGGGATTGGAAAGATGCAGGAGTTTTTTTCGTTCGCCTTATTTCTCTAATCTCCAATGTGGTGTGCCTTGCACTGTGGTTTTTAATTTGCGCCTGTCGGCCCAGTGCATCCGACTTCAGCATGCATTTTATGTAATGGTCTGCTTCCTCCTGCGTTTTCTAAGGGTTTGCTTCCCCGGTGTAACGGCCGATGCTGTGATGGGAATCGAACCCAGCACCTTCGGATTGTGAGCCGTACCACTTAACCACTAGGCCACGCCGTCCCCGGAGAACCATCTTGACTAATACCTATTCTCTTTCTGATTCCTATTTCACAGCTTCCAGCTTCCGTTATTATATGACCTAGATAGAAAAAACTGCACCTGTTAAAGTAGTTAATCTTTTATTATTATCTGCATACGTGGTTTCTTGTAACTATTCCCAATTTTCAATAGCCTTTGTTTTTCTTTATGTTTATATATAATTCAAACTGTTGACTTATTTTGTATATTATTGTCACACGCTCCTGTAATTCATATTCACTGTTTGCTATCAAAACTGTATCCTCCCTGTTCTAAAATCGCTCTTCGTCACATTATTGTGGCCTAGAAGGATATCACTGTTTGACTGATACCATTTTGACCATTTAGGTACTTCAAGGCTGTGAATTACGCGGGAAACAATGAGGCCCTCTACATCCAGTCTCTGGTCATCCATTGGCTACCGTACATCAACTCCTCCCTCAATCCAGTCATTTATAACTTCATGAGTGGTACGTATCTATGTTGAAGTTTCCCTTGTCCTTCCCTGTCTAATTTTCCCCTTGTATGTCCTCATACATTCCTCAGCATTCCTGTTACTGAAAATAATGAAATGTTCAAATTATTTACTCGAATGTACCTGATCTCAGCAGATGGAAAAAGTGTAACGTAAACCCCAAAAACATGTAACAAAACAAGTCAAATCATTGGGCAAATGCCCCTAATAATACAATGTAAACGCGTAAACAAGGGATACAAACAGAACGCTTTACAGCACGAAATTCGTACGTTGTGGTATCAGGACTAGAATTGAAGGTTAATGAATAATGATAAAATAAACATCGTAACAACAGAAATGAAATGCCTGCAAGGTATGTTTGGTGTAGAAAGAATGTATAGAATCAGAAAAGCAGACATTAGGAGACAAATGGACACAATATCATTGTTAGACTCTATCCAGGGTCGAATCAAGAAAACTCTACACAACCTGACGCTGAATGGTACAAAGAAGAAGAGTTGGAACATCAAGTGGGCACATATACACAGCATAAATTTGCAGAACAGCAAAGGAAATACAGAGACAATTGCAGCTGCTCGTCAATGTCTTAGGATGATAATGGGTAAAGGCTAGCAAGACATGGTGAGGAATGAAGACCTAAGAAAATAAACCAACAATTAACCAGAGGAGAAACCGATCAAACGTAGAAAATGAGGCTGGATAGGACACAATACAGAAATCATAATCAAACGTGGTTAGACAGGCCCTGACGTGAAATCCACAGGGGAAGAGGAAGAGAGGTAAACGAAGAAACACATGAAAAAGAGACTGGAAAAATGAAACTTCTGTCCTTAAACCTCTACTGGGGAAAGACAGAAAGGGCAGCTGAAGATGGAACTTGCAGAAGGAGGGTTGTCAATGGCTTATGCCCAGAATGAGCGACGGGCATTGATGACTAAAGTCTGGCCTAAAGATTTCTGGTAAGACCTCAGTACGTGTGACAGAGGCGAGAATAAGCTGACTGCCACACTGCCAGTATAACGCTAGAAACGACGGAAAGTTCAGCCTAACCATTAAAGTTAGAAAACTTGTGTTCGTCACAGCCTCTAATCTTAACATCAAATTCCTGCTGAGTGTGGAATAGCTTATGGCTTTGCAAGAAAATGTTATAAACAACACCCAGTGTATTATGCGAAGATCTTAGATACAGGCCTCTTCACCACTGTAGTCACTGGAGCACCCAAGCAAACACCAGAACATACTCTGCAAGGATGCCCTACCTACCTATACAGACCAAAGAGAGGCAGTCTGGCCTGGTGGAGCGACCATGCTCGAAATCTGTGGGGAACCGGCGGAGACCTAAAACGCACAGTCTCCTTCGTGAACCTCATCGGACTAGACGCACAGCATCAGTTGATCGATGAAGGAGAAGAAGAATTGTAGTCACTGCATCGTGTGCTGGTTTTGTTTCTTCCTTTAACCCCCAACATAAAAATAACAAATGCTTTACCTGGGATTCGATCCGCTGCCTTTCTTGTCAGCAGGCAGGCAACGAAACCATTCGGTGACCCAGAGATTCAAGAGTAAATTCCTTGTTTTCTTTGAGATTAGAAGAAATGGCAGACGATAGGGTAGAACAAGTCTGCAGTTTCTGATCGCATAACATGATGAAAATTGTGCTGTAATTAACAATAAAGGATCTGTGAGCATGACAGATTAAATACCACACAAGCATCATTGGTATGGGAATATGTGATGATCAAAGGGCTTCCCAAGAATACACATACTCATTGGCACGAGAAAAATAAGAAGACCTAATAATCGATGGACAGATAATATTCAGAACTGCACTGGTAAACCCTTGAAAGAGACATGTTGTTTAATGCCCACAATGAGTAAGTTTACCCTTTTGTGGGCCCTGTAAAGGACGTTAAGTGGTGGGTTGTAGTAGCTTTCCTCATATCCCGAGCGCCCTGATGAAGATGAACCACGGTCCTCCTGGCAGTTGTGCTATTCTTGGCTTCATCTGTGTGGTGCTCGCTACTACGGGGATCATGAAAGAGACATAAAACATGGTTATGTACAAGCAGAATGAGAAATACATAATTCACAATGCAGTATTGCACCTAAGTGGTACCGGTGGGGAGGTAATAAGAACAACTGTAATCTTCCACGCATGTAAAAGGTAACTAAAGAAGATGATGCACAGCGATTACAACCTACCTCAACCTGATATCCATTGCTATAGAAGACGTCACTGTAAGTTTTCGTATTCAGACTTCCTAAAAGCAAGCAAATTGTGGTAAAGAAGATATCCTTCACTTTGAGCGAAATGAAAGTGAATTCAGTGAGATTCAATTCCAAAAGACCTTTGATATAATGGGGAAATGGCTGAAAATGGACATATCTACAGGGGACTGTACATAGACTCCTGGACATAGAAAACAATGTGCATGTATTGCAGGATTTCTCCATGGATCACAAAAAGGTTGCGACATTATCAGACTGTTTTGTCTTTATGTAAATCTTGCTGTATTTGGATTATAGGGAGGTAAAAACTACGCTGGTCATCAATCGCACGCTCTGGTCCAGAGCTACCTTGCATCAGTTGAAGACATACTTAAAGACGACTGGAGGTAACTCAGGATGTAGGTACGCTGATACAATCTCCCTTGAAACTTGCCGGGTTCGATCGCCCACCTCTTCCATTCAATGATTTGATAGACGAGTGCCTAACCTCTCTACCACAACATTCATTGTTAGCGAGTTTAGGAAGATAGACTGGCCCAACGTTCAAAACTGGACGACGTCAAACAACGGTCGAGTTCATCATGGGAATTCGTCTGAAAGTGTCAACATCAGAGGTTCGTTCCCATGAAAAACAAGAATAAGATGATGCTGAAGGCTAAGAAGAATAATGAAACAAGGAAAGGAGAAGAAGAACATGAAGAAGAAGAAAAACATGAAAAAAGAAAATAAGGAACAGGGAAGAAGGAAACAGGAAGAAGAAAGAAGACAGAAAAATGATGAAGAAGAAGAAGAAAATATATTTCATTTTCAAAGTAGTAAATACCTGCTAAGTTTAACAAGACACTGGACTTTCCTCTATTGTTATAAAATGTTGAAATTTAAGACCTTAATCATTATTCCGTCGCGCTGTAGGCAAAATCCAGTAAACAAAATCTTGGATGCAACACCACAACAGAGTGCATTGTTGGCAGCCATATCAACTCTACTGAGAATTCTTTTAGCTTTAGCGGTAAACACAACTCTGACGTGCAACGCTATCTGGACATCATTAGACGTGACGGTCTGGCTGCCGCCTTTATGAACGCCCGGCATCGATTCTAAAACCAGCAATTTCAGAGCCGAGACAAGGGCATTGGAGGCTGCAGAAGACGCAATGCTGACAGGCGAAAGAAATTAAAGCCAAAAAGTCCTGTTTACAGATGCTCTGTCCGTGGTTACAGCACTAAAAAGCCAGAAAAATACAGAACTTAATGACATAAGAGCAGTACTCTGTCAACTATGCCAGCAGTCCACACCCAACAGAATAGTGGTACAGTGGATTCCATCCCACTATGATATTCGGGGCAATGAGGAGGAAGACGGACTGGCGAAAGAAGGTGCAGATGCGTGGCCAGATGGGAAACAGAGCATACTGGCTACACAAAAAATGATGCCTATTACCAGTTGGACGGGGGAGAGCAGGTCGTGGTCTTCAGACTCCGCACAGGCCACAACAGACTGAGGTACCATCTATTCAATAAACTGAAGAAAGCACCTGTGGTACAGGGAAAATGACCCCTAAACATCTGCTGCAAAATTGCCGACGTGCGAGGACCAGAGAAAGCACATGAGGCCATCACCAGGGCCAACACTAGACGGGCTCTGTGGTTTTGTCGACAGCCTCAGGATGACAGCTGCTTTCTTCGAACAAATTCAACTTGACGTCTAACAGCGTTGGAAGAATAAGAAGAAGAAGAAGAAGAAGAAGAAGAAGAATATTCCAGAACCAGCAGCGACGTTCTAAAAAACAAAAGTTACGAAATGACATAACCTGTGTCGTCTACACTCTGCTGTCGATTCTGAAGCCAGGGCTTTTCTGTAGAGCGATCAGAAGCTTTCCGTATGAGTGGCCAGAACCGAATTATTACGATCCACGTGTGGGACTTACGTCAAATAACGAAATCACCTAGCTGACAAGCCTCGAGAGCGCCCTCGCCATCCTAAACCGTCGCCGTTTTACTCTGTTTTGGACATGTAGCCTGCCTTAAGGACGACGTTCCCGTCAACCATTTCTTACAGTAGGCCACAGGCAGCAATGATAGATAACAACTGTCTCGGTCATGGTCCCCGTTCCCCCCCCCCACCCCCGTCCCCCCACCCCCATCCCGTCCCCAGAGGTGGTCCACTAGTTAGGTCAGGTCGGAAAGTTAGCATCTTATTACATGCCGCCTGATACCAGCCACTCACAGTGATCATGGGCGGTCATAACGACGAGCCCTTGCCGCCTACGCGGCCTACCTACCTGCCTACATGTCTACCTTCGAAAATAGGTCCAACACTGCATTTGGTCTGCCTAAAAGCCACCTTTAAGGAAGCTTAATTCCAGTCAATTTCAGTTCGATTTCATAGCAACGGCCTTTTACATAATGAGAATGCCATCCCCAGACTAAACCCACTTGAGCCGTCTCTCAGTGATTCTATTCTGTTGGCACAGGGAATCATTATGTTTATGCAAGACCTCAGTGGCCTATCTTGTATTAGTATCTGCAAAGGTCCGAAACATATCTATTAAGGTCAGATACAGATCTACAAAGGTCCCATACAGGAACTGAAAAGGTTATATGCAATAACAACACATATCCCATACAGTATTTGAAAAAGTTCCATACAAACAGTACCTTTATAGGTCCCATACAGTATCTGCAGATGTGCCAAACAGTATCTTCAATGGTCCCATACAATATCTTTAAAGGTCCTATACAGTATCTTCAAAGATCCCATACAATATTTTCAAATGTCATATACAGTATCGGAAAAGGTCCCAAACAGTATTTTCAAAGGTCCAATACAGTATCTTCATAGGCAGTATCTTCAAAGGTCATATGCAGTATCTGCATTACTTTCCCAGTAGCGGAGGGGTGACAGTATTGTCGCATTCGGTATAACTAACTACATATCCAGCGTAATCACGTCATGTTACAATCTACCCAACTGTAAATGGGTACCTGGCCAAGTAGAGTTCCATAAAACAAAGCAGCGATAAAGGGAACTGGACACCACGTTCTCATAAAAAAAACCAAGTCCCTAATTCTGTGGTCCCCTTATACGACGAACCCGAACTACACGAGGCCCACCGAAAGGTGCCCTGTGGTCCGCAGAATGTAAAACATTTTAAAGTGGGCTAGGAGACTAAAAACAAAGAGGCAAGAAAGCAGGCGATGTGCTACTAAAACATGACATCTATACTTTATCCACGCCGGCGACAGGAAACGTACAATGAGATGAGAATCGGCTCTCTCTGCAAACCGCCAAGTGATCAGCGTAATAGGAGTTTCAGATTGCACTACATCCAGAAGGGACCAGATCCCTCTGCCCAAGTGCACCTAAGGATGTATGAAAAGTTACTGCAACCAGTCACCCAGAAAATGTCAAGTCAAATTAATTCAGAATGAGCGGCATCAAACAACAACAACATAATAACTGGTTTACCATTATTAAACCATTGAAATCCATAGCAATCTTATAGACATAAGGAAATTTATGCAAATATGGAAATTCGTGGAAATGAAGTCTATCCCCAAACTAAGAATGTTTAATTCTAATGTCAAGTCAGTGCTCCTGTAGGATCATAAAAATGGAGAACGACAAAGGTAATACAGGGGAAACACCAATCGTTCTTCAATAGATGTCTACGGAGGATAATGGGTATAGGCTGGTAAGACTTGGTGAGGAATGAAGATCTATGGGAAAGAAGCAAACAACAGCCAGTGGAGGAACAAAGGAAATGTAGAAATATGGGTTGTATAGGAGACACGCTACAGAATCCATCGTCAAACGTGGCCAGACAGGTCCTGTCATGGAATTTACACGAGAAGGGGAAGAGCGGCAACCAAGAAACACCTGGATTAGAGACTGCGAAAATGAACTTCGGTCTCTTTACCTCAACTGGAGAGTGACAGAAAGGGTAGCTCAAGATCGAACTTGCTGGAGAAAAGCTGTCAAAGTCTTATGCCCCAAAAGTATCGACGGCCATTGATTCATTGATCACTCAGACCCTAAGGTTGGGGGGAGGGAATCACATGATATCATTCACAGATCGACAAAGAACTTGATGATGATGTACTAGGGAAATATAAGTCTTGATTAATTTATCATTTCGGGGCTGACATCATTTCTCCTTTCCTTTTCTCAGCTACATTTAGAAAAGAGTTCCGCACCGCTTGTATCTTCTGCCTGTATGGAATGAGGACACACAGAGCAACCTACATCCGTCCCACGCAAACTCGCCGTCCTCCATCTTACTTATGACCACACCATCTGACGTCACATATGCCTAGCGCCCCCCCCCCCCCCCCTTATGATTTAATGCCATGTACATATTTCACATGTTATATCTTTGCAATTGGGGGGGGGGGGGGGGGGGTCCAAAGAACTTAGGGGTGAAAGAACTACGCGTTAGTTTTCACTAGCCCGAACTGAACAGCAGTTGCGAAAAGCGCACAGGGTCACTAATAGTGACCGAGACAGATGAAAAACATATCCAGCAGAAAGCGATCAGGCCACCACATATGCTATATATTGACAGACAGAGAAGTCAACTACTCGATTCCGAGCATGTAACACCGGGCGCATGATAGCTTCTTACAATAAACACAGCCGACATAGACTAGTCCCGAAAAACGCTGCGTCGAAAAATGGAATGAACTGACGCATGTTTCCCTCGGAACAAACTGCAGGAGAAACCCGCGCCTGGATACCATTTGCCTAAATCAACATGGAAGGCACTCCCAACTGGTGTCACGATGCAGAAAGATCTAAAGGAGATGGGGACATAGGGATGATGAGACATGCAACTGTGGAACAATACAATACACAGACAACTTGATCATTCGCCCAAACCTTCTGGAAACATGCGATTTGGATGTTGAGTGGGAATCCCCTTGGTTGAACATTAGAAACATGATGTCCGACCTGGTGCCCAGACACGTAATGTAAGCAAGCATACCTCATAACGAGCGGAAGACCAAGAAAACGTTAGATTGACGGTGTTAAGCAATGAATGGAAAAAGTAGCCATACAGATGCCACAAGAAAGTAAGTTGCTGAACCTTCCTCACTTCATCGCGCGACATTAGCCAGCAAATGACGTAAGTTGGTTTGGCACAATTTAAAGTTCTGGAAATAAGTGACACATAATAACAATATTTGTAGCAACAGTCTCAAAGACAACGGCTAACTGAATACCATCAGTTTGGTGTGACAGAAACACACTCCGTTTTGCCAAGATGAGAATAGAAGATTCTATTCAGACTGTAAACTGCCACTACATATTTAGATCTGATCAGCTGTTGCAGAGATCAAAATTCAGATAGTAATATATATATGACCACTTGAGAATGACAAACAGTTGTATTTATGTCTGCCGACTTCTTGAGAGAAGTCGTGTATGTTTGGTATAATGAGGCCTTTAGATGTAGTTATTTGAGAAATCTGGCAAAGATGGCGCCGTAACTGGCCGCGAGTCTACATTTCTCTACTGTTTTGGATCATTATGGATGCCGCCAGACCACGGATTTGCCTGGAATTCACACTAGTCGACGACTTACACTTGTGTTCACGGATACGTGGAATTGTTTTCCGTCTGGACTTGTTATTTCGTTCTTTTTTTGTGATTTCTTCTATCCGTTTATCCTGGTCTGGACGCCGGCTGAATGGCGCTACGCTTAAACTAGTTATACCTGTGTCGTATCTCACGGGTTAGTTCTGCCGGTTCACCTTCACGAATCTGGCGTGTGGGAATTTTAGATGCTACTATGATGAACTGAATACAGCTGGGAGAGATGCCAGACTCACTCACACGCGGAGTGTTGTCCATACGACCTCTTGTGGTTATCGAAAAGGCACGACAAACTGCGTTAGATGCCTTCCCACCTTTCTACCCTGCGGGTTATATGTTTATGGAACGGCTTCGGTGGTAACCCTGAGGCAAAATCTGCATCCTATGCTATCTCCAGTCGTCTCGATGAATGTCTTGCCACTGGCAAAAGGTAGCTTAGGCTCTGTGAGTGAGGTTGACAAAAGGCGCAGCTTCTTCCTCACTTTAATCCAAATCTCCGCGCAAGTCACCCATTTCAGCGGACACAGCAAGAGATACGACTGTCCACACGGCTGAACAAAGAGAGTGGTCTTCATCACTTGTGATGGACAAACTATCATTTGAGAGATAAATGATACGGGTACGAGAGAGACCTGAAACTTACCACAAGTTGTACAAGAGAAATGATGTGGACATTATAGCCTAGTCGACAACGAGCTGGCTTGCTAGACTGGGATTACAGCTAGCTATCGTTCTGAATCACGGACGGACAGAAACAAATCCAGGATTGGGTTCGTGTTTGATACGACCGCTCCTCCAGTCGACCCAGCTGGACATGGGTACCTGACGTTAGAGTTGGCAAAGATACAAACAGCAAGGAAGCAACTGGCCACCCCAAAGGCTGCAGCTTAGCACATAAAGAGATATCTTCGTCCCCATCGGAAATTGTTGCCCTGGGATTTTATCTTTAGATGTGCTTATTTGGGAGATGAATGGGGGCGAGAGAGACTAGATATAGACCTCCAGTTTATGAAAGAATTAGATGTGGTTATTTGGGAGATCAAATATATGAATGGGGGTGAGAGAGACTAGATATAGACCTCCAGTTTATGAAAGAATTAGATGTGCTTATTTGGGAGATCACATTTCTTTTTTTCTTTTTTTTTGCTTAGATGTTTGCCTCACTAGTTTCTACTGCCGGAGGTGTGTCATTTTCCACCCCAGACCGTAGTAAATTGGGCGATATCAGGACGCATAAACCAGTGCTTGGATGCATCTGTATGTACCTATGCTAGGTTTGTGCGCCCTCAGAAGCTAGCCCAACCAAAGTGCAATGGAAGGGCTTTACCACGAGAGCGCGTGTGAAAGTTGTGCAAGGGTGTGACTGTAGGACAGAGTCAAAAGAAACAGAGTGAGGTGAGAGGAGAGAGAGAAGGGGAAGAGTGGCCCCCAGGGTGAAACCTCCTCCTATCAAAGGGAGATCAAATATATGAATGGGGGCGAGAGAGACTAGATATAGACATCCAGTATATGAAAGAATTAGATGTGCTTATTTGGGAGATCAAATATATGAATGGGGACGAGAGAGACTAGATATAGACCACCAGTATATGAAAGAATTAGATGTGCTTATTTGGGAGATCAATTATATGAATGGCGGCGAGAGAGACTAGATATAGACCTCCAGTTTATGAAAGAATTAGATGTGCTTATTTGGGAGATCAAATATATGAATGGCGGCGAGAGAGACTAGATATAGACCTCCAGTTTATGAAAGAATTAGATGTGCTTATTTGGGAGATCCAATATATGAATGGGGGCGAGAGAGACTAGATAAAGACCTCCAGTTTATGAGAGAATTATATGCGCTTATATAATAGTCCCGAGTGGTCCGCCTGGGTCTTTATGTATGTCAAAGTCAAGAATAGCCCCACTGCCCTACAGAGAGGATGTCGTAAGAGGCGACTAACTGTATGACTTGGCATAATACCAACCTTGGTTAGATGGTTTGTTAAGAGTAGCAAAATGGCGCTTAACAGGCTGTGGGTCTACTTTGTTCTTGTGTTTGAGACTCATAAGATGGACACTCACATCGATTAACCACCCTCCACGGCGCTTGTCCTAATAAATTGATCAAGCCTAGCCCGCAGAGCAGGAAATCCTCCTCCTGGCTACATCCATCTCACGCCAGAGATGGGACCTACATCCATCTTACGCCAGAGATGGGACCATCCATCTCACGCCAGAGATGGGACCTACATCCATCTCACGCCAGAGATGGGACCTACATCCATCTTACGCCAGAGATGGGACCTACATCCATCTCTCGCCAGAGATGGGACCTACAACCATCTCACGTCAGAGATGGGACCTACAACCATCTCACGCCAGAGATGGGACCTACATCCATCTTACGCCAGAGATGGGACCTACATCCATCTTACGCCAGATATGAGACCTACATCCATCTCACGCCAGAGATGGGACCTACATCCATCTTACGCCAGAGATGAGACCTACATCCATCTCACGCCAGAGATGGGACCTACATCCATCTCTCGCCAGAGATGGGACCTACAACCATCTCACGTCAGAGATGGGACCTACAACCATCTCACGCCAGAGATGGGACCTACATCCATCTTACGCCAGAGATGGGACCTACATCCATCTTACGCCAAATATGAGACCTACATCCATCTCACGCCAGAGATGGGACCTACATCCATCTTACGCCAGAGATGAGACCTACATCCATCTCACGCCAGAGATGGGACCTACATCCATCTTACGCCAGAGATGGGACCTACATCCATCTTACGCCAGAGATGGGACCTACATCCATCTTACGCCAGAGATGGGACCTACATCCATCTCACGCCAGAGATCGGACCTACATCCATATCACGCCAGAGATGGGACCTACATCCATCTCACGCCAGAGACGGGACCTACATCCATCTTACGTCAGAGATGGGACCTACAACCATCTCACGTCCGAGATGGGACCTACATCCATCTTACGTCAGAGATGGGACCTACATCCATCTCACGCCAGAGATGGGACCTGCGTAGAGGCATCCATCCTTACAGAAGTACAGATGAACCAAGACTATATGTGTCAAAGAAATCTGAGTCAGACCGTCAGAGCGTCAGTTTTATTAATGAAATAAATGCTTTTATGTGAGAAATAATTCATTTGAAGACGGCAGAAGTCAGAAACAATGCGCAATCTTTTGAGGGCAATGGATACGGTTAGTTTGTCAGCAAGCGACAAAGAAGAAGAAAACTAACCTACAAATGGACAAAATTTAAATGCAACTGAAATTGTCCTACGCATAATATGCATTGGCCTATTACTTCATGAACTAATACCCTATTGTTTTTATTCTTTACTAAGGTAGGCTCATTGAGGCTATCCCAACAGTTTACGTCCTTGAGGGAAGCCTGTATTAAATCGTGTATAATGCTCTTGCGCTGGTGATAGTAATAATCAGCTAGCCTGGTTTTTCATCCACACTAGATCCTCCCTGTGTACATCTTAATTTTGTATATGGGTGGAGAGGGGGGAAGGGAGGGGATGGTGTGCATGGATGAGGACGGGGGAAGGATTGGAGGACATTCATTCATAAATAAAGAAAGATACATTTTAATTACTATATTGTTGTATGTGGGTATGTAGATTTGGTAAATTCATCCGTTTTCTTTTTTATGTGTTTTGAAACATTTAAATACATTATTATATGATGAAGTATAAAGACTTAATCAGACTAACATAAGGGTCTATATCGCTGATAATTTAATTAAACCCTGGTCTAAACGTAATGTTAATTATAGTAATAATACCTCATAAAGATTAGCATGTGATGGTACGTGCTGAATTGTTTATGTTTAAATTGTGGTTGTACATGGTCTGCCAGCCAAATTCTATATTTTAAATTAGTTTGTTGTGTGAGGATTTTTAATCTAGCCTTTCACATATGACTTGGGAGAGGTAGGGGGCAGGGATTGGGGGCCGCAGCAAAATGTTATTGGCTCAAGGGATCTGAACAATGCTTGGAACCATGTGTTAAACGTTCACTTGTGAATACAGTTATATTACTTATTAGGAAGGATCAGAGCACCATTTTTCGGCTGAGAAACCATAATATCCCACTTAACAAGCACCTGAACAGAATCCAACCGAAACAAAATCCTGTGTGCCGGCAGTTTACACACCGCTACAAAACCGTTGATCATCATCTCTTTGAGTGCTCAGCGTTAAGCGATGCTAGGAAAATGCTTCTTTTTCCAATGCCAGATAAATGGAACACGGTATGGAACTGAACATCAACTAACAAATCAACGTCCAGAGATCATTACACCGCACTGAGCCGAATGGCGGGAGCCAGGATGCTGTTGGGTCCGTAACAACAACTTCAACGACTACATTATAGCGAATACTTGCAGAATTGATAGCGAGTGGAAAACATCGTGACAGCAAGTATGAGTTCTAATGGAAATATTACAAAGAAAGACAAAGAAGTGCTTTAAAGTGCTCAATGGATTGATTGTTTTGAACGGAAAAGAACGTTATAGCCAAAATAATAACGATTGTGATGATGTTGTTAATGATGGTTGTGTAGATGTAGTACATCACAAGCAGCTGTGCATGAAGTTGTTTTTGCATTTTTTTGCATTATTTTTGCTGCCATTTTCGATAATGTAAATGTAGTCACCATTTGCCAAGTCTTTGCGAAATAAAAAAATATTTTCATGTCTAACCAATTTTCGCAATTTAAATACCCACAAATCCTTAATGTAAATTTTGAGGAGTGACAGTGGGTGGAGAAGATGGCAATCTTCTGCCTAGAACAGGTTAAACTTCAATGTCAAAACATCCGGAATTTGTTTGGAGGTTCTAAATAGTTGCGTCAGTCCAGTAACAGTCGCTCGGCGATGGTTACTGTTCAGGACATAATTACAGATAATCTGGCAGCCAATCAGAGTATAACTTATAGTAGCTTGCATGACATTCATTGATGTCTGTGTGGAAAGTCCTCGTAGCTATATCAGCTTTGCATGTCGTCGTAAAAGGTTGTGTCGATAGTTCATGTCGCTATTATTAGCTTGCATGACGTTACCCAGGTCTGTTTAACAATTAAATAAAACGCATCATCAAACTCTGAACCAAGTGAGGGTATGGCTTGGCTTCGTTCGTTCTCAATCTCCCGCTACCAAACCCTGAAAGGGCTTAAGTAGCAGAATGTAGTCCAGAGTACGGAATGCGTGTCGTAATTTACAGCTTAGCTTCGATATTTGCAACTTTCGGTCCAACACATCCGACTTCAGCAAGCATTTTTGTAGTACCGGACTAGCTTTCCCTCTTCGATCCCTTCTCCTTAGCCAGTCTGCTCTGTTGCAGCCCGTTATCCAGGATCACCGCGTGGAGGTGTAGAAGGGTGTTAGCAGCTCTGGTTCGCTGGCCCTGACCCTAGCAGTCAGCTATGGGTCGCTGACCACTGCAGCTCATGTGCTGTCAAGTTAGGATACAATAGCACTAGCTCTCTTTCAGACGCAGACCGTTATCCACTGATATAAGAACGAAACCAAATTTACGGTAATATGAAGGCGAACATTCTTACATAACAATTCCATAATAATATTAAAGATAAACGCAGAAAGACGTTTTACGATTGCTTTCATTGTTTCAGCATTAGCTAAACTAGTGTCAGTACAGGAACAAATAGAATAAGACCCCTGCAGCCTCATAAGCATGTAGTAAAAGACTAATTTAAGGATCGTGCACGGGGGCCAACATTTTCGTTATGTAAAGCAAGTTTCTGAAGAATTACCAGAGATGGTGATTTAGGCTTCTTTAATGGACGATCTGCAGTGATAGTTATATGATTCTTTTGAGCGAACAAGGAACAAGATGGTGATCAATATACGCCTCCGTGAAATAATGTCTAGAGTATATCATACGTTTGTATTGAGATGATTCTGTCGGAACTGCTGCACGAAAGAGTTAATGCGATCATTTATAAATACACAATATAGAGAATAAAGTGGTGCTTTTCACAGACTCGCTATCTGGGTGGCAGCGATTGGAAGCCCCAAAAATACAGATCTGAAAGAACTCTAAGAGAAGCTCTCTCAACTATTTAAGAAAGTGATGATTCAGAGCGGTTCGTCCCATTGCAACATACTTGGCAATTAGGAGGCTGACATACTTGTAAGAAAAGACAGAACGCTGTCTGAACCTAATATAGGGATAGCTTATAAAAAGGCCAGGACGTTTACCACGTGAAGATACATGCACAGTGGGTAACGGAGCATCCAGAACAACAGAGTGGCGCTTACTAAATGCTAAACAGGGCCGACTAGGGGGTGATTGTCAGACTAAGCCCGGACCACAGCAGATTGCAATATCACTTGCTCAACAAGCTAAAAATAGGACACACCGGTGAAGGGTCTTCGGCACTGATAAAATTATTGCTGAACAGCTGCTGCAGAAGTGTCCAACATACGAGATACAGAGAAGGCACATTTGGCGATCACCCGTTCCAATTTGTATGGAGAGACCAATAACCCCATGCTGACCATTGCTTTCTTTAGAGACAATCAAAGATGACATCTGCAAGCGTTCGACGAAGAAGAACAAGAAATACAGAACTGGCTGACATAGACCAGATAACATAATAGTTGACATATGTAACCGCATTGCTACTATTTAAAAGTAAAGGCTGTTTCAAGCTCAGAAAATAAGTCAAAACACAATTAACAGAAGAGCAACAAGGAATGAACAATAGAGTGTAAGAGAACAGGGTCACATTAATAGAATAGGTCACATTAAGAGAATAGGTCACATTAAGAGAATAGGTCACATTCAGAGAATAGGTCACATTAAGAGAACAGGTCACATTAAGAGAATAGCTAACAGGCTGTAAGGTGTCAGGTTGATCGGCGTGTGGCCGTATCAACATGTTCAAGTACTTTTTTAGCGGTACCTTTGAAGTCCTTTTCCAGTCACATTTCAACATGTTCAAGTACTTTCTGGAGTACTTTAGAGGTAAGGTTTAAGCCACATTTCAATACGTTCAAGTACTTTCTGGAGTACTTTAGAGGTAAGGTTTAAGCCACATTTCAATACGTTCAAGTACTTTCTGGAGTACTTTAGAGGTAAGGTTTAAGCCACTTTTCAATATGTTGAACTACTTTGTGGGCACTGTTAAGGTCTGTTTGATAGTCACTTTTCAACACGTTGAATTACTTTTGAAGTCTTCTTTATGGTCGCTTTTCAACACGTTGAATTACTTTTAAGGCCAGTTTTATTTAACACTTTTCAACACGTTGAATTACTTTTAAGGCCAGTTTTATAATCACTTTTCAACACTTTGAATTAGTTGAGGGAGGCACTTTAGAGGCCTGACTTATAGCCACTTTTCAATGCGCTAATTACTCTTAAGACCTATTTAATAGCCACTTTTAAACACGTTGAAATACTTTTAAGACCTATTTAATAGCCACTTTTCAATACGCTAATTACTTTATAGACCAATTTAATAGGCATTTTTCAACACGTTGAATTACTTTTAAGACCTATTTAATAGCCACTTTTTAATACGTTGAATTACTTTTAAGATCTATTTAATAGCCACTTTTCAACACGTTGAATTACTTTTAAGATCTATTTAATAGCTACTTTTCAACACGTTGAATTACTTTTAAAACCTATTTAATAGCCACTTTTCAATACGTTGAATTACTTTTAAGATCTATTTAATAGTCGCTTTTCAACACGCTGAAATGTATTGTTGGCTACTTCTGGTGCCAGCCAATGGCAGCAGAGCTTACTTATAGGGAACTGAAGCCATGCCTGCCATGATGAGATTAAGGATTTATAGCAGGAGTAGGGATGAACTGACTGTGACGCCCTGCAGCAAACATCGTTGTGTCCTGGTGATCAATCATTATATTTTCCTTTTCCCAGCCAAATTCCGGAAAGAGTTCAAGACGACCTGCTTCTGCTGCTTCTACGGGATCAGGACTCGGCCATTTCGTGCCCGCAGAGAGCATACATTTACAATGACCTTTTCCAACAGCAACTACAGCAACTGTCATACGGAGGAGGTGACGCTGGCCAGCATCTGAGCCAAGGCGCAGGTTAGTGCGCACGAGTGGTTGTGGCTGTGACACTGGGCATCGACTCGGGAGAATTAAGCAGGAAAAAAAACCACATTTCACAAGGAATTTTCAGTGAATTAATTTATATGGGACATAATATCAGACGAAAGAAAAGTTCAGTATTCTCAGAGCGTCCAGCTTAATTCCCCAACAAGGACTATTTATACCCATCAAATGTACTTCAATTACATCCCCCAGGTCGATAACTTTGTGAAATATATCAGATTATATACCAGCTGTTGGTTTATAAGTTGTTGATTCGTACAAGGTTGTCCAATTAAAGTCTGCAGGCCAACTGTTGCCCGCGTACATATATAGCATGTGTGACTCTCGTTTTCTCCAATTTATTGAGTTGTTTGCACAATGAATGCTTTTGAGTTTGGACCAAAAAGCATCCAACAACAAACGATGCCCTACTTTCTACATTCGTCATCGGAAAGCGCTCTGACTGAGATGACCAACAAACGAAGTCTCGCGAGATTCCAGTTCCTCTTGGCTTTCACAATAAAAACATTTGTACCGTGAATGGCCCATACACACACTTGGCAATTATAGGTTCAAGTGACCCGTTGGACTGAAGAAGTTTGGAAAGGCTAGTTTTCATCATGCAGAACGGCGGTTGTGTTTGTGTTTCAGAGGCGTATTCATATTTCGGATACATGCCAATTGTGTGGGTTGGGGACGGGGGAGGAAGGAGAGATATGACGGGAAATGCGGGGTGGGGGGGGGGGGGGGAATTCGTATTCAACAAAATATTTGTGATTTACGTCATTCACGACACCACATTTTTCTTGTAACATATGTCTCTGGTGCTTCTCAAACACACGCGCGCTGTAGTGCTACATTTTCTTACATATTTTGTGACTAACAGCACCCGGAATTGTTCCTTCTTTATCTGTGTTCACTATTTTTGTGGCATCCTATTAAGATTCATCCGAGTGGTGCAGTGCACAGAGTGGTGTAGTGCACAGATTGGTGCACAGAGTGGAAAGAATAGAGCACCACTGTAACATTTTTCGTAAAGAGGGACTTGTATGGGACTAGCAACCTCGCCATATAAAACCACCGAAATTTGCTCAGACGCAGGATACACTGTTCGGTTAACCGTCATCATACTAAAGTTGAAGGTCACTGCAGATAATCGTAGACGAAAATACGTTATATTTACTGTGAACTTATTATATCAATCCTCGGGAATCTACCCCTGGATAGAGACAGGGATAAACGTGCCATTCTCTATATAAAAATATCTAGGATTTGGAGGGCGGAAGGGGGGTATTTATAGCTGAGAGTTAAGGTGCAAGTCTCTCATGATCGAAATGGTGTGTGCTCGAATCCAGCAAGTTTGAAGCGCCCCCTAGTTTCAATGGAGGTGAGCAATTGGTCGTCATGTTGGAGACGGACGATAAGCTTGGAGGTTCCATGTAAACGCTGTACACGTCCGCAAACCCATGGCAGTTGAAAATCGAAAAGAGCACATTATTAGCCACGATGAGGTCGCAAACTCTGAAGTAAAGGACATTCCATCCCAATAGCAGCCTGCATGAGGGTAAAAAAGCGGCAGCCCCTCCATCATACAGCGTCACAAAAAGCTAATCATGTGTTTGCTTGCACATCCGATTACAAGTAAATATCAACGAAATAACGTGTACACGCTAAAAGGTAAAAAAGGAGCAGCGAAGAAGAGGACATGCCCTATCTAGAAATAGCCAACCTAGGATTGTCCTACCTAGAAATGCCCTACCAAGAATAGAAACGTCCTACTTAGAAATGCCCAACAACTTCTACACCTCGCGGTAGAAGATGAGCGACTAAGTAAGAAATTCCTTATCAATAAATGTCCTACCTAGAAATAGTCTACCTAGGAATATTTTAACTAGAAATGCCCTTTCTAGAAATGTCTTACCTAGAAATGTCCATCCTAGACAGACATATATCTAGTATTGTTCTATGTAGAAATGTCATATGTAGAAATGTCCTATCAAGAAATATCTTATCAAGCAATATCATATCAAGAAATGTCCTATCCAGAAATGTCCTATCAAGATATGACCTATTTAGAAATGTTTTATCAAGAAATGTCCTATATGGAAATGTCCTATCTAGAAATGTCCTATATGGAAATGTCCTACCCAGAAATGTCATATAAACATCAGCTCGTAGGTTAGAAACGTGTTTAATCAGTACGTATAGCGATAATAGCTCGAAAACAGCAGTGCCTCAGATCAAGAGGAAGACCAGCAAAATGATGGATTAACGCAACAACGGGCTGGATTAGAAGATTGCAGCACATGTCGTAATGATGTTATATACTAAAAAAAACAGCTCAATATTGTAATCCACTCTATACCATTGGGGAATACCGAGAAACGAGAGACTTGATTGGCTAGTAAAGATGGTTGCTGCAGACGAGTAACCAGATGAACCAGTAACTTACCATCAGAAAAAACAGGATGATCAAACCAATTGGAGAACCACCATTAACACAAGACAACTTTCATAAGATAAACAGACAAGAGCAAACTGACGCGTTTTGCCTCAGAACAGGACACAGCCGATTCCGTAGCTACATACACCAGTGAAGATTAGCAACTCTTCCATGTGTGCATGCAGACAAGCTCATCGGACTGCAGAGCACATACTACATTACTACCCCAAATATGATATACTGAGGCATACCCACTGACCCTGGGAGGCGGCGTAGGCCAGTGGTTAAGTGACACCACTCACAACCCGAAGGTGCTGGGTTCGATCCCCATCACATCACCGGCCGTTACCCCGGGAAGCAAACCCTTAGAAAATGCAGGAGGAAGCAGAACCTTACATAAAATGCATGCTGCAGACGGATGCACTGAGCCGACAGGCGCAAAATAAAAACCACAGTGCAAAAAACCAACTAAAAAACCATAACCACTGACCCGTAGAAACAACACTGGAAGATAAACCTTATGGACATATATAAACTACAAAAGACAGTGAAGTTAATTCAACATACAACATTGTACAATAAGTTATTATTTTTGCAAACGAAGGATAGAAGAAAGAAGTCCCTATCGCTAAACATTAAATCTCGAAATCCTGGTATTCAATCACGCACATGTGTCTGATGCCAGGCAGCCAAATGTTGAGTAAACCGATCTCGCCCTTTTTACATTGGTGTACTATGCGTTGGGCCCAGGATCATCATCAGACAATCTCGCCATGACAATCTGGGTCGCCCGCAAGGGCGTCTTAAGTTGAATGGCCACAAGAACGTCACTCTTCAGGCCCATCTGTTATCCGGCAAGCGTACCACACGGCTGGCCCATCTGTTATCCAGCAAGCGTACCACACGGCCGGCCCATCTGTTATCCGGCAGGCGTACCACACGGCCGGCCCATCTGTTATCCAGCAAGCGTACCACACGGCTGGCCCATCTGTTATCCGGCAAGCGTTCCACACGGCTGGCCCATCTGTTATCCGGCAAGCGTACCACACGGCTGGCCCATCTGTTATCCGGCAAGCGTACCACACGGCTGGCCCATCTGTATTTATGTAACAGCGCAATATCTGTGACGTCAGTGAAGAAAGTCTCATCTCTACGTCGCGGATTTGGTATCGAATAGAGATCTTCAATGTTCTTCGCTCCATCGTTCGTTGGGCAACACGAAGTTTATCTGAATCAGTTGTCCGTAGGTTTCACACTTCTCAGCCATATACCAAGCCTGGAGCAGCCACTCTGTTGAAGACGTGAGCTATAGCGCTGTCGTTTCGGATCTGTTCCAGTATACAGTTGACGCTGATCTAGTCCGCTGCTATCCTTCGCGAGATCTCACGAATGATTGAATTGGAGCTCGTGACCTCTTGCCAAAAGTAGATTTGCGAATTAACGTTTTCGACGGGGCAATCTCAAAAAGCGCAAAGCTCCTTTTGGCAGAAGGTGTTGATCAGGAACTGGGTGTTCTTTGTATTGAAGAATACGTAAAAGATGCTATATGAACGCAATCGTCAACTCCTCATAACATCGATCGAACAAAGGTGGGTGCATGGAGATAAATAATAAAGTAAAGCCGAATGCCGTGGCAAGATTTTATAGACAACAAGAACATGCTACTTCAACACATTAACAACTGGACAAACAAGCAAGATATGATTTGGCATTATTATTTGTATTTTCTTTGTTCTAATCCTGAAGTGAGTGTACAACTTAAACCGTATTTTTATAAATTGTGTAATATATTTTTTTATAAATCATATATCATGTTAAAGAAATATCAATCTATTATTTAAACAAATAAAAGATTGATTTTTGTGGTCGGTTATAGGAATTTTTATAATTAATGCTTACTTTCGATATCCTTCCATTGATGCGGCGGAGTCTAGTTGTGAGCTGTAGGTCTTGTCCTTGAGCCAGATGTGTTGCTATGATTGTGAGTCCATGATGGTAAAGGGTATTTTACTTTATCTTTTTACGGATGTTGTGAAGTGTCGTGGGGAGATTTACGTCTCGTACTTTGGGTCAGATGTGTTACTGTGGTTGTTGTGAGTCCATGGTGGTATAGGATATTTTACTTTATCTTTCCACGGATGTTGTGAAGTGGCGTGGGGAGATTTACGTCTCGTACTTTGGGTCAGATGTGTTGCTGTGGTTGGTGTGGTGAGTCCACGCTGGCAAATGATATCTTTGATATTGTCTGTTCATTTGCTTCGTGGCGTTCCCATTGCTCTGGACCCCGATTTCCTACTGTTGTATGTTTTTAGTGGCAGCCGTTCTTGTTTTATTCTCATGAGATGACCAAACCACTTCACTTTCTGTCTATGCATGCATTCTTGGGTAGAAGTTGATCTCACAATGACTCATTCTATCCCTTCTAGTGACGCTGATGACTTTTCTTAGGTATTTCATTTCGAATTAATATAAATCGATTTTACAGAAGGGTAAAAAACACAGAAAAGTGGTTTGTCAAGCGGATTGTATGTCGGTCTTTGACCACAAGGGCATGCGTTCAAAACTTCGGCAGAGCATAGTTTATTGGGTTTTTTTTAACTTGGATCAAATTTTAACAATTGTCTTTACAGTGCGAGGCAACTGCAGAGGCAAGCAGCTTTTAATCCTCAGCTCTGTAAATCGTTCCTAAGGACCTTCCAAGGGAATATAGTAGGTAGGTGGATCGGTGGGTTGGTTTTTTGGTTAGATGAGTAGGTAGGCAGCTGAGTGGATAAATTGATAGGTAGGTAGGTGAGTAGCTAGGTGGGTGTGTTGGTGTGGGTGGGTAGGTAGGTAGGTTAGTAGGTTGGTTGGTGAGTAGGTAGGCAGGTGCGTAGGTAGGCAGGTGGGTAGGTAGGAAAAAGTATACAAAGCCGTGGATAAACTAGTTTGCTTCTGTGATCGGTTCATGACAGTTAATGTGTTGAAACGGACTTGTTATGTCTTAACAAGTAATGGGCCCACATGGGGACCACGACTATCCTGTTATATGGATCAGCATCATGGACAAGTATCGCATTCAGATTGCAAACCTGCTTCACCAGCCAATGGTTCCAACGCATACTACTTGATATCAGCTGGTCTGAGGTAATGGCAAACATGTATTTGTGGGAAAGAGGGTGGCAGCAACCCCTCCGTCAGGACATTTAGGAAAGAAAGTGAGGATGGATATGATACACACTTAGAGAGATCTCGGACAGTATAACCAGACATGAGATGGATTGGAACGCACAGAGAAAGAGACGAGTGGGGAGTCCAAGGAATACATAGCCAAGAAACTTTGATGAAGAAGCCATTACAGTGGTGGTTCTCATAGATGGAACCGACAGGGGCGGCACAGAGGAATAGATGGATAGCATATGCGGTGGACATATGTTTCAAGGGAAACTAGATGGATAAATGATGAAATATGGGGGAATTGGGATCCACGTGGAACTGAAAGCGAAAAGTACTGTAAACACATGTGTTGGGGATGACTCTACCACGACAATCTACAAAAGTTTGTGTTTTGGCTTGGCTTGGCTTCGCTCGTTCTCAATCTCCCGCTACCAAACCCTGACAGGGGTCTAAGTAGCAAAATGTAATCCAGAGAACGAATGCGTTGTGTCGTAGTTTACAGCTTTACTGCGATTTTTACACCTTTCGGTCCAACACATCCGACTTCAGCAAGAATTTGTTTTGTACCGGGTTAGCATTCCCTCTTCGATCCTTCTCCTTAGCCAGTCTGCCCTGTTGCAGCCTGTTATCCAGGATCACCGCGTGGAGGTGTAGAGACGTCTTGGCAGCTCTGGTTCGCTGGCCCTGATGCTAGCAGTTAGCTATGAGTCGCTGACCGCTGCAGCTCATGCTCTGCTCAGCATCTTGATCAGTTTCTGTTTCGCACCACGTAAAGCATCATATAGCCAAACACTTGCAGCGAGACTTTCATAGCCATGGTTTTACATTATATATTGCTAGCCCCATTCATAAACTTCCTTAGTCGCATTCTACCGCATGCTTTGGAAGATTGCATTTAGCCAATTCATTTCAAACCCAATCACGACTCGGGTGGTTTCTATCCAAATATTTCTAAAATAATTGTTTCAAGGTAACCAAGAGTCAAGATTTTCATGGAAAATGTATTTGTTTGTCGATAGAGTAATTTCAACAAAAAATACTTGGAATACTCTTGGAAAACTTGGAATCCATGTGTTCAAGCATGCATGTTAATGTTTATTGCCAGGTAGCCGAATGTAATCAGCTATACGTAGTAGGTATATTTTATAAACTTCCTGCGGCTTACTAGGCCTGGGGGAAGGTGAAAATTGTTTTGATAGATTTTTAACTAGGATTTTTGAATTTTGTCCAGAGAGCTGCCGTTAAGCCTACTTTTTAATTTCTAACTGCCAAGAGATTTTTTAACGTGGGCGACACTGCACACGGGAGTCCGATCTCACTACCCAGAGATCATTGGAATTTTTACCAGAAGATCCACTTGAAAAAAATCCCAATCTTCACCGTGATTCTTTTTCTTTTTCGTACGCTGTCAGAAGTCAACTTGAATTTGTTCGAAGAAAGCAGCAGTCATCCTGAGGCTGTCCACACTGCCATAGAGCTTGTCTAGTGTTGGTACTGGTGATGGCCACATTTGCTTTCTCTGGTCTTCGTATGTCGGGCAATTTTGCAGCCGATGTTCAGGGGTTATTTTCCCTGTACCACAGGTACATTCATCAGTAGCAGCTGTCTTCAGTTTATTGAATTGATGGTACCTCAGTCTTTTGTGGCCTGTCTGAAGACCACGACCTGCTCTCCCCCGTCCAACTGGTAATAAGCATCATTTTTTGTGAAGCCAGTATGCTCTGTTTCCCATCTGGCCACGCATCGTGATTCAAACTCGCGATAAAAAAACACAACTGTAATTATAGCCCAACTCTAACACAGATTGCAAAGATAAACATGCTGTACTCAGAAAATATGCACACCCAACACCAGAAAATACAATGCAGTAAAAGACTGTTTGGATTCGAACCGCAACCCACCAGGTGATGAGAGCGTTATTCCTTAACTTCTGTATGCTGGTTGAGTAGCCTCTTCAGAATCTGTATACAACCACTCTCTTTTACATCCACTTGATCTAAAAATAACTATGCCAATTCAGTCTATTCTTGAATGCATTCATTGACTCTATAATCAGCATGCTGTTCTCATGCTTAAAGTATGCGCATCAAGCAGCGCATAAGACAATCATTTAACTTGCTTTCCTGTGAAACATGGCGGCTTCACATTTAGCTGGCATAGACCTACTGCCACATTTGCTCAATCCACAGCGTGTGTTTGGGAAAACCAGAAACTGACAATTATAACCAAAGCCATGATTTGCAGTGCATGTGTCTCCAGTACGCTCATATAGGTTTGCAAACATTGGCAAACTATGCCATACAAAGGCAACATTTGAACACCTTCCATTTACACTTATTACGCCAGCGGTCCATGTTATTTTTCCACATCAAGCCATGGAGGCAATTAGAAGAAGCCCTCAGTACACGGCCCCAGATAGACAACATATCGACAGGTGCTATAACAGCGATGGCTCACAAAGATCTTTATTCAGGCGTAAATTGAAGGGAAGGTACCAGGAGATTCGCAAAGAGCAGTGGTGGTACCTATTAGGTAAAACAGCGACAGCAGATAGGACTGCAGCTCGTATAGAGGAATATCTCTCACTAGCCACGGACCGTGAAAAGCGACTTCGAGCTATTGTGGAGCCGCTGATCAGTGGTTCACAAGACGGATTCTAGAAAAGTGGGATATGTTCGAATGTTATATTTTCGCTCAGGCAGTTAAGGGAAAACACCATGAAAAACAATAAGAGTCGCTCAGGCAGTTAAGGGAAAACACCATGAAATACAATAAGAGTAAGATCCAAAGCTAGGAGATGTGCTGTGTGAGAAGTGCAGACGGAAAGACAATCCGCAACTGAATCGGTAACACCACAATGAGACAGATTGTGGGGACAGTTAGTGAATACATTGACGGCCCACAAATCAAGTGGTTTGGTCAGTTAGAATGCATCATGACCAGTCTGCATGGAGAGTATATCATATGCTGGTCTCCGCCCCACGAGAAAACGGCCGACCTCGACCTTGGCGTATCGAGAAAGTCATACCTAACGACACAACAAGAGTCCAACTTGGCAATAACAAGAAATCTACGCATCTCGCCTCCACAGAGGCCAGCTGGACAAAAAAATAAGCAGAAGATTATAACTTATAACAATCCTTTTAATTATCTTCTCAAAATATGCGTTCAATTCAATTCAATGCAAGTGTCGTCTCTGCAAGATGGTTGGCCGCAATGGACCTCCAATATTCAAAGTTTCTTTTCTTGACAGCACATTCTGAGAGACTGACATTAGTCCATCATTGAATGTCTTTTTATATGACCAAAGTATTTGAATTGCCTAATTGTAATGTTTCTCAAAAGTTCTCTACCCATAGCTACTCTCGTCAAGGTATCGCTATTTGTTTGTTTCTTGCTCCACGTAATGTGACATATTCTTTTGTATAATCACATTTCGAGGGCCTCTATTTTGTTTTCCACCTGTTTGTTCATAGTCAATGTTTTTGCACCGTGTAATAATGTTAAATATATATATATATAACACCTGATGAATCTCATTTGTAATGTATTGGTGATTTTCCTGGATGCCATTATATATTCCTCATCAAATTAAATACACTTTCGACCATTCCTATTTTCTTCGTCACTTCACTTTCACATCTACCATCCCCTGTAACGAACTGTCCCAGATACAAGTAGCTCTCTACCTGTTCTACTATCCCGTCGTTCCCTCGGGTATTAGTTTTGTCTGCACATTTGTTTGATGAATGTTAAATTATATTCAGTACTTCTGATGTTGACTTTCTCCATAAGTACTTTCAGCTCCTTATCGCTTTCATCAGGGAATCAGATTGTTGATTATTCTTCCATTGATGTTAAATCCAGGCACTCCTTCAGCCTTTCTGAAAATTTTCTCCGTATAAAGGTAAAAGAGCCAAAGTGCCAATACGCATTACTGTCTCACGCCTCTTTGGATATCAAAATACAGTGAGTAATTCTTGCCGGATCTTACTGTCACCACCTGGCCCCAGTACAGGTTACTGACTAGAGTGAGTAATTCTTGCCGGATCTTACTGTCACCACCTGGCCCCAGTACATGTTACTGACTAGAGTGAGTAATTCTTGCCGGATCTTACTGTCACCACCTGGCCCCAGTACAGGTTACTGACTAGAGTGAGTAATTCTTGCCGGATCTTACTGTCACCACCTGGCCCCAGTACAGGTTACTGACTAGAGTGAGTAATTCTTGCCGGATCTTACTGTCACCACCTGCCCCCAGTACAGGTTACTGACTAGAGTGAGTAATTCTTGCCGGATCTTACTGTCACCACCTGCCCCCAGTACAGGTTACTGACTAGCCTAATGTCTTTGCCCATCCAGATACATGTCTTGTAGGCACTCTATTAACTTTTCGTGTTGGACTCGGTCAAATGCGTTACTATAGTCTATGAAAGACACACAGGCACTCTTGTGTGCTTCTATTACCGTTTCTGTCACCATCTAAGATATCTCAGATGCATTAAATGAAACATTTGGGACTACATGTCTGTCACAAGACGATAACTATTCCCCGGAAATGGTTGTAGTTACAACACTCAAAGTGTTAACTAGATGTGAATCCGTTATTCTCCTCATCGATTTAGCGATTTAGATTTAACGATCTGAATTATATTTTTCTGTAAATTGTTTACAGCTATAAATGCTTCCAAATAGTGTTTTGACCTTCCCAGCAAACGCGATGAGTTGTGGATACTTGTCCTGTGGGAAATACTTTAAAAAAAAATAAAAGTCAGTTAATGAAACATCCTTGATTATTTTGTCTTCAGATCTGAATTTCTCTTGAAGTCCAATTAGTTGTTTTTGCAAATTTGTTTTAGCTTGCTGCACATCAACATCAAATGGGGAAGAAACGATGTGTAAATGTCTTCATGTGTTCAAATATCCCGGAAACTGGTGTTGATTTCTTCTTTCAACAACTTCAACTCGCCCACAAACCAATCAAAATCGTTGTTGTGGTTCGCAAGTGTGCAAGATTGATAAGAATTGCCTATCCTTATTTGATTTTCCTAGAGTCAAAAGTTTATTCTCAAATCACTGAAAGTGCCCATACAATTCATGAACCAACTGTCCTTGAGTTTGTAACTTAGTGTTGAGTTCATTACCATCACCTTTTTGTCGTCACTGGCTTATCCGGCCGTTTCCTACTTCTTACACTCTCTTGGCAACTGCATCTCACCTTTTTCTGTCACTTGGAATCCTGCACCAGACCTTAGAAGGAGTGACTTGATAATCCCTCAGTTAAGTACCCTATTTTCTTCTTATATATTGACATCCCCTATTTATGTATTCTTATCCTCTTCTATGATACGCTAGTTCATTATTGTTGTTGTCCGCTGTCCCTGATGAAGAGCTATTGGTCGTAATCTAGGTTCCCGTTTGTGTTTTCGTCTTCGTGCCGTATGTAACTGTGCCTATTTATTATTTTATTTGTCACTTTATTTGTCCTTACTTTATCAGTTGTAACGTTTACAAGAAATGCCAGATCACACAACCAGCTTTTTTGCTTTTCCTTTCATGTCCAAACATATACTTTTGCTATTTAATCATAAAGGCGCTCTAGCTCTTCCATTTACTTAGCCAACTATTATGACAGTCGAAGTCGAGGTCTTAATGCTCTAACTGAACGCCTTTGAGAAGCTGTTGAAACTGTCAGTGGTTTAGCGGAGAATTCTGCCGAAAGCTGATGGGGGTCATAATATGGGCTTCTTTCTCTTCTGCAATCATATGATGCTTTGTATCTAGCCCGGCAAGGTTCAAGAAGGAGATTTTCGTTTCTGATCTTCGTCGCTTCTCTACAGTTTTTCGAGCATAGTTGCTTTCCTGGGCCAGACTGCCTCTCTTTGGTCTGTATAAGTAGGGCAGTCCTGCATGATATCTTCTGGTGTCTGCGTGGGTTCTATTCGCGAGTGACAGTGTCTCAGGGGCCCATTCTGCGATACCGAGTCTGAAGATCTTGGTCTGCCCATATCTGCCAAGTTAATCTATACTGTCATTTTCTGGTTTGTATTCTTTGTGCTGATCGTTTGATGAGTGTCTTTGTAGCTCTGTTGATGGCGAGCACGCGTGCGGAAACTACCTAGCACAGTAAAAGTTGAGGTCCCAATGCTCGGATTGAACACCTTCCAGAAACTCTTGAAACTGTCAGTGCATTAGAAGAAATTGATACCTGAAGCTACTGGGGTTATGATTGGTCACAATTTTAATTGATTCTGCACACATTTTGTTGGTGTAAAATGCGATGAAGCACATTCACATCTTTTTTACTGATATTCTTCTTCTTCTTCTTCTTCGTACGCATTCAGACAGTAACCATTATTTTTTCGAAAAAAGCGGCGGTCATCCTGAGGCTGTCGACACTGCCATAGATCTTGTCTTGCAGTTCCACTGGTGATGGCCACATCTGCTCTCTCTGATCCTCGTATATCGGGCAGTTCTGCAGCAGATGTTCAGCGGTCATTTTACCGGTACCGCACGGGCAAGGTGGTACCTTAGTCTATTGTGGCCAGTGCGAAGTCTGAAGACAACGACCTGCTCTCTTCTGTTCAACTGGTAATAGGCATCGTTTTTGGTGTAACCAGTATGTTCGGTTTCCCATTTGGTCATGTATCTGGCTTTGATTAGCCGTTTTGACTCTTCGTACGTCATACTAATATCTGTTTGTGGTAGTCTTGCACCTTCTTTTGCCATTCTGTCTGCCTCCTCGTTGCCTTGGATGTTGCAGTGTGATGGGACCCACTGTACCACTACCCTTTTTGGTGCGGACTGCTGGCACAGTTGGCAGAGTGCTGCTCTTAAGTCATTAAGCTCAGTGTTTTTCTAGCTTTTTAGCGCTGTGACTACGGCGAGAGCATCTGTAAGCAGGACTATATGGCTTTCATTTTCTTTGTGTGTCACCAGTTCTTCCACTGCCGCCCTCAGTGCCTCTGCCTCCGCTCTGAAATTGCTTGTGTACTTACCAGTAGCGAATGACAGTGTTATTTGTCTGCCATTTGGTAGGTTCAGGAATACTCCTGCCCCTCCGTTCTGTGTAGTGTTTGTTACAGAACCGTCGGTGTATGCATGGGTCCAGTCCATGCTTGGGTAGTTTTTCGATATAAAGCTTAGGGTAGTATCTCTCCTTTCTTTTTCAGTCTGGCAGTTTTTGTTTCCAATACCTGGTATATTTTCTACCACCTCTGGAAATATATCCTGCCTTTAGGTAGGTTTTCGTACAGTAGTGATGGGTTTTGGTGTTGTTAGTGCGTTTATGGGATCTTCGTGCATCTTTGCTTTGGCTATTTCTGTAAAGTTTCTCCGCTTTAGTTTCCCATTTCCCAAATTGTTTAGTCTCTGGTGCATTGGATGGTCAGTCAGTCTTCGGAGTTTCTCTGACTGCAGCTGGGCTCTGCAGTCTCTTCTATCGGTCATGGATTGCAGTTTTGTAATCTTTTCAAGTTCTACAATTGGCGTTGACTTCATGCCTCCTGTTATAACTCTCATGGCTTGGTTTTGAAGTTTGCTAACTTTATCGAAGTTCGCCTTTGCTGCTGTTGTCCATGCCGCAATGCCATAACGAGAACTGGTCTCACTCTTCCAGTGTACAGTTTCTTTAGTATGCCTTCGTCTGCTCCCCAGCTTGTGCCAGCAAGTTTCCTCTTGATTGCCATTCTTTCTCTGGCTTTCATTCGGTTTCTCTCAATCTGACTTTTCCATGTCATGCGCCGATCAAATGTGACTCCCAGATAGGTTGGGTTGTCGTTTGGCTGCAGGATTTTGCCATTTAGGCTTAATTTGGTACTTTGGGGTTTTAATGAGAGCGAGAATATTGTGCATGTGGTTTTCTCCTCGTTTATTTTGACCAGCCATGAGTTCGCCCACTCTTCCAGCGATGTTAGGGCCTGCTGCATCCGATTTCTTGCTATGGTGAGATTCTTTTCAGAGGTCCACATAGCCAGATCGTCTGCAAACATTGAGCTATGGACTCTTCTAGGTATATTCTCTGTAATGTCGTTTATATATACCAGGAAGAGTGTGGGTGACAGTACTCCCCCTTGGGGTACTCTCTGCTCGAGTGTCACCTTTTTGCTCATCTGCCCTTGTACTTGGACTCTGGCCGTTCTTTGTTTGAGGTAGTGGTTGATCCACTTGTACATTCTCCCACAAACGTCACTTCTCCTTAGCTTGACTCTAAGTCCGTCTTTCCAGACTTTGTCAAATGCGTACTGATATTCAAATCAGATAACTATGATCTATTCTATTAGCTAAACAACGCCTATGTTTGACCCAATCATTGTTGGAGCCTGGTCGGCTGATATCCCGTTTAGTTTCTTCAGATAAAGGTATAATTTTTAATGATATATTTTCCTTTGCATCGTTTGTTGAGAAACAAATCATTCTTCCCCACAATTTTGAGTTTAGAATATGCTCCACTAACAAATTAAAAGCAACTGAGCGATATTGCTGGTGTCTGTGTTTTCCCTAGAGCAATTAGAAACGCATCAAATTGTCAGAGTTTTGGGAGGCTCAAATGTATGTCTTTGGCCATTATGTTTATATGTTTCGTCACAGTCCAACGAAAAAGACATATTTGTTCATTTTTCTTGCTTTGAACAGGTCACACTACTTTAACAACAGCACTGAGACATTCTTTGACAAAGTCTCTTTCGGAATATGACTTCCAATGGTTTGCAACTGTTCTCTGGCACTAAAGCATGTCAGAACATTGGTGTCTGCTTCATTATTCCGTTTGTGGAAAAGATGTTTAGCAGAAATACTCTTTTTCCAAATTTCAGTTCTTATTTTTTCTCACCTGGTCTTTTAAATGACTGTAATTGGCGTATTTGGTATTGCAACACCTTGGTAGGTTGTATTTTTTCACAAAATAAATAGTTTAAAAACAAATCATACAAACAGGGTCTCCTGCATGACAAAAAAGTAAATCTTCGTTGCACCTCTTTCGAAAATTAAATACACGACACTCGCTGTCCACTCACCACGTATTCAAATATGTCATCTTAATTAATTCCAGACGCCGAAATAATTATAATAAAATGCCAAATACTACAATAAATCACAGTATATCAAAGGATTTCAACAGAGTTAAATATAATAAACTGGTATAACACAACTTTTTAAGACGTTAAATTCAAAACTGAGTTAGGGATGACGATGCTGCTTGAGTGCACTCAATTTCTTTTTTAATTTAAAGGTTTTTATTTTTTGTTTTCGTGTCAGCCTCGCGTCAACCAACCTTAACTTGCATTACCTTGCCCAAATCAAAAGTTTAGACTGACGACATAAGTGTGATCAATATCGAGCACTCATTCATGATTCACAAAACAACTCAAATGTAATGAACTCATTATTTATTTCGTAAAAATTTAATTCCCGAATTTTATAAGTAGACTCGTTGTTGCATTTGTAATCTTGATAAACACTTTTCAATGCTTTTCTAGAACGCATTATGTCAGAAGCATTGGATAAACACGTAGGGACGGTCAGTATAGGTGGACGCATACTCACCAACCTCCGGTTTGCCGACATGACCGGTCTGGCTGGAACAGAACCTGAACGTGCAAGGCTAGTCACAAACCTGGACAAAGCTGCCCAGAAATTTGGGATGGAAATCAGTGCAGAGAAGAGTAAGATTATGGCCAACGCCCCAGAGGGTATTTAAAACCAAATTATGGTCAAAGGTGAACCTCTGGAAAATGTTATGCGGTTCAAATATCTGGGAGCAGAAATGAATGCAGGAAGGTGGGGGGGGGGGGGGGGTGTCTAGAGCGAAGATCCAGTCAAGAACAGCGATGGCCATGGTCGCCCTGACCAGACTGCGAATAATCTGGAAAGACAAGAACATTAGTCTTAAATCGAAGCTGATGTATTAAATGGTCACCTCGGTACACCTCTGAGCGAGTGAGAATTGGACTATGACGGCTGCACTAGAACGTACAATTTGTGCAATGGAAATGAGATCCTTGCGAAGAATTCTTGGCATTTTGTATCCGGATCGTATTGAAAATGTTAGGAAGGAGTTAGGCCAGTATAAAAAAACCTACTAACCACAGTAAAAACACGAAAATTGCCTTTTTTATGGACATATATCCTGATCGGTGGAGCTGACCAAGACCGTCCTGCAAGG
This sequence comes from Ariolimax columbianus, assembly GCA_036924085.1. Classification (NCBI taxonomy): domain Eukaryota; kingdom Metazoa; phylum Mollusca; class Gastropoda; order Stylommatophora; family Arionidae; genus Ariolimax; species Ariolimax columbianus. The sequence continues at coordinate 44,003,294 of JAVGWX010000008.1, read as the reverse complement.
CGCTGTGCCTGGGAAGCGTCAAGAGAGGGAAACCAAAAAAAGAGATGGCCGTACAATATAAAAGAGTTAACGGGAAGTTCTATAGCTGAAACTAATATCCTGACGACAAATCGAGACGTATGGCGGGAACTGGTTCGACAAACTGCAATAACGGTGCCTCAACGACCTTCTAGGTTACGGGACTGATGATGATGATGAAACACTTAACAGTACGTAGGTGGCTGGTTGCTAGATTCAGCGACATTTGGAAAAGACTTCTGATGGCCGGATGCAACACGCGGGCCGTACATTGCATATGTCTGTTTTCGACCTTTTGTCTTCTAACAACCTGTACATAGAAGAAGGGTCTTCATTAAGCAATCTGGTTATGTCTTTATTTGACTCAATATTTGCACAAGAGTAGCATGTCCACCGCATAGCCTTAACTTAACTTTACGTCTTTACGTCTGAACGTCTGGTTCAGAAGACTCTACAGAGTCTGTGTACAAACAGTTACATTAACATTTCCTTGCTCTAAAAGCTATGCGCATTAAAATCAATTCTTAAATAATTAATTGTCTCTGCCACCACTACTTCCTGTGGTAATGCATTCCAAGCATTCACCACTATCTGACTAAAACAATAATTTATAATACCTATTCTGGACCTTTCTTTAGTTAATGTGTAACTATGCCCTCTTGTTCTTGTAGGTGGTTGTATTTTGAAGAAAAAAAATTGTTATAGTCTAATTTATCCATTCCTTTTATTATTTTATAAACCTGTATTAAGGCACCTCGAATTCTTCTCTTTTCTAGACCCTGTAGGCCGGTTTTTCTGAGTCTTACCTCATAACTGTAATTCTGGAATCCCACTATCAGCTTTGTCGCTCTTCTTTGCATCATTTCCAGCATGTTTATATCTCCTCTACGATAGGGACTCCACAAATGTACACAGTACTCCAATCTAACTAATGTTTTAGTTTGGCTATAACTTTCGTGCTCCTATGTTTAATATTTATTTTTATCACACCTAACATTGAATTACCTTTTTTCACTGCTACCTGGACTTGCTCACTCACTTTACATGTATGATATATTATAACCCCTAGGTCCCTTTCCTTTTCTATCATTCTAATATTGTTCTCGTTAATGGTGTATTTATGTTTCATATTGGATCTACCCATGTGGATGACTGTACATGTATCTACATTGAACTCCATTTGCCAGCTCACAACCATTCTAGAATTTTATCTAAATCCGATCTCAATATATCCACTTATGCTTTAGATGAAACTCTTCTGTTTAGTTTTGTGTCATCAGCGAATTTTAGCAATCATGGATCCAATATCAATCGAAACGTTTCAGAAGTTAGCAACATAGCAAGAAGTGATGAGGACTTAAAAGGCATAGCTTCTCTTAGAGACACCAGACGCCGAATAGATCGAACTAACATGTACACAATAATAAAACAGGCTAATCCTATATCAAGCTTGGCCCCAGACTGACTGACAAACAATCAAGAAGGTCAAAACGGCATGATATAACCAAAAGGATAGGTTCTCGCTTGACAGTATCGTGCCTGGCTACACGTGGACAGAACAGCAGCAAATAAATGAGCTCACACGGAAGGCCAATTATTTACTTCTTCTTCGTACGTTCTCAATAACCCGCCACCAAGCCATGAAAAGGGCTTTGCAAGTAGCAGCATGTAATTCGGATAACGTAATGCGTTGTGTCGTGATTTACAGCTTGACTGCGATATTCGCACCTTTCGGTCCGACACATCCGACGTCAGCAGGTATTTTTAAGTACCGGGTTAGCCGTCCCTCTTTGATCCCTTCTCCTTAGCCATTCTGCTCTAATACAACTTGCTATAAAGGATCACCGCGCATAGGTGTAGAAGGTCTCAGCAGCTCTGGTTCGCAGGCCCTGACGCTAGCAGTCAGCTACGAGTCCCTGACCGCTGCAGTTGATTCGCTGCTCAGCGCCAGAATCCCCAATTATTTACAATGAACTATAATTGAGATACAGAATATATTTCTGATTGACGGTTTGAATCAGGTTTTTAAACATTTAAATAAAATGTTAGTGACGTCACATCCCTCCCCCCCCCCCCCCCCAATCCCAGTTATCGGACGTCAATATGGACTACTGAAAATCATACTTGAAAGAGCCCTTCACCTGTATTGGTAGCTAATAAAGTCTTCAGCAGACCACGTACTATTTCTAAATTGATATCGATGAAACAATACTGACAGAAATGAAAACACACTACATAATCGCTTTCAGTAGGTTATTTATTGGGAAGCACAAAAATAACTAGATACCACAATAAAAGTTACTTGATCCTCCTATAAAGCTTTCGATAACGTTATTCAAGTTAATAATAATTACTTTCTTAGGGATTCCGTGGCAAAGTGGTTAAGCCGTTGGCCTCGTGATCAGGTGGTGTCTGTTCTGCTCCGGACTCCGCCGTGTTTTTCATGGGTGTTCGATGCGGAGTCTCCTGCATCTCGTAGCCACCCCCTAGTAGCCTTGTCCTTGACTTGCCACTGGGTTCGGGCGACTTGAGACGAGAGAGTGGGGATAAAAAGTAGCTCAGTTAATCCTTACTAAAAATAGCGCTAGCAAATAAATTACGCCATCAGCGTCTATGGTGGACGGCGGCCTTTGCCTTTGCAATTACTTTCTGATTGGCTGCCGAAGTCCATGCAAGCTAACAATAATCCCATTTCATTAGCTTTTATTTGACATCGCATTGTTCTCTCAAGCTGTTTAACATATCCATTGATATTCTATTTGTAAATATCGCACATGAAGAATAAATATTATTGTGGTAATATGTATATTTGTTTACATTCTAAATAGCACGTTTAATGTGTTTTTTGTTGTCTGCACAGCAGCTGTCGTAAGTCTAATTTATTTTATTGTTAGTATATATTCACATTTTTTCCACAATCTTGTTCTAATTTATTTCATTGTTAGTGTGCATTCTCGTTCTTTTCTTCACCAGCCAACAAGAGAACAAACACAAATATTATATATATATATATATATATATATATATATATATATATATATATATATATATATATATATATATATATATATATATATATATATATATATATATACGAATATATATATATACGAATATATACGAATATATACATATATATATATATATATATATATATATACGAAGGACAGTCATTAAATAACAGGATTTTTTTTGTGAATATAATTTTTGCAAAAGTATAAAAAAGACTTTTTTTGTGTCTTATTGTTCGACAGTCCCATTGCATGGCAACACATTTTTTCCACATGTCCACGAGCTTGTGGGTGTCCTCTAGAATAAGATTTTGGGTTTGACCTTCATCCACTTTTGCCTCGATGTCATCTGCCTTACGACCCATCTGCTGTACCACACTTTCTTATTACCGAGGATACGTGGACAAGTTTTTGGGCTGTGTCTTGATTCGTGTTGAAATCTACAGCTATTTCAGCAATAGTGGCTCGCCTGTTGCCACTGACTAGCTGGTCGATCTGCTGTTTTACTGTGACAGTCACGCCTGCTGGTTTCCCACTCTGCGGCTCATCAATGACATTTTGTTTTCCGTTGTTTGTATCTTTCTAGCCATTCATACATTCGCCCCTGACTCAAATAACTGTCTCCATATTGAACCCAAATTTTTAATCAAGTTTTTCACCCTCTGACTACAAAAACGAAAAATGCATATTTTTTTCCATAGTTCAATTCAACAGAAGAATGACCAAATTCTACGCCATATTGCACATGAGCATACACTCCAAAAAGCCATTTTATGTCCTGAAATCAGATTTTCAGTTCTACATACTCCTCCATGCACTTTATAATACAGAAAAAAAACGTTCCTTATGTGTGTGTGTGGGGATTATATATATTTATAAGTTATTTAAGTGTAATGTCTTCCTTGTATTATTATGTGCGGGGAGATCATTTTTATTTCTTGGCTTTACGGACTTAGTCAGCTCTCCTCGTTTTGGGAACTTTATTTTCATTTGAAAAAAGAAATATAGTTGCATGTCCGGTATCTTGGTTAGGGATACATTGTTAGGGGTGTCATTATACGAGGTGTTCTACTTTTGTTAGGAAGGGGCACAAATTCGAATCATGATTTTGTTGTCTTCTCAAGCTGCACGTGCTTTTTTTGCAGCTGAGTACAAAGCTCGTTGCCTATGTGATTGCGAACTAAAACCCAATAAAACTTTATAAAGGGCAACTAAATAACCACCTGTAATTGTATTGTAGAACATGCTTGAACGGGTAATGTAACCCTTTTGTTTAAACCCCAAAATCCACACAAGAAAATGTCCAACTTGGACACGTTTAAGTAACTGATCGAAGAACTCTCATTGTCACCTCAAATAGAAGATACGCTTTAACAAGTAATTATTACAATTTATCCTCCGCGTAAACCCTAGCATTGATAATAATAACCTTAATTATAGTTGGTTTTTTTTTTAAATAGATAGATTCCAAATGCAGGTATGTGACTGCAACCTTAATTTCTATATGTGACTGAAGCCTCAATTTCTGTCTGTCATAAGTCCCAATTTCTGTATGTGACTTAGCTTCAATTTATATATATGTGACAAGCTAAAATGTCTATATGTGACATACGCCTCAATTTATGTTTGTCACTTATGTCTAAATGTATGAGAGTGACTCAAGTCTCAATTGTTTTATGCGACTTGAACCTCATATTATGTATGTGACTCAAGTCTCTATTTATGTATGCGACCAGTCTCAATGTCTATATGCGACTTAAGCCTCAATTTATTTATGTGGCAAGCCTCAATTTCTGTATGTGACTTAAGTTTCAATTTTTATAAACGACTTAAGCCTCAATTTGTGTACGCGACTTAAACCTCAATTTTTGTATGTGACCAACCTCAATGTCTATATGCGACTCAAGCCTCAATTTGTGGATGGGACAATCCTCCATTTCTGCCTGTGATTTAAGTCTCAAGTTTTGTATGGGACTTAAACCGCAATTTGTGTATGTGACTTAGATCCCAATTTCTGTGTGCGACTGAAACTGACATTTCTATATGCGACTTAAGCCCAACTTTCTGCATGCGACAAGCCTCAATTTATGTATGAGACTGAAGCCTTAATGTCTGTATTCAACCTCAACCCCAACTTCTGTTTGCGACTGTATCCCCAAATTGTATATGCGACTGACGCTTTAATTTATATATTCGACTACAGCCTCAATTTATGTATGCGACTGACGCCTTAATTTATGTATGCGACAAGGCTCAACTTCTGTGTGCAACTTCAGCCTCAATTTATGTATGTGGCTTGAGCCTCTATGTTTGCTCCAATGATACCTCGAAGGTACCAAAAGTATTCTGCTATCTGACTTGACCAGGCAAAATACGCATCATCTTGTGAACCAAAACGCAGTGGTATCATCATAATGTATTTTTATTAATTTCTTGTCATAGTAAAGTGTTTGTTCTCTGACTTAGACCTTGAGTTGACTAGTTAATTGTGTTTTATTGTGAATTAATAAATTATTAGCGATTTTCAGAAAGGCAATCATGTTGTTCTTTTTTTGCGTGGGATGTGTGCGGTGTGTGTGTGAGGGAGAGAGAGAGAGAGAGAGAGAGAGAGAGACTGGAAGTGAGAGACACAGAGAAGAAAGATAAAGTGTTTATAGGAATGGGTGCGAAGGCAACCTTTAGGGTCAAGTGCAGCTTGAAACTGATGACGTTGCAGCGAAGGGGCTGGCGGTCATGAACATTATGGCTGGATGCTTGCGTCAGGGGCAGAGAAACATAGCTGACCATGATCGATTCCGCTTTCAAGTGGCGGCCCTGGAAACACACTACACCTATGCAGTCTGGCTGAGAGGATAGGAGTCGAAGAGTGAAGGTAAACCCAGGCGAAAATATATGTGCTGTAACCGGATGTATTAGGCTAAAAAGCGCAGATATCGTTGGCTTAAATTTGAGCTGTGACACGTCATAAATGTACTTTTCATGATAATCGCTGAAGAAAAAGAAGAAGCAGAGGAGGAGGAAGAAGAAGAAGAATAGGAGGAGTGGGAAGTTAAAGAAGAAGAAGACGAAGAGCAAGAGAAGGCGGAGGAAGAGGAAGACGAAAAAGAGGAGAGGCAGGAAGAGGAAGAAGAAAAGGAAATGGGGAAGGACGAAGAAGAAGATAAGGAAGAGGAGAAGAGAAAGTGAGGTAGAAGAAGAAAGGGAAGAAGAAGAAGAAGACAAGGAGGAAGTAGAAGAGAGAGAAGAAGAAGAGAAGGAGGAGGTAGAAGAGAGAGAAGAAGAAGTGAAGAATTAGAAAGAAAAAGAAAAAGAAGAAGAGGAACAAGAAGAATAAAAAGAAGAAGAATTGAAGTAGGTGGAAGATGAAGGAGCAGAAGGAGAAGGAAAAGCAAGAAGAAGAAGAAAAAGTAACGTACTGCGGTAGTGTCAAGACCCCGTCAAATGAAAGCAAGGAACTTCTCTTTCTCCAGGAAAGAAGAAGAAGAAGAAGAAGAAGAAGAAGAAACGGAAGAAGAGGAGGAGGAAAAAGTAACTTTCTTAGGCCGTGTCCAGAACCCGTCAAATGAAAGCAATGAACTTTTCTTTCTCAAGACGTTTACAGACGAGTCTATGACAGGCCATACGACAGCCGGAAGCAGTCATAAAACCATATCCACTTCTACAAGCGTTGGCACTTCCTGTGACCTATTTCTCTTTCCTCCTTCTTTAGTGCTCGTTTACCTTTTTTATTCCCATGAACATAAAGTCTTCAAGTAAAAAATAACCTTGTCTTTTTATTATTTAAACGTAACATGCACTGTGCCCCAGTGCCGTGACACCACTACAATACCATTACACAATGTTATCATCTTTGTGAAAATAAACTATAGTGCGTTCAGAAATACGTGTCATTGAACTATAAATAGTATCTGAATAATTCATTAAAATAGCAACGGATTGTTGCATGTTCACCCATCTTTATTACGACGTTAATGTGTTATGCATAAATATAACGTAGATTGCACTGATTTATCAAAGCGGTTAATTTCTTTGTTATTTTCATGACGCACATAGCAACCGTTTTCAATACACAAAACATATAATACGATACTTCTGTTTTTTAAGAGTCGTAGGCGTATCTTCATTAATCATAGCGGTATGGGTAAATTATTTTTGCTTATAGTAAAGTAAAGTATCCCAGAGCATTACTGCCGTAGGGGTATGAGGTGTTAGCGATCTCACTTTTCAAAGGCTCGGCTATATGAGGGCGGTAGCCATCTCCTCTCCCTCACCGCTTTTACTTCCCGGACTGAACCGATACCCATTTAAGGCTGGGTCGACCCGGGAGCCATTGCGGTCTGAAAAAACCAGGACCACTTAGATGCGAAACCAGAGCACTAACCGCTGCGCATTAAAGTTTATAACATGGATTTTATGGAACAGCTATGTGTTGAACGGCAATTATAATACTAATATTTGTTTATTTGCCAGTGTTTCTTTTTAATTAAATGTTTTGTTTCACGATTAGTTTATTAATCAGGTTATTAATTAATGTAATTTTTGCTTTAATTATTCGTATATGTAGAATACACGCATCATATTCAAAATCAATGACTCACAGAGATTGATGACTACTGTCGTCTGAATGAGTCGCAAACCATGTTTCTGCCAATAACAATATCCCCTTCTTTCACTACAATGTTCTCACATTTAATCCAGAATTGTTTGTCAATGTCTGAGAGGCCAGTTTATGCAATTTTCTTTGATAGTGTGAAGGTTATGTTGTCCATTTCCACATGTTCTTTCACCTGTATTCAAACTAATCTATGGGATTAGTCACCTAAGTGTGAATAGTTCGGTCGCATCCAAAACATCTACGGTCATGCTGCTGCATTACTTTGTAAATAGGAAACGCTTTTGTTCGGTGTGTATTCTTTACAAGTGACAGTAATTCAGATTTGAGGTGCATTTCCGTAAATTGAATGTTCGTCCTAGTTAGCCAAAGTTTGATGTCATCCTTAGTACTTGCTGATGTCGCCAACTTGCCTTCCAGCCCCACTACTTTATCATATGAACCATTGTCCACTACCAGGCAGGACGGTCCATCTAATGACGATAGTACAGTGTTCTCAATCCACTGTCTTAATATGTGGCCATTCAATTGTAAACGATAGCCCCGACTATCAGTAGATTTTGAAACAGATACGAGTTCACTATTCTTCAGCAGTCCATTATATTTGTTACCTGCAAAGAAATTTATCACTCTCTGTCCTTTACTAATTATCATAAATCTCGTTATACTTTCCTCCACAGATTGTCATTCCCTTTCAATATTATGGTGTGCTTTTGTCCATGTTTCATCAATATACGCAAATAGCATTTTATTTGCGCATTTTCTACATTTCCCGTAAATATTTACTTCTAAAAGCTAAATAGGTAAGGCTTTACACAAACTATTTTTCTACTGCCTGTATGCTTGTGAAATGTAAAGCCTGCATCTCTTACAGTTTTTTATAATGTAGTTTTGAACATTTTGTTTCAATGCCCTTGTCCTTTCTCAATTTTCATTTTCAATTGCCTTAAGGTTCTTTAGAATCCATCCATTAAATACATTTCTCGTTTAACAACTTCTCTGCCAGAGCTTTCAACTTTCTTATGTCTTTCTCGATCACCGATTGTATTTGCAAAAAAACGATGATCGTATTCTAGTTTCTAGAGGGAGAATGATTTGTCGCTAATAACCAGGTTATGCATTGTTTTTTTCTGATTTGAAATACGATGATACAGACTCAAACGTTTATCCTCAAATGAAAAATATTTATGAATTTTTATTACTGTTTTGTAGTATAACGAATTTAACTTTCAACGTCGCTCAAATAAAAAAAAGTGTTCAAGAATTATGATAACATCGTAGTTTCCTAAATCTATGGCGTATATGGATACTATATTTTAACATTAAAAACGTACAATATGTAGTTCTTTTGCCATGGGCTACTGTAGGACTATTAAAATGCTATTCAGCGAAACCGTTCATTTTTAATTTACCCAAAATTATATAAAAATGCATCCTACTTTCTTCATGCATCTGAAAAAAGTGTGACATTACGTTGATCTTACAATAACTTAAAATATGTATTTTCATAAATTTATATCTCATTAATTGGAGAAAGGTCATATTTTCAAGATCGGCTGTATTTTTGAACACATTAGATTTAATGGTTTTACATGTAGACATCCAGTCAGCCGGTAGTAGTCGTCTCGACTGAACATGCCCACATGCCAATAATAGAATCCACAAACAACAATTAGCCGATATATCGGGTCCTGGAACTATCGCTAATTACAACGACGTTTTCTCTTGAAAAAGTTACCTATTTGTCAATTCCTATTTCTTGTATAGCCTTAAAAACAAGTACCACCATTTTGGTGTATGCACGGAAGAAATTATGGCTTGTTTGAAACCATTTCTTTAGAAATTAGAAAACTTTTGGCCATGGCGATGCAGAAGCTAAATAACATACACAATTTATGGCATAAATCTAACAAGCAGCTAAAACTGAAGATCCTGAAAAAATGCATATATCTACGATAGAGGGAATCAATGAAACACTCCAAAAGTTCAACATGTCAACTATACAAGCCTCCCACACAGCACAAACCAGAAATCTATGCATATCTCCTTTCTGTGACACTGCAAGGCAAGAGCAGTAGGACAAAGGAGAAGAAAGAAGTTATTTCTCCCTATCGAGTTTCTCTTATATTTGGCTTTGTCTGTGGGACAAAATTACCAGATCATCTGCACAGTCCAGATCCTCCAATTGTAATGATGCAACTGTGCGACTACAGTGTACGTATTATGTATGAGAGGTATATGTTTCCACACTCGAGTAGCCTGATGAGGTGTATACTCCTGCTCTGTCCTCTCGTGCGATTCATCGGTCTAGACCGGCGTTTTGTGTCGAGTAAAGCTACTGGCAGTGCAGTCTACTTCGGATTAGAACTATTTTTGTGTATAACAGAACGAGAATAGTATCACTGCCACACTGAGAGCATGTCATAAGAAAGGATTAAGAATGCATTCTAGCCCCAATAGGGTAGAACCTTCTTGTGTGGGATAGAGACGAGAGATAGGACCACTGTCACCATGAAGGCTTGTCATAAGGGACAACTAGCAGTGATGTTTAACGTTTCCAGAGAATAAAAATGTATGTGTGTAACAGAGACGAGGATAGGGCCACTTTCACACTGATAACATTTCGTTAGAAGCTACCAGCAATTTCGTCCCCTTACTAAACAGTCACTGTTCTGGAATCATCAACGCAAGAGAAATAGGGGCAGACGTAAACACCCATGGAGAAGAGAAGTTGAGACACGTTTAAAAACGGCAAGAACGACGTGGGTACATTTAGCAATGACGGCGCATGACAGGAAGACTTGGCGAGTAGTTGCTGATAACCTATGCTTCGCAGGGCTTTTAATGATAACAATGATTTATAATGACCTGAGTGTAAGACGCTTACAATCGTTGTATTTGCAAACTCAAAGATTCACACAGTTCAGAAACATTCGGAGTGGGAAGTCGCCTTCTGGATATGAAAAAAAGCTCTATAAACAATACCTCAAATTTGATACGATGGGCGTTCAAGTCAAAGCGGGACTTTTTGTGCCAGTTTTACCTGAATGGGTTTAAGCGTGCTGGAGCCACTACCATAACTTAGGGGCACTTGTGTACTAATACGGCTAGGTGGCCCACTTTATATGGGCCAGTCACGTGACACATAGAAACAAATGGCGGGTAACACTGTTAGTATTAGCATGAAACAGCGTGTTGTGATGAAGGTTCTTGCGAAAGAAGAAGTGAAACGTGCGGAAATTTACAGAAGACTGAAATCACAATATAGTGATGAGACACTTAGCCACAGTAAGACACTTGAATGGTGTAAACGTTTTAGAGAAGGCCGTACATCTGTGAGTTATGATCTCGTCCTGCTCGTACAAGATAACGCTCGGCCGTATACGGCTCACCGCACTATGTTCCATCTGCAGCAACTCGACTGGGAGGTATTGCCACATCCACCTCACAACCCAGATCTCGCTCCAAGCAATTTTCATCTGTTTAGACCCCTAAAACATTTCCTTGGAAGTCAGCCTTTCAGCACTGATGACGAAGTGAAACAAGCTGTCCTGGATTGGTTCAGACATACTGACAAATCTTTCTACGCTGAAGCTTTTCAAGCATTACTTAACCGCTGGAATAAGTGCATAAACGTAGCAGGAGATTATATCAAAAAATGAATGGCATTTTGACTTCTTGAAAACAAATATTATCCTCCTTTCAAAAAAAGTCCCGGTTTGACTTGAATGTTCCTCGTACAACAATATTAAAAGAAATAGTGCGTTTCCTCTAGGTCTGAATTTCAAGCAGAATATGACGAAGGTGTGGCTAACAACCTCATCATGTAAAACGGCAACTGCAAATTTTTGGAAAGAAGGTTCTTGTAAAAGTGCCAGCTGTGGTGGTGGTCAAATGCTTCACTGGGAACGAAATGACGCACCACCTTCTACCATGTTGTGATGTATCCTTTTATTCTAATTATGTGGCTTATATTTTCTGCTGGTTACAGCAGCCAGCCCTATGCCCCACCGTCCTTATTCGCCTCTTTCAATATATGTGGCACGCTACAGTGTTACTATTCTTTGCTCCCCGTTCTGGTCACAGCAGCACACGAATATCTCTATATCAGTTTGGTAGTTAATTAACTATCAGTGAACTTGGGAGAGCCGTGGAGAGCCCTCATTGTCCCGATTCGTCATCTCAACATCACGTCTCACTTGAACATCCCTTTTACGTAGTCCATCCACCAGTCACGTGGTCGCCCTCTATCTCAGAATTCGGACCGTCTGGCATTATAAGCCTGTAAGTAAGCCATGACCTTTTCATTCCACTGGTCTGCTCCTTTTCGCCTCTGCTGTGTCTTAACGAATTAACTCCACACACGTTATTGAGAGCGTGTGTCGTTGATAGTTTGAAGAGCTCGATTCGTTTTCTATAGTAGTGTCTCTCTCAAGAGTCTCCTTCGCCTCGGTCATAGCACTGCTTAATTAAACCGACCCTGACAGACTCGTCTCCCAATTTTGGGATATTCATAATATTCGTTCAATTACTGTTTCATAAATCGCAAATAGTTTATAGAGCTGTTATACTTTGCCTATTTCTCTCACCTATAAAGCGATTTCAAACTCAACAAATTTTGGCCAGTTTGAATGACGGAGTATGCAATCACACGTGTTGGATAGTCTTCTACGCTAGCCGTGTTTGACACCTGGGTAGGAAAATATTATGTAGGACATTAAATCTCGGTATCGGTCTGTAGAGTATGGAAGTTGCAGAGCGCTTAGAGTGCTTGCTTCTCATCGCAAAACTAGCAGAGTTCGCAACCTAGTAGCATCAGGCTGGTGTAGCCTTTGTAGTATACAAACATAGAAGGGCATGGTTCAGATCCCGCTAGAACAAAATAAGAATAAAATCTACGTTACGAACAATGGGCCTTCGTCGCGGACAAAAGCATTACACTTATCAGCACCTCATGCCTAAAGGACGTAGACATATAACAAAAAGATACTAAGCTCAAGATCTTTTTTGGCCGTCAGTTATGATCTATCACTTCCACCCTGATTACCGCAGTGATAGTGCAATTGATTTTCACAGTGAAGGTATAGGGTCGAACTCAATTTACCGACACGCTACTGCTGTCAAAGCGTACATAGCTTGCGGTTGGGAAAAAGTAGTGAGGAAGGGAACTGGTCACCCTACGTAAAAAATCAAACTGAGACTTGTACAATGCTATCTCTAACTGATTAATTTCAGACCAGTGATTTCAGATGTGCGACTACATTAGCACAGTGCTATCTCTAACTCATCAATTTCAGACCAGTGATTTGGTCAAAATAAACGAGGAGAAAACCACGTGCACAATATTCTCGCTTTCATTAAAACCCCAAAGTACCAAATTAAGTCTAAATGGCAAAATCCTGCAGCCAAACGACAACCCAACCTATCTGGGAGTCACATTTGATCGGCGCATGACATGGAAAAGTCAGATTGAGAGAAACCGAATGAAAGCTAGAGAAAGAATGGCAATCATGAGGAAACTTGCTGGCACAAGCTGGGGAGCAGACGAAGGCATATTAAAGAAACTGTACACTGGAAGAGTGAGACCAGTTCTCGAGTATGGCATTGCGGCATGGACAACAGCAGCGAAGGCGAACTTCGATAAAGTTAACAAACTTCAAAACCAAGCCATGAGAATTATAACAGGTGGCATGAAGTCAACGCCAATTGTAGAACTTGAAAAGATTACAAAACTGCAATCCATGACCGATAGAAGAGACTGCAGAGCCCAGCTGCAGTCAGAGAAACTCCGAAGACTGACGGACCATCCAATGTACCAGAGACTAAACAATCTGGGAAATGGGAAATTAAAGCGGAGAAACTTTGCAGAAATAGCCAAAGCAAAGATGCACGAAGATCCCATAAACGCGCTAACAACACCAAAACCCATCACTACTGTACGAAAACCTACCTGGAGGCAGGATATATTTCCAGAGGTGGTAGAAAATATACCAGGTATTGCAAACAAAAACTGCCAGACTGAAAAAGAAAGGAGAGACACTACCCTAAGCTTCATAACGAAAAGCTACCCAAGCATGGACTGGACTCATGCATACACCGACGGTTCTGTAACAAACACTACACAGAACGGAGGGGCAGGAGCATTCCTGAACCTACCAAATGGCAGAAAAATAACACTGTCATTCGCTACTGGTAAGTACACAAGCAATTTCAGAGCGGAGGCAGAGGCACTGAGGGCGGCAGTGGAAGAAATGGTGACACACAGTGAAAATGAGAGCCATATAGTCCTGCTGACAGATGCTCTCGCCGTAGTCACAGCGCTAAAAAGCCAGAAAAACACTGAGCTTAATGACTTAAGAGCAGCACTCTGCAAACTGTGCCAGCAGTCCGCACCAAAAAGGGTAGTGGTACAGTGGGTTCCGTCACACTGCAACATCCAAGGCAACGAGGAGGCAGACAGACTGGCAAAAGAAGGTGCAAGACTACCACAAACAGATACCAGTATGACGTACGAAGAGTCAAAACGGCTTATCAAAGCCAGATACATGACCAAATGGGAAACCGAACATACTGGTTACACCAAAAACGATGCCTATTACCAGTTGAACCGTAGAGAGCAGGTCGTTGTCTTCAGACTTCGCACTGGCCACAATAGACTGAGGTACCACCTATTCAACAAATTGAAGATAGGTGGTACCGACGAATGCCAGTGCGGTACTGGTAAAATGACCACTGAACATCTGCTGCAGAACTGCCCGACATACGAGGATCAGAGAGAGCAGATGTGGCCATTACCAGTGGAACTGCAAGACAAGCTCTATGGCAGTGGTGAGAGCCTCAGGATGACCGCCGCTTTTTTCGAAAAAAATAATGGTTACTGTCTGAGTGTGTACGCAGAAGAAGAAGAAGAAGACCAGTGATTTCAGATGTGCGACTACATTAGCACAGTGCTATCTCTAACTCATCAATTTCAGACTAGTAGTTACTATTGGGGGACGAAACAGAAAGATCAACTTAATCAATGTGTAAACATTTACGTAACCTGATTTGTTTAATCAACAATTCAATTGAATTCAAGTACCGTCTCAGCAACGAAGGTTGACTGCACTTAACGTCCAATACCCTCAGTGTCTTGTCTAGACGGTACACTCTCCCAGACTGAGATTAGTCCATCTTTTGGTGTTGCCCCATCTCGACCTCTCCTAGTCCTCCCAAGAAGCGGGCGGTTGTTCTTGACAGTCTGTATAACGAGATGGGGTATCGACGTGATCCCCGTAGCAGTGAGCGATACGTAAATAAAGCCAAGCACAGCACAACCGCCTGGAGGACCACGGTCCACCTTCACCGGCACGCTCGGAATGTGA
This sequence comes from Ariolimax columbianus, assembly GCA_036924085.1. Classification (NCBI taxonomy): domain Eukaryota; kingdom Metazoa; phylum Mollusca; class Gastropoda; order Stylommatophora; family Arionidae; genus Ariolimax; species Ariolimax columbianus. The sequence continues at coordinate 43,988,289 of JAVGWX010000008.1, read as the reverse complement.
AGAAAGTTACTGCAACCAACCACTAAACGTACTTTTCAGAGCGTACAAAGAGAAAACCTACTCATTTTGGGCATTCACAACAACAACTCTCCCACTTATATCGCTGCCTGCCTCTATTCCGCCGAACTTCAACCTTACCCTCAGTATTATTTGAAATAAAGTATTGTGTCTTTATAAATAACTAAAATATTTGAATTGCCTAATTTCAATGTTTGTCAAAAATTCTCCACCCACGCCTGCCCTCGTCAAAATATTGCTTTTTGTTTGTTTGCTTCGTTTTCCACAAAATGTGACCCACTCTTTCGAATAACCACATTTCGAGGCCCCATTTTCTGTTTTCTAACTTTTTGTTCGCAGTCCATGTTTCTGCATTGTATAATGATGTTGAATATATATATTATACCTGATGAGTCTGATTTTTAATAATGTATTGGATATTTACCTGGATGCCAATATATTCCACATGAAACTTTTGAACATTTTAACACTTGAAAAACATGAACATTTCAACATTTGTATGATATTTACTTTCCGTGTCCGGTAACCTCACATATTATTGGATCAGAAATCAGCCGCCATGGAAGCTTTTTCATTCGCTGCCATGAGATCCGCCAAAGTACATGGTTCTGGTATCCATAGACACCTATACAGATGCTCGGGGTTTTGGCTGGCTCCGCTTTCACAGACATCGTCGATATGTATGATAATTAATTGATAAGGCGCACAATATAAATGATGTTAGTGTTTGTCCATCGTTTCCGAAGAGGACCACATTGCCATCTGTCAATCCTTGAGTTTGTTCGTAGGTGGCTGATCAAACTAATCCGAGCCAGAAAGCATTTGTCACACTGAGGGCAGAGAAACAATGTCTGGCCGTCAGACGGAGGCAACTCGTCTCTTGCCTTTCGTGTCGCGTGTCTCCTGTGAAACCTGGACTGTGTACAGTCGACATGCGAAGAAACTTGACCACTTTCATCTGGGCTGCCTATGGAAACTGCTGAACGTAAAATGGAAAGATAGGATCACAGATGTAGAAGTTCTTTCGCGAGCTGGCACGACAAGCTATGTACAGTATAAATGATTAAATGATTGAATGATTAACCAACACAAATGTTCGGGAAATTTCCCTTCTGGACTATTATTGTGTAATTGTTTTGAAGCCTTAGTGATCTCACTTTCCATGCACATGAGTGAAAGCCAGTACAACCGCTGCTGCCTCATTGTGATGAGAAGCTGATTCTTTAAAGGTTTCAAGTTTGAAAATGAGCGTTTCCCTGTACAGTTGGCTACCATCATGCACATGAGTAATTTCAATATTGAAAAATATTTCCGTTTTTACAGTTATTTTATGAGTGAATTCAAACTGATAATCAACATTAATCATCATCGTCATCGTCAAGTGTTGTCTCCACATCGGACAACAGAAAAGAAAAGATAGTTATAGACAATAAGAATTCGAACTACAGACTTCCAGGTCGTAGGGTGTTGTCTGTTGTCTATTTTATTCCGAGATCAAGATGCTAAGCAGTGCATGAACTGCAACGGTCAGCGATCCGAAGCTGACTACTAGCGCGTTCAGGGCCAGTGAACCTGACCCTTCAACACCTCCACGCGGTGATCCTGGATACCAGACTGCAGGAGAGCAGACTGGCTAAGGAGAGGGGATCGAAAAGAGAAGGCTAACCCGGCTAGCCAAAAATGTCTGCTGAAGTCGAATGTGTCGAACCGAAAGGTGCAAATATCGCATTCAAGCTGTAACCTACAACACATCGCATTCTTTTCTCTGACTACATCCTAGTACTTACAAAGCTAAATATACTGATCAGACTATGTTAGTCAGTCAAGTAAAATATACTGATCAGATTATGTTAGTCAAGGTCAAGTAAAATATACTGTTCAGATTATGTTAGTGAAGGTCAAGTAAAATATACTGATCAGATTGTGTTATAGCAATCTCGATAACAAGACCTGGTTCAGCACTTCAACCCCCATAGCGGTGAGCTTGCTGAGGAGCCTCGCATTACTCCACATCCAGGAAGAGTCCAGTCAATCCAGTCAATCTTCTCAAGTAAACGTCGCGATGTGAGGACTTCTTCTTCTTCTTCTTCTGCGTACACAGTCAGACAGTAACCATTATTTTTTCGAAAAAAGCGGCGGTCATCCTGAGGCTCTCGCTACTGCCATAGAGCTTGTCTTGCAGTTCCACTGGTAATGGCCACATCTGCTCTCTCTGATCCTCGTATGTCGGGCAGTTCTGCAGCAGATGTTCAGTGGTCATTTTACCAGTACCGCACGGGCATTCGTCGGTACACCCTATCTTCAATTTGTGCGATGTGAGGACAAACACTGGAATCCTCGATCAAAGAAAGTCGTTAACATTACATAACGCAAGTACGAGTGGCATTCAGTCCAGTCCACATGTCATCTCTGCATCGAAGTTCGGATACAATTGATCTCCAGTATAAGTAATTATATAGTGGATTCAAATGACAGAAAGACACATCCTACAACGTTGCATGCTACGCTCATGCAGGAAGAAAGAGAACAATACTGGCGTGTTAGGCAAAATCTGCATGGAGATTTATTTTAAAAAGCCTCACAAACAACGGTGTCCTTTGTAATAGAAACTAAGAACCTGATCTGAGGATAAACGTTTCTTCTAGTGTGAATCTTGGGCCTCTCTTATTGGGGAGATAAGAATAGGATCACTGCTTCTTTCTGTAGAAACACTCAAAATAATTGTGAATTTGGCTGGACTTCGTCACATAAAAACAAAAGCTCGAGAAATCACCACTGTTCAGTTCAAGTGCCATCTCCATGTCGAAGGTCGGCTGCAATGGATCTCCAAGGTAAACTATTTCTTGCCGTAATGGGGCAATCTGACTTACTTTTTCCAGTCCAACTCCTGATGTTATCTACCCTCTTATAACATTTTCTGTCTCTTGAACGAATGACTTCCATCCTACCCTCTGGTATGGTCTTTAACAAGGAAGTGTGTCTTGTTATATGACCACAATAGCGTAACTGTCTAACCTTGACTTCGGCCATAAATTCTCTATTCACCTTTAACATTTTCTATACCTCCCCATGTATTTTATTTTCTTTCCAAGAATTGCAACCCTTCCTTTTATTTACCCACATTTCCAAGGCTTCTCGATACTCTTGTTCAACTTGTTTCTGCGCCTTACAGTAGGGACAAGTACATATACCACCGGACAATGCTTATTTCCAATTTATGATTTGTCTGAATGGATGTCAGTATATGTCGTATGTTGCTGAACACCATTTTGGACTTACCCTTTCTCTTTCTGATTTTTTTTTTGGTGGTCACAGCTACCATTTGAATGTGGCATTAGCTACAGCAACAAGAGAAAGCAACTTAATCATTGGTTCAGTTAAGTTCAAGTGCCATCTTTGCATCAAAGGTTGGCTACAATGGATCTTCAGTGTACTCAATCTTTTGTCGTAATGGTGCAATCGGAGAAATTTTTTTCAGTCCAACAAGTTTTTTTTTAAATACAGCCACCCACAATAACAAGAGGGCATAGCTACAAGCTGACTAAAGAGAGGTCCAGATTAGATATTAGGAAATTTTTCTTTGGCAAAGAGAGTGGTGTTTGCTTGGAATGCATTTACCAGGGGAGGTAGTGGCAGTTTATGCATTTAAGAATAAACTGGATGCGCATAGCTTTTAGAGCAGGGTGATTTAAATGTAACTGGTTGTATACAGACTATGCAGGGTCTTCTAAACCAGTATAAAGACGTTAAGTTTAGTTATCCACCCACTTAAAACGTTGTCCGCTTCTTGGTAGAAGGGACATAATGCTAAAATTATTTCCCTAATTTCTTACAGTTATCTCCTTTCAAATCATGGAGTCGAGCAAAATTTTAAAACATCTGTGTTATTAAAATGTTCATAACATCTATGTAACCTTTTCAGAATATTTATATGGAAACTGGTGTACGCTTAAGATATACACTCACAGAAGTTATTTATGCTTGTATGCTTTTCTATGGTTTGGTGAGTTGGAGTCGCAGAAACAGATATGAGATTGGGCTTTTCTGCTGAGTGCCTTGACCTGATAAGACAAGTCACGACTAAGACTAAGAGTGATGAAGAGTGACAGACCAACCTGTCAGAGAAGTTTAAGCACTGCATTGCTTGATGGTTCGTAAAGTTTGTTGTTTACTTGTCTGTTTTTGAAAATGTTACTATTCACATTTGTATTTATTAAACACTTCATTAGAATCCAATAGTGAATAGACAATTGTCACCATGATCACGTAGGGGTGAGGCAAATCACAGCTGAGAAACCTTATATTGCACTAAAGTTTGGAGAACTTTGTCAGTATACCTCTATACTGTAAGGTTAAAGGCGAGGGCTCGACTTCATCGCCTCGGGTTTCCACAAATGGCTCGGTCTCCCTCACCAGAAGGGTATTTCACTTGCCAAGAGCATCGCACAAAGCACGATGAATCCAGGGATCTCTCGAAAAATTGACATGAACCGACCGCCGCAGCTCGGATTCAAACCCTGACTGTCTGAACACGAGGCAAACGGCTTGACCACTTCGCCACAGAGACCCCATACTGAATGTAAGAAGAACCACTATACAGACAATTTGATAATAATGAAAATGAAGAGCTCAGCATGAGTAGTTTCAAACAAAAACAACAAACCTATCCCTACAAGAAATGCTACTTTTAGCCTTCGATTATGGGTAAAAAAAAGTGAAAGGAAATCATTAAATGTGTGAACCATAACGAGTAAAATAAATAGCTGTCACTACGGTTCTTATTCCGAGGATTTAAAGGGCTGAGTAATAAAGACAGCTGGTAATTTCGGAGCAGCTATATAAGAACAATAAAAAAAAAAGAAAGAAATAATGCTTATTACCAGTTAAACAGAAGAGAGCAAGTGGTGGTCTTCAGACTCTGCATAGGCCTCAACAGACTGAGGTACCATCTGTTCAATAAAGTGAAGATATGTGCTGACAATTGCACCTGTAATACTGGGAAAATGTCCCCTAAACATCTGCTGCAAAATTGCCCGACATACGAGGACCAGTAATACATACTCAATTTTCTCATCTTCCAAGCGGCACAATGAATGCAATGATAGTCGCTGATTGGATGCAACCACCAACTGAACCAGACCGTCTTGATTTCTTTCTTCTGGACTTTCCATCACTATAATCACTATCTGAATCTTGTGAATCTTCTATCTCTGAATCACTCATAAGCAGACTCTCAAAAACAACTCTAGCCTGCTCAGTACTGTATCGTTTTGGTCGAGTGCTCGAGCAGTGGACGTGGCCATTATTCAGAGAAATAAACACAACAAACTTTAGACTGAAAAATAAATCGCTTTACAAAACAAACAGTGTTGCTATGGTGAAGTTTAGAACTGCGACGTGTTCTAGTCTTAGCATTAAAGATAAAAACCCAAATTCGCCTCTCCACGAAACAAAAATTAAACAGGACCCAACAGAACCAATGCATCTGTTAAAGGTCCTGTAGGGTTTCGTTCGCGTACTGATACATTGGTTAATGGTCCCGAAAGAGTTAAGTACAACAAGGGCCATATCACCGTGAAACTTTAAAACAATAAGGTCATGACAGCTTCAAGGTAATAAGTTATTGTAAAATAATAAGTTACTGGAAAGTAATAAGTTACTGTAATTAGTTTTCTTTCCACTTTTACCAATTAGCAACATGGGGAGATTAAGTTGTCTGTCCTGCTGTCAAGTGCCTTGTGTCAGACATTGTGAGTCTGTGTCATTGTACAATCACTCTATCATCTATCCACCTGCATAGTGACTACCCTCATACCCTGCAGCCAGATCAACCAGCATTACATCTTTAGTAGAAGTTGATGAGGTTGCATTCTCTTGAGATGACTGGGTCAGCGTAATTTGTGCTCTCCATAAGACATAGTGCCTTATACTTCGATTGTCTTCATTTCGCAATCTGTTCTCTTTCCTGGCAAAAACTGATGACCTTCCTTAGACACTTCATTTCACAAGTCAAAATTCTGCTCTCACTCGCCCTAGACAGGGACCATGTTTGGCACTGGTAGCAGAGTCAACACAAATATACTGTAACTATATAAATATATATACATAAGTTACTGTAATAGCAGATACATTTATCAATCAATCAAAACATATCTAAAAGTAGCACAGATCAACAAATACACACCAAGTCCTCCCATTCTGGTCCATCAATTCCATCTTTGTCCACGTCTCCTCTATTTACTTTGTTTGTCTTGAGCTCTGTTCTCCTTGTGTTTTGGTCTACCTCTACTTTTGTCCCTTGACAATAGTGATCATATCATACCATTTCAATCTCTCTATTTTGCACAGGCACCTATTTATGAAAATCTTGAACCTATTTCATTATTGCTTTTGCTGTATGTTTCAGAGTGATGCATTACAGCAGAGTTTACATTGGAAGATTTGTATTTTCTTGTTGCGCCGAATCAACAATGCAGCATCAAATGTATATCTTGAGGCATTGACAAACAGCATCCAGTCATTTCCTGTTTCAAACCACCAGATGAATCCCGCACCACATCGAGGCTGGGCATGGAGTCAATCATGAATGATTATTATAGCTATTATAATATCTTCAACTTCAGCATGATTCCCTCTACATTGAGCATCACCGTGAACAGCAATCCTGAGCAGTCACCGAGGACTTTCTCTTCCTGGGCAGCTAACAGTCCTCTAACACACGCAGCAGTCACGGCATTACCCACAGGGTGCGCCTGGCAGCTTCATTCGTGCATTCACTTTACAGAGTCTGGTCCCAGCACAGGCTGTCGCTGGAGACCAGGCTTCATATTTATCTTTCTGCATCGTCCTGATCCTCCTGTACAACTCAGAGACCTGGATACTTCTACAACAGGACTAGCAGCATCTTTACCATCCACCTGCGCATCCTCAGGATCCACTGGCACGACCTGATTTCTAACAGTTAAGTAGTTTGACGTACTCAACTTGCATACTCAGAACTGCATACTGCCTGGAACTTGGCCATCAGACGTTGTCATTTAACGCAATGGGTCCTGGTCGCCTAAGTGTACTATTGTATTGCTGTCATATCTTCAGACCCTCCTCCAATCTCCCTCCCTATCCCCTCTTCCAGATATCCTGCCTTCTGAACACTGCTACACCATTGAGAATATGCCACCTCGAAAATCACTCGGCTAGGATGACATCACTGAAGAGGACCTCAATGCTTGCAGACTACCACATTTAGCAAAAAGCTCACCTTTTTACTAAAAACTACTAAAAGTATGGCTCTTCTCCATGTCATTTACAAACTGTTCATAAAATACATTTTTACCAGAGTTCATTCCATCCTCGATAGTGCACAACAAATCAAATAAGCTGGTTTTCAGCACTCTTACAGCACACTGAACCATATCTCAACCTGCTGTCACCTTATCATGACAGCCCGAGAATACCAGATTCCTTTGATTTTCACTTTAACTGACTACAAAAAACAACATTTGACTGCCATTCGCTAATGGAACAAGATTTAGATCCTGGCTACAGTAAAGTTTACACAAATTGCACTGCCACCTTCCATCCATACTAGCACCCAGTTATGGTTCCAATTCAAAAAGAGATCTACCAGGAAAATCCAATCGCACTAAACCTCTTCTCCTTGTGCTTCAAAGCGGCCATCAGTTGCTGTGACTGGGAGGACTTTAGAACCAATGTTGATGACAGATGCAACAATCATCTTCAACTCATGGATGACATAATGCTGATCACAGAGTCAGCCACATAGGCCAACCACATATTAGAGATGCTCAACAAAGAGGAAAAGAGAGCAGGGCTAGAAATGAATATATCTACTAGACCAAAGTCATTCAAAGCTGCATTGCCCATTATGACCCTGTCATCCTCAATGAGAAAAACTTTGAAGACATAGAAGAATACTGCTATCTTAGATGCCTCCACAACGTGCAGAATAATTTGGAACCGCTAGACCGCGTGGCCGCCACATCCATCCAGAGAGTCCTGAAAGGTTATCAAGGTCGAACCCTACGTGCCTCTCTCTTCTATTCTACAGTGCTCCCTGTAATGTGTTATGCTGCTGAAACACGGACTCTTACAAAAGCAATGATGAACAAACTGAGTGATCCAGGCCTCTCTTGAGAGTCACATGATTGAGCGCAACGAGCGCATGCAGAACCTTCACAATTCTGACCTACTGTAATTGTCATCGGCAAGAGGTGCAGTTTACACAAACAAGGCAAAATATCCGTGGGCAGGCCACATACTCGAAGGATCAATGTTGGAGCATGTTAACAGCAATCTGGTACCCTCGAGACAGAACACGGATGTGTTGGACCGAAAACTAGTGACACAACGCATTCCATTCTCTGTACTACATCCTGCTACTTGCAAAGACCTGTTCATGGCTTGGTAGTGGGAGATTGAGAACGATCGCAGAAGAAGAAGAGGTTGCTGGAAACGAAATTGGGACTCGCAGTGGTACAACTGAGAAACATCTCATCATGAAACCAAGTAAGTAACTTAATTCTTTTTTGTTTCCACAAGCTGCTCAATGCCAGCTCCACTAGCATTTTGTATTCTTATTTTGATATCTTTACCTGGACATCCAATTTTGCCTATGTTCCTACCAAGATATATCTTCTTCTTCTTCTGCGTACACAGTCAGACAGTAACCATTATTTTCTCGAAAAAAGCGGCGGTCATCCTGAGACTCTCGCCACTACCATAGAGCTTGTCTTGCAGTTCCACTGGTAATGGCCACATCTGCTCTCTCTGATCCTCGTATGTCGGGCAGTTCTGCAGCAGATGTTCAGTGGTCATTTTACCAGTACCGCACGGGCATTCGTCAGTACACCCTATCTTCAATTTGTTGAATAGGTGGTACCTCAGTCTGTTGTGGCCAGTGCGAAGTCTGAAGACAACGACCTGCTCTCTTCGGTTCAACTGGTAATAGGCATCGTTTTTGGTGTAACCAGTATGTTCGGTTTTTCCCATTTGGTCATGTATCTAGCTCTAATAAGCCTTTTCGACTCTTCGTATGTCACACTAGGATCTGGTTGTGGTAGTCTTGCACCTTCTTTTGCCAGTCTGTCTGCCTCCTCGTTGCCTTGGATGTTACAGTGGGATGGAACCCACTGTACCACTACTCTTTTTGGTGCGGACTGCTGGCATAGTTGACAGAGTACTGCTCTTAAGTCATTATGTTCAGCATTTTTCTGGCTTTTTAGTGCTGTGACTACGGCCAGGGCATCTGTAAACAGGACTATATGGCTTTCATTTCTTTTGCCTGTCAGCACTGCTTCTACTGCAGCCCTCAGTGCCTCTGCCTCCGCTCTGAAATTGCTTGAGTATTTTCCAGTTGCCACTGACAGTGTTATTTTTCGACCATTTGGTAGGCTCAGGAATACCCCTGCCCCTCCGTTCTGTGTTGTGTTTGTTACAGAACCGTCGGTGTATGCATGGGTCCAGTCCAGTCTCTTCTTTCTTTTTCAGTCTGGCTGTTCTTGTTTCCAATACCTGGTATATTTTCTACCACCTTTGGAAATATATGCTGCCTCCAGATAGGTTTGTGTACAGTAGGGATGGGCTTTGGTGTTGTTAATGCGTTCATAGGGTCTTCGTTCATTTTTGCTTTGGCTATTTCTGCCAAGTTTCTCCGCTTTAGTTTCCCATTTTCCAAAATTATTTAGTCTCTTATACATTGGATGGTCTGTCAGTCTTCTGAGTTTCTCTGCTTGCTGCTGGGCTCTGCAGTCTCTTCTGTCGGTCATGGATTGCAGATTTGTAATCTTTTCCAGTTCTACAATTGGCGTTGACTTCATGCCTCCTGATATAACTCTCATGGCTTGGTTTTGGAGTTTGCTAATTTTGTCAAAGTTCGCTTTTGCTGCTGTTGTCCATGCCGCAATGCCATACTCGAGAACTGGTCTCACTCTTCCAGTGTACAGTTTCTTTAGTATAGTTTACTGCTCCCCAGCTTGTGCCAGCAAGTTTCCTCATGATTGCCATTCTTTCTCTGACATCTCATTCGGTTTCTCTCGATCTGACTTTTCCATGTCATGCGCCAATCATATGTGACTCCCAGGTAGTTTGGGTTGTCGTTTGGCCACAGATATTTGCCGTTAAGACTTATTTTGGTGTTTTGGGGTTTGTTTGAAAGCGATAATATCGTACATGTTGTTTTTTCCTCATTTATTTTGACCAGCCATGAGCTCGCCCACTCCTCCAGCGATATTAGGGCCTGCTGCATCTGATTACTTGCTATGGTGAGATTCTTTTCAGAGGTCCACATCGTCTGCAAACATGGAGTTGTGGACTCTTCTTGGTATATTATCTGCGATGTTATTTATATACACCAGGAAGAGTGTGGGTGACAGTACTCCTCCTTGGGGTACTCCCTGCTCAAGTGTCACCTTTTTGCTCATCTGCCCTTGTACTTGAACTCTGGCTGTTCTGTTTTTGAGGTAGTGGCTGATCCATCTGTACATTTTCCCACAAACTTCACTTCATCATAGCTTGACTTTAAGTCCCTCTTTCCACACCTTGTCAAATGCCTTTTCTAAATCCACCCAAACCACTACTGTGTGTTTTTTCTCCTGGTAAGCATCCTCTATTTCCTGGGCTATGAAAGTGATCTGATCCTCAGTGGATCTGTGCTGTCTAAAGCCTGCTTGCTGTGGAATTAGTATGTGTTTTTCTTCCAGATGCCACATCAGTCTGGTGTTTATCATATGCTCCATCAGTTTTCCTACACAGCTCAGTAGACTGATAGGCCTGTATCCATTTGGATCTGTTCTATCTTTTTCTTTCTTTGGTACTGGTATAAGTACAGCATCTTTCCATGCCTGAGGTACAATTGCCCTTTTCCAGCTTTGGTTCAGGACTGATAGTAACTTTCCCTTTGCTGTTTGGCCCAACCCCAACAGCATTTCGTTTGTTTCGCCATCTTTTCAGGGCGATTTCTTTTTCTTTAAAGTTCTCATGGCCTCTTCCATTTCATTCATTGTTAGTTTTGCCATCATGTGCTCCTCTGGTGCCATATTGATGTTGTCGTGGCTCTTTTGTTCTTCACTAATTTCTGTATGTCTATTTGTAGGGACATCAATGTGGTTTGCTCTGGCATAATGTTATATAAAGGCGTTTGCTGCCTTTTTTCCAGTGAGCATGTTGTCGCCCTGCTTGATGGTAATTTGTTTGTTTGATGGTGTTTCGTCATTCATGGTTCTGACTAACTTCCATAGTTTGTTCCCTTCTTTATCTAAATTGAGGCTTTCTGTTTCGTTTTTACAACTTTCTCTTGTTATTTGGTTTAGAATGTATTTGTATTTCACCGTGGTGGCTTTGAGGGCGATATTTGCCTCCATAGATTGTTCTTTCTCTGCTATGTTCCTAGCATTTGAGACTTCGTCTTCCGCTTTCTGCAATTCATCATTCCAATAAGGCTTGTAGTTTTTCCTTGCCCCTCTTGGGATGGCTTCAGCGGCTGCTCGCATTATTGCTTTGCTTAGGCTTTCCACCATAGGCTTCATATTGTTATTCCATGTGTTGATGGTTTCACACAGCCCATCTGTCAGGATTGAAAATCTGTCCCAGTCGGCTCGTTTATAATTCCAACGTGGGAGCGGTTTTATTTCCTGTGGGCCTACTTCCATATCAATTTCTAGCCTAATTGGCCTGTGGTTGCTACCTGCCAATTGGTTTAGCACCTGAATATCCACCGTGGAAAAGGCCAGGTCTGGAGAAGAGGTGGTATGCCATGTTCTAGAATAGAAGCTAGAGCTAACCTCCGGCCTATTGATAAGATAGAGATTTGTGTCTATCTCCCAATCTTCCACTTCATCACCTCTGTTGTCTGTGTCCGAATATCCCCATCTCTCCGAGTGGCTGTTGAAGTCTCCAACTACTAGGCAGCTGGAGTCCTTGATCTCCATACTCGAGAGCGACAGGTCTTTGTTTGGTGAGCCATACAGGTTGAAGATGCGGATCTTCGTTTCTTGTGCCATTATGTCAACTCCTACAATTTCTGCTTGTCCGGTGTGATTGACAGCTACCGCGCTACTCAGTATGCAGTTACGTGTCAGTATCAGAACCCCTCCTTTGTGACCTTCTCTATCCAGACGGAAGGTCTGGTATGCTCTGATTGAGAATTTGTGGTTGTTGTTGAGGTGCGTTTCTTGGATACATGCCACGTCAATCTTACCTTCATGCAGGTGATGTGTTAAGGAAAGCTTTTTGTTAATGACTCCCTCCGCATTCCACTGTAGTATTCTGAGGGTCTTGTGTTTTTGGTCAATAGTTTTTGCCCCATCACCTTGTGCCTTGACTCCACAGCACATGGGTGGGTGACCACCAGTAGCATTGGGTGGGCCCCATCGAGGCGTGAGGCCCGGTACTCTCGCTGCCTGGCGGGACTCCACAGGATGAGCGCCACACTTTTTTCTGATAGGTTGTACCGTCATCATACAGCGATGTACGTTGCACTGTTTTGTTAAGCCTGTGGCCCAGTGCATCCGATTTCAACAGGCGTTTCTGTAGGGATGCCCTCCTTAGCCTTTGGCTGTCCCCAGCCTATCTGCAAGGCAGCAGTTGTTTTTGGTCAGAGTTGTCTCTCTTAGAGAAGTTGTCTTGCAGGACTATCGAGTCTTCCCCACTCGTTTCTAGCAGGACTATCGAGTCTTCCCCACTCGTGTCTATAGGGTGTGGCAATGATATGATATGATGGACTATGTACTAGTTTGTACTATCCCGGAAGAGAGGCAGTCCAGTATGTCTGTGTCCCAGGATCATCACGTCCTACCAGAAACGTAGCATATGCGAGTGGGGTATCTCTTTGCTCCCTTTATTTTCTTGGCACATCTGCAGTGATGGCACGCCTAGCATTCCCCGCCACCTGGGAGGTTGTCACAATAGGGCAGAGGTGCAATGTCCGCTAGCCTGCATCTCTTCTGCGTCCATTTGGATGACTGATAGCAGACAGAAGTAAAAAGCGAGGCATGAGTGCATTTAACCACCGGACAAGCCTGACCATGGCACAGAGATGTTGTTCGCCTGGTGTGCGGACATATCTCATGATCAAGGGTTGAGTCTCAACAGTTCGCAGTGAGGTGGCTGCTCTACTGCTTACGACACCCCGACCGAGAACTAAGTCTTCTACTAGTGGTTTCACACCTCATCGCCGTATGGGGTAAATATCAAGCAGCTTCCCGCCCGCTTTGATCAGCGTATGGCAGATATCTCTTTCTGCGGCTCGACCGGGTCGGGCTGAGGTGCGAGCCCCAGGTCCCAACCATATCGTAGCCTCCCGTCGCAGTGGTGCTGAGATTTAGGGCGGGATTCCGGCTTAGAGGCGTTCAGCCATAATCCCTCAGATGGTAGCCTCGCCCCATTGGCTTATCAGCCAAGCACGTGGACCAAATATCTACGACCTGCTTGTGTGGGTGATAGGATATGCAAAGTTGTGAGTTGAAGAAGAGGTCTTCTACCCCATTTGGCTGAATTAGAATACATAAGAAGAGTCTTCTACCCAATGTGGTTGAATTAGAATACATGGTTGGTTGGTTATTGATCCAGCGGCCTATGGGCTCCTGCCCTTTGGCCCAATGCCATATAGTGGCATCTGCAAGTGTTTGTAAGCTGTTGTTTAGTTCCGTACAAAGTGTTCCAGTTGTGGCCTCGGAGGAAGAAGCTTTTTCCTAACACCCGCAAGGGCCGGACATTCAAAAAGATGATGTTTAACAGTTTCATAGGAATGTGTGCACAGCCGGCACTCTGGAGCATGTTATGATTGGATTCTGTTCAAGTGGCTGTTATGTTGTATGTGTTGAGTGCGAAGTCAGAAAATGGTGCTTTGGTCTCTCCTTTTCAGGAGGTTGATGTTGTCTTTGGGATTTGGGATGGTCATATGTTTGTAGATTCATCTCCCAGTATTTCTCATTGCCTATCTATTCAGCCAGGCCTCTTTATTCACAGTCTTCAGTAGTTGTTTGACTGTCTGTAGGGTTGTTGGTGTGTATTGTTGTTCTTGACTTGCTTCCTTAGCCAGTCTGTCTGCCTTGTCACTGCCAGGTGTATTTGAGTGACCAGGAATCTATTGTATAACTATTCTGACTTCATGGGATGTGAGAAGTTTGTTGGCATCTAGGGATATTTTGGTAAGTTCAGGCTTACAATGACTACATTTTCCAGAGCTTGAAGGGCAGATAATGAGTCTGTAAAGATTACGATGCTTTGGGCTTTTGATGGGAAAGCATCAAATACAGTCGTCAAGTGGTACAAAGCTACTTCCAAAGCTGTTATTTCTACTTCATAATTTGAACATATCTCCCCACAGGCATGTAGATTCCATATCCCGCTTTAATGGTGCCTTAAAAGCAGATCCATCAGTATAGACATGTATCGATTCTTCTGGGTAGGTGTCAATCGTTCTCTGTGATGCTCTCAGAAGACTGACTAGATCAGCACTTCTTGTATTATCTGTTAGTTTTGTTGGAATTTATGGCATTTTTAAACATGTATGTGGAAGTAAATTTCTTGTTGCTCTCTGTGTTTCTTGTCTTTTGTCTCGGACGTGATATCTGTCTTTAATCTTACTGACGTGGTGGAGGACTGACTTTTGTTTTATTCTCTGCTTTTGCTGCCATTTTTCTACATTGTCTTTTCTCATTCTTTTACTCATTTCATAAACTTCCACATCTCTTCGCATCTCAAGGGGTTCTACGTTCACTTGAATTTCTCTTGCAGCAGTGGGCGTTGACCTCATTGCTCCATTAATAAGGCGCAGGGCATTGTTCTGCACTCTGTCCAGGGATTTTACATTAGTCTGTGAGCATGTTGTCAGGAGTGCAGTGCTGTATTCTAAAGCAGAGCGTACATATCCAAGATACAAGCCTCTCAGACTGTCCTCGTCTGATCCCCATGCTGTACCAGCAAGCCTCTTCAATAACTGTAGCCGCCTCAATGCTTTATTTATATTTTTACTACATTTTGAACATGTTTCTTGAAACTGAGCTGTCAGTCTAGAGTGACTCCAAGATATGTAGGCTCTTTTTTTCTGGGCAATTTCTGTTTACTGAATCTCAGACCGATATTTTTCTTGGCTACTTTGTGGCTCTTGGTAAAGATAGTGTAAACAGTCTTTTCACAGTTTATCTTCAGTTTCCACATTTGACAATACTCATGCAGTCTTCTCAGGTCTCCATTTAATCTTTGTGCTGCACTTTCTACATATTCATGGCTCTGCCATATTGCAAAATCATAAGCATACATGGCTTTTTCAGCTTTGATGTGCTTGGCCAGGTCATTTATGTAAGTGAGAAAGAGCATGCAGCTCAAAGCAGAGCCCCGTGGTAAGTCTTCTTCTAAGACTTCTTAGAGGAGACTGTATTGTTCATCTTTGTCTGGATTGTTCGGTCAATGAGGAAATATTTTATCCAGTTGTACAGCTTTCCGCTAATCTCCACGTCAGTCATCTTCATCAAGAGCATTTTCTCAATACTCGATCATAGGCCTGTTGATCACATAAATAGAGTCTTCTACCCCATTTGGCTGAATTAGAATATGATAGGCCTCATCTAATCTCCTCCAAACTACAGCTCAGACAAAAGGAAAACATGATTCATCATCCTTACAGGGAAAAATTAACACAGGATAGGTTTTTATATATAAATTTATATTTATTTGTTTGAACTTTGCAGTAGCACATATTTATATATATATGTTTTACTGCTTTATCACAGATATGTCAGTGGAGATTTATTCATAACTATTTGTTAGTGGAGATTCATTCATGAGCATTGTAAAAGTTTGTTAAGAGTTTTTCAAATAGATTCTCAACGAACATAGGACTGCAACTTGCACTCTTCACTGATTGCTATAAAGAGCATACTTCTTGAGCTCCCTATTCCGAAGACTGCAATTGACATGGCTTTTTCTTCATCTTCCTTCACTAGGTATTCTTCACAATTTTGCCTCCCCATTTTTTGTTGGTGCCAATGTAGTGCACAACGTTTTAAATTGTTAGATTGCTTCTTGGAGTGCTTCATTCATCTTTTTTTTTTCTTTATCTCCTGTTGTATCAGTTATTGTCATGAACTTTTTGTCGTTTTTACTTCTGCTTATTAAATCCCATGCTAAAACCGTCGCAGTTTGGCTCTATTTTGGCATTCGGCCCGCCTTGTCAAGGATTTTCCCGCCGACCAGCTCTTAAAACAGGCCATGGATATTAAGGATCGGATTCGGCCCTCTATGTCAGGATCCTGCCCCCGCACCACTTGGTTAACTCAAATCGGAAAGACACCATCTTCATTGCATGCAGCTTGGGACTCATCGTGCTCATGGACGGTTGGTGCAATGAAACCTTTGTTCCCTAAGCGAACTACTTACCCTGCCTCATTAATAAATACAAAGCATAAGTATATGATGTAGACATCTTTTCCGGAAGGTCTGCAATCTGGGTATGGTATTCCTAGTTACATATCACGTTTCCAAGCCATACAGAAAAGGTAGTCCCATTGCGAGCACTTCTGTTTCCATGTAGATGAAGGACCCGGAGATTAAACCGACCTCATACAACTGAAGAGCTACCATAGTGAAGTTTTGATCAATTTAGCTCCTGTGGCAGTAGTTGTACTTTTAGGGTTCACCTTTCTTTATGCTTAAGGTACATCCCTTTCAACGTAGTTATTTAGACATAGTCTTTTAGGTTATGTGGCAGTATCAGCTGTGGAATGACATTTATATTTTCATACAGAAGAGAGTTCTACATGACCAATTGCCAGACAGCATAAACAAATTGATAATGCTTTGAGGTAAATGTCTGTTTATATGGAGAAGTGACCAAATTAACGAGGAGGGATTAGAATACAGGTCACTTTGGCTTGAGACAGGTTCTAACCACACTCAGTTAAAGCCTAGCTCTATTGGGGTGTGAAATAAAAACCTACCCTGCACATTATGTAGCTACTGCCAGGGTCAGCATCTTATCCCTACTGGCAGATTTCAGATTTCTTTAAGATGGTTCATGATATCGTCATCATGTGCATTTCATTGCTCCAGTAGAAGCATGGGATGCCACCTATACAGTTGGCTTTCTTGTCAGAAGCCTGTATAAAGCATTGATGTGCTTCTTTGAAGAGGTGGGTTTTTGTAGCATTTTATTTTGCATAATGAGGTTGCGAGTCCTGTGCATAATTCTACATAGTCACCATTCACGACTTGCATTACAAGAAACAGTAGACCTGTTCTTTCTTCCTCACTAAGAGAAACAACCAAAATAGCACTGATCAACTGAAAAGTCCTGAGTTCAAATATCTGGGCAGTATTGGACAAATGATAGGAAATGGAAGGACTAGATGTCATGAAGTATCTGATGTAACTTAATGTTTAGCATCTGAAATCAGCTAGATGGCAAAGCAATGATTGATAAACAGCATATTTATACAGCATTCAACCAAACTTGGACTAAATTTAAACGTGAAGAAAACCATCATCATCATGTAGCTTGTCCTTTATAGAACGTTGCTCCCATCACAGTCTGTCTGAAAGAAACTCTTTCCCTTGCCAAAACTCCAGCCTCCGCCACAGTCATACCCAAGCATTCCTGGATGTCTTGGTACCATCATCTTCTTGGTCTACCCCTGCCTCTTTTGCCTGGCACCATACCTTCCATCTCTTCTCTCAAGACCATTGTGTCTCTTATGTGACCAAAGTATTTACATGTTCTGGCCATAATCGAATTGATAAACCAGTTCTCCTCTATGCTCAACTGTTGTCGCATGTCTACATTTGTCTTTTTCTCCGTCTAGGGTATTCTGAGGATGTTTCTGTAACATTTTGATTTGAAGGATTCTATTCTTTATCTAGACGTTTTGGTAATCGTCCATGATTCACAGCCATATGCTGCCACAGGAAAAATGCAGGCTCTCAAGACTTTTACTTTTGTCATTTTGTTGGTACTCTGCCATAATTTCTTCAGGCTGTTCAGTCTCTACATTGCTATTCTTCTTCTGATTTCTTTCAAGATATTCAAAATACGTGACCTGATCTATTTCCTCACCATCTACTGTAAATTTATGTTGACATTCTGTTTAGTCGGTGGTCATTATCTTTGTTTTTGTTTGTGTTTATAAACAGGTTTTGATCTTTACTGTGTCTATTTACAGCTGAAATTAGCTGCTCTAGCCCTTTTGCACTTCTTGATAGTATCACTGTGTCGTCACCAAATCGTAACTCTGCAATCTCTTACCCGCCAATCGTAAATGTATCAAAACTGTCAATGTTCTGTCTTCTCCGACATTTCTCATTATACATTTCGCATAGATGTTATATAGATAAGGTGAGAGGATACATCCCTGAAGAAAACCAAGCTCTTTACAATCAGCCCCTTAAGCGAAGAGACAGTCGTGCTTGTTAGAGGTGAGGTACTGGCAGAAGTGGGCACCTTCACATATTTGGACAGCACTATTGATACTTCAGGGGGGCACCCCGGCAGATGTGTGGATTAGATTTGGAAAGGCAGGATGGGAGGCGGGCACTTTCACAAAGTTTGAGGCACCATTGATACTTCAGGAGACACAGAGGCAGATGTAAGAGCTAGAATTGGAAAGGTAGGAGGTGGGGCACTGGATTAGGTGGACACCTTCACATTTTTGGGCAGCACCATTGATACTTCAGGAGACACAGAGGCAGATGTAAGAGCTAGAATTGGAAAGGTAGGAGGTGGGGCATTGGATTAGGTGGACACCTTCACATTTTTGGGCAGCACCATTGATACTTCAGGAGACACAGAGGCAGATGTAAGAGCTAGAATTGGAAAGGTAGGAGGTGGGGCATTGGATTAGATGGACACCTTCACATTTTTGGGCAGCACCATTGATACTTCAGACGGCACAGAGACCGATATAAGGGCAAGAATTGGAAAGGCAAGGAAAGCATTCCTGTTACTGAATAATATGTAGAAATCTAGGTTAGTAAAGGCAAATACCAAGTTTAGTTTGTTCTATTCTAATGACAAGTTAGTAATACTGAAACTTGAAAGAAAGACAATACAGAGGAAATTCCAGACGTTCGTCAATAAATATCTACGGTGGATATTGAAAAGACATGGTGATTAATGAAGACCTATCAGAAAGGAGCCAGGGATCAAGACCCTTCTACACCTCCACGAGGTATCCTGGATAACAGGCTGCAGCAGGGCAGACTGGCTAAGGAGAAGGGATCAAAGAGGGAATGCTAACCCAGTACTCAAAAAATGATTGCTGAAGTCAGATGTGTTGGACCGAAAGGTGCAAATATCGTCAAGCTGTAAACTACGACACAACGCATTCCGTTCTCTGGACTACATTCTGCTACTAAAGCCCTTTGGTAGCGGGAGATTGAGAACGAACGAAGCCAAGCCAAGAAAGGAGCAAACAACATCTACTGGAACAACAAATTAATCAAAGCAAATGGGGCTGGATAGGACATACGCTACAGAAGGCAGCATTCAACATAGCCAGACTGGCTCGTACATGTAATCCACAAGGGAAGAGAGAGAGAGGGGTAGATACAAAAATACATGGAGAAGAGAATGTGAGAAGAAACTAAGATTAAATGATTACACCTGGAGAGAGAGAAAGAGCAGACCAGGGCAGTATATTCTGGAGGAATGTTGTCAATGGCCTATGCGTTGAGGGGTGTGACTGGCTTTGATTGATGGTATTTTGAACACCCTCCTGTTTAACTCGAATGATTCAATCTTCTTCCGTATGGTTTGTGTTGTTGACCATGCATCACCTCCGTATGTTGCCACCAGGAAGATGCAAGTCCTCAGGATATTTTCGTTTTTCATTTTAGTTAACAACAGCATATTTATTTATTTCAAACAATCAACACACACAGAAACTTGACAGACCACCATCATAATATACGATGTAAAGCGACATTGTAAATACGTGTCCAATGTGTTTACATGTCTTCAACTCGAACCTTGTTTGTTGTTCCTGGTTTCTGGTGTTCATTTGCTTTTTGTTTCTGGCTTTTCTCAGCAAGTCTTTTGGCTTCATTAGCATTCTTGACAAAATTCTGGTAATGATATATATAAAACAAAAAGAAAGTATGATGTCATTTGCAGAACGTTGCTCTTACAGCAGCCAACCTATTTGACTGTTATAATTTTCTTGGCAAGAGAAGAATTCAAGGGGACAATACAGGCTTATAAGATAATCAAAGGAAAGAATAAATTAGACTATAACAAGTTTTTCAAAATACATATATCTACAAGAACAAGAGGGCATAGCTACAAATTGTACTGCATTTAGACACGTTTAATCTAATCAGAAATTGTCAGCATGGGTTTACTAGAGGGAGATCATGCTTAACAAATCTATTAGAATTCATGGAGAAAGTTACTAAAATGATAGATAAAAGGGAAGCCATTTGATGTTATTTATTTAGACTTTGCTAAGGCCTTTGATAGAGTACCTCATCAAAGATTATTTTGAAAGTTAAAATCACATGGAATTGGTGGGGTAGTTGCCAAATGGATTGAAAATTGATTAACGGGAAGAAGGCAGAAGGTGGGCATAAATAAGGAGTACTCTGAGTGGTGTGAAGTGAAAAGTGGTGTGCCACAGGCCTCAGTTTTGGGATCAATTTTGTTCTTGATATATATAAAAGATTTGGACATTGATTTGGGATTCATGATTGCAAAATTTGCTGATGACACAAAACTATGCAGTAGTGTCTCGTCTAAAGCAGAAGTGGATATATTGAGATTGGATTTAGATAAAATTCAAGAATGGTCTGTAAGCTGGCAAATGGAGTTTAATGTAGATAAATGTACAGTCATCCACATGGGCAGATCCAATATGGAACATAATTACAGAATGGACGTGAACAATATTAAAAGATAGATAAGGAAAGGAACTTAGGAGTTATAATAGATCATACAGGTAAGGTGAGTGAGCAAGTCCAGGTAGCAGTGAAAAAGGCAAATGTAATGTTAGGTATGATAAAAAGAAATATTAAACATAGTAGCAAGGAAGTGACAGTCAAACTATATAAAGCATTAGTTAGACCTAGATTGGAGTACTGTGTACGGGTGTGGAGTCCTTATCATAGAGGATATATAAACATGATAGAAAGAATACCAAAAAAAAGCGAAAAACTGATAGTGGGATTCCAGAATTGCAGTTATGAGGAAAGACTCAGAAAAACCGGCTTACAGTGTCTAGAAAAGATAAGAATTCGAAACAATACAGGTTTATAAGATGATCAGAGGAATGGATAAATTAGACTATAGCAAGTTTTTTTCAAAATATAGCTACAAATTAACTAAAGAGAGGTCCAGATTAGATATAAGGAAATATTTTGTTAGTCAGAGAGTGGTGGATGCTTGGAATGGAACAGGAGGTAGTGGAGGCAGGGACTATTAATGTATTTAAGAATAAATTGGATGTGCATAGCTTTTAGAGCAAGGTAATGTAAATAAAGCTGGTTGTATACAGACTCTGCAGTCTTCTAAACGAGTATAAAGATGTTAAGTGTGCAGTATGGTAGGTTGCCAGTATTTTCCGTACAAGGAAAAGCAATTGTACCAAAATAAAACCAAGTGTCTTTCAAACACAGCGGGATTCGTACCCGGTGCCTTGGGATGGGAAGCCGTGCGAGTTTCATTCCTAGGCCATGCTGCCTCCAAACATATATACAAAGGAAATGATTACTTGGTGCGTACATTGGTTTTTTTTCTGTGAGAGTATATATGCCAGCTTGTAGGGGTGTACTGCAAAAAAGCAAAAACCATAATAAAATGGAGGTACGAGGTAAATTGGCGGGAAGAATACCCCCAAACACCAGTGAATGGGGAATACAAGATAAACTGCTGGGAAAAACACCCCAAAAACCAATAAAAGGGCAGGACAAGATAAACGAGCATGGAAGAACAGCTTAAACACCAATAAAAGGGAAATACAAGGTAAACTGGCAGGAAGAACAACTCAAACACATATAAAAGGGAAATACAAGGTAATTTGGCAGGAAGAACACACACAAATAAAAGGGCAGTACAAGGTAAATTATCAGGAAGAACCCCCCCAAACACCAATAAAATGAGACACCCCCACCCCTGAGGAGAAACTACAGCAGTATTGAGACCCTGATGGGGAAAAAAGCACTTTTTTGGAGAATGCAGAATCCCAGTCTAAATGAGCAATGATTGCAGAAGGAAAAGAAAAAGTATGGGAGTTACCATGACTTTGAACTAGTTTTTATTGTTATTTTGCTCCTGAAATAATTAGGTATGACAACCAAGCCAGGATCAGACAGTACTTACCCTGAGATCTTTACTGATGAATTAAGGCAATACAGCCAGGATCAGACAGAAGTTGAAACCTTTACTCATAAAATAAGGCAATCCAGCAAGAATTAGACTGTACTTACCATGAGACCTTTACTCATGAAATAAGGCAATCCAGCAAGAATTAGACTGTACTTACCATGAGACCTTTACTCATGAAATAAGGCAATCCAGCAAGAATTAGACTGTACTTACCATGAGACCTTTACTCATGAAATAAGGCAATCCAGCAAGAATTAGACTGTACTTACCATGAGACCTTTACTCATGAAATAAGGCAATCCAGCAAGAATTAGACTGTACTTACCATGAGACCTTTACTCATGAAATAAGGCAATCCAGCCTGGATCAGTACTTACCATGAGACCTTTACTCATGAAATAAAGCAATCCAGCCAGGATCAGTACTTACCATGAGACCTTTACTCATGAAATAAAGCAATCCAGCCAGGATCAGTACTTACCATGAGACCTTTACTCATGAAATAAGGCAATCCAGCAAGAATTAGACTGTACTTACCATGAGACCTTTACTCATGAAATAAGGCAATCCAGCCTGGATCAGTACTTACCATGAGACCTTTACTCATGAAATAAAGCAATCCAGCCAGGATCAGTACTTACCATGAGACCTTTACTCATGAAATAAAGCAATCCAGCCAGGATCAGTACTTACCATGAGACCTTTACTCATGAAATAAGGCAATCCAGCAAGAATTAGACTGTACTTACCATGAGACCTTTACTCATGAAATAAGGCAATCCAGCAAGAATTAGACTGTACTTACCATGAGACCTTTACTCATGAAATAAGGCAATCCAGCAAGAATTAGACTGTACTTACCATGAGACCTTTACTCATGAAATAAGGCAATCCAGCAAGAATTAGACTGTACTTACCATGAGACCTTTACTCATGAAATAAGGCAACTTTACGCCATCATTCCTGTCACAGTCCTCCACAAAACACATGAAGATGGAATCGATGATGAGCTGAAATTCAGAAATAATCTTTTGCAACCTGATTAAGTCTAAGATTCATGTGACTGGTGAATTGGGCGCTGGCCTGGACCTTATTTTCTTCACTGCCTTCCTAACCATATCTCAGGTAGACCCAGACACCAATTTACAGCTGGGTAATCTTAAGTTTGCTGAGGCTGGATCACAAACCAATTGCATCAGAGACAAATGCTCTCCCATCAAAATGTAACTTTCGGTTTTGTTCTTGCCAAAGAACATTTTTCAGCTTTCCTCGTTCCTTATCACATGTTAGTTATTAACTTTTGTAGGGGGGAACCTGGTTTATAGTCCCAAAATACAAGTCACATCATGTTACGCTCAGTTGGATAGACTGGGCATGCCATGGGTTTTTCATGCAGTGACCACTTCTTCCAGTTGACCAAGCTGTAGTTGAGACCTTTATTCATGAAATAAGGCAATCCTGCCAGTATGAAACAGCACTTATCATGAGACCTTTACTCATGAAATAAGGCAATCCAGCCTGGATCAGTACTTACCATGAGACCTTTACTCATGAAATAAAGCAATCCAGCCAGGATCAGTACTTACCATGAGACCTTTACTCATGAATTAAGGCAATACAGCCAGGATCAAACAGTACTTACCATGAGACCTTTATTCATGAAATAAGGCAATCCTACCAGGATCAATACTTACCATGAGACCTTTACTCATGAATTAAGGCAATACAGCCAGGATCAAACAGTACTTACCATGAGACCTTTATTCATAAAATAAGACAATCCAGCAAGGATCAGACATAAATTGAGACCTTCATTCATGAAATAAGGCCAAAGTCAGGAGAAAAATTGTTGACCCACCACAGGAGCTGCAGAATTTGTGTTCTGTTGCAGGCACTTTTAGTAATGAAAGGGACTGAGCACATATAAAGGTGCCCTGGGGGAACGAAGTCAGTTCTGTGAGCTGCGTTTCATATTCAAGTGTTGCATTAGCTCAGTGCAAGTGGTATTCACACAGTAGAAGGAGCATCCATCCAGTGCAAGTGGCTCCCATTCAGTACAAGTGGCCTCCACACAGTACAAGTGGCTCCCACACAGTACAGTGATAACTAACATCACTGATGTAAGATGTGGCTGGATAACATCACTGATGTAAGTGGCTAAAACGGATTGGGTAAAGGGCTGTCATTTCATTTCAAGAAAGCCATTTCAGTTGAGGTCTGATGGAGGGAACTCAAGAGACAGATTTGTCGTGCCCTAAATTATGAAGGTTTATAAAAGTTGTTGCCTATATGTTACAATTAATCAATCAATCCTGTCACTGCTCTCAGTACGTAGGCCAGTTACAACATCACGTCAGCATGTACTGTCGTAGGCTGCTTTTTCTGCCTCTCTCTAGGTGTAATCATTTAATGTTTGTTCCTTCTCACACTCTCTTCTCCATGTATTTTTTGGTCTCCCTCTCTCTCTCTCTTTCTCTCTCTCTCTCTCTCTCTCTCTCTCTCTCTTCCCTTGAGGATTCCATGTAGGCTGCTTTTTCTGCCTCTCTCTAGGTGTAATCATTTAATATTTGTTCCTTCTCACACTCTCTTTTCCATGTATTTTTTGGTCTCCCTCTCTCTCTCTCTTTCTCTCTCTCTCTCTCTCTCTCTCTCTCTCTCTCTCTCTCTTCCCTTGAGGATTCCATGTAAGAACCTATCTGGCTATATTTGGCTGTGCCTTCCGCAGTGTATGTTGTATTCAGCCCCATTTTCTTCACTGAATTTGTCATTCCTGTGTATGTTATTTGCTCCTTTCCCTTAGGGTTTCATTCCTCACCAGGACCACTTTATGGCCAACAAACACCTGGCTAAGTACAGTTGAAGAGGAAGCCACTTCAGTTGAGATCTCATGGATGGAACTCAAGAAGCAGCTCAGTATAGAAACAAATGGAGAGCATCTGTAACAGCCCTATGTTCCAAGGGGAACCAGATAGACAAATATTGTTGATGATACCAAAGTTCAGGTAACACACAGATGATTGGGAATATGATATACCTCATATAGACCAAAGAAGCAGCCAGCTATGAAATATGCAGCCACACAGGCCAGGGTTATTGGCAACCATGTGTAATGGAGGTCTTGCTTGTCCTGGAGATAGTGAAACAGGCTAAAATTATTGAACGAGGCATGTTCAAATCAAACTGGACTCAAATGCAACAAGTGAACAAATGTACGATGCACATGATGACGTCACTTCAGTAAATAGAACATACCAACCGTCAAGTTTGCAAAAATTTAATTATCCTCTGACGAAAAATTTCCTCAGCAGACCGTTGAGAACATGGTGGGTGTGATACAGAGTCCGTCGAGAGTTGATCAGCGAGCGGTGATTTGGTTTCTAACAGCTGAAGGATGTTGAGTAGTTGACATTCATCGCAGAATGGAGGCAGTGTATGGTGACAAAAGTGTGTCAAAGACAGCTGTGAAGAACTGGACAAAGATGTTTAAAGAAGGACATGAGTTAGTGAAATATCTACCAGGTCAGGCGCATATTGTTACGTTAACTCACGTCCGAGACCAGGTCAGGCGCATATTGTTACGTTAACTCACGTCCGAGACCAGGTCAGGCGCATATTGTTACGTTAACTCGCATCCTTCTTTAAACATCGTTGTCCAGTTCTTCACTGTTGTCTTTGCCGCTTACATCAGAAGTAATGTCATCATGCGCATCGTATGTATGTTCACTTGTTGCAGTTTGGTCAGGTTTCATTTGAACACGGCTTGTACTTAACGTACTTCCTATTATTTCTTTTCTCTTCAAATTTTCAGTTCAACTTTTACATTGGCAAAAAAATTTACCTTCGGCATTGTCTCCGTGTACTCACCAGTGTATATGTTGTGTTAACACCAGCTCTTTGCTATAGAAACGGCTGAAATGAAAATGAGGCCACTTCCTCCCGTTTTGAAAATAACAAGATGGCTTGATCGACTTTAAACAATTTATTCTCTTTTTTACGCAGATTTTTTTAAGGTTATTCCATTTTTGATTGTGATGAAGTTAAGTTGTAGCAACAGATTTTTCTCAGGTAAATCTGTTTAGTTTGTTAATGTAGATGTTCAAAATATGTTTGTAGTAGAAACTAACAGATATGCCGATCTGGTTAGGAACACTACCAGTCTTTGTGGCAATTTCATGGATTTACAAAACAACTGGTGTAAGTCTAAATGTTTGGGATTTGATACAAAAAAATGTGGAAACTTTCTTTCTTTCTTCTTTTCATTTGTGTTCTGCTTGTGCCTTTCAGTGTCAGGTTATGAAGAGGTTTCTTGACTGGGTCCTAGTATGTGCTTCATACACGGGGAGCTTTACTGCTTCTTTTATTTCTGCTATCCATCTTTTGCGTGGTCGGCCCTTGGCTTTGTATCCATTGTATCTGGATAGCATTGCCTTGTGAGGGATACTATCTGGTGTTTGTTGCGTTATGTGGCCAAATCATTTGGGTTTTTTTGTCTCTTAATGAGGTCGAGCACTGGTGTTGTACCTACTTGTTTCCTAATATCATCACTTCTGATTATATCCATTATTGTTATTCCAAGCATTCTGTGTAGGCATTTCATCTCTCTTGTTACAATGTTTCTTTTATTTTTACTTGTCAATGTCCAATTTTGGCACTGATAGCACAATGTGGGTATGAAAGTTGTGTTGTATAGCGTTCTTTTTCTATTCATTGTCACGTGTGGAAACTAGAAGGTTCACATCTTATTTTAATTGTTATCAATAGATTCCATTTGATTATGCCATTGTTGTTGTTTCGAATGCCCACAATGAGTAAGTTGACTCTTTTGTGCACCCTGAAAAGGACATTAAGTGGTGGGTTGCAGTAGCATTCCTCACATCTTGAACGCGCTAATAAAGGTGGACCTGGCTCTTCCAAGCGCTTGTGCTATGCTTGGCTTCATCTGCGTATTGCTCACTACTACAGGGATCACATCAATTCTTTAGCCAGGCTGCCATGAAAACAGCCCGTTTCCAGGGAGGGCTACTAAAAAGTCGAGGTGAGGGTCTTGGCCAGTATATTTTGCCTGACCCTGACTAACATGTCTGATCAGCATGTTGTGCCTGACCAGACATTAGTCTTCCTCCCGTGATTATGAAGTGATTTTAGGATAACCTCAGCAGAAGAAAATAGATTAAATAAGTAATGCACTCTTCTGGTGGAAGATGGAGAGGTTGGAGAAGAGGTGGTGCGAAGAGATGCACTAATAAAGCGGGGGAGGCAGGGGGAATGAGTGCGAGAAGTGAAAAACCTTAAATTGTTAATCTATTATGACTGATACAGCTTTTTTCAAATGTTTGTTATATAATTTATGTATTCTGTATTTAACAGGCGATAGTACCTTCTGGTACTCACCCTGAACAGTTCAATGCCCACTACTGCCACAACGGCTACTGTCCCAAGTTTGGCCAAGAACAGGACAAACTGGCCC
Source organism: Ariolimax columbianus (assembly GCA_036924085.1). Lineage (NCBI taxonomy): Eukaryota > Metazoa > Mollusca > Gastropoda > Stylommatophora > Arionidae > Ariolimax > Ariolimax columbianus. Next base: position 43,960,477 of record JAVGWX010000008.1, on the reverse strand, counting down.
ACACAGTTGATTGCAGCAACTCTCAAGGCGTTTCTAACAATGACCATGAAGGCAGTCCGTGCAGCTTTACAGAATCCATAGCCATTAATAGCTGAGGAGGATAACAGAAAATGTATAATGATAAGAAAATGTATAGAATATACAGACATTGCTATATCTCTTTTGTATTCCAAGCTTAATCCTGCCCTTCCATGTAACACAATCCATGGCGTCCTGTTCCCATGATTGCAAATCGATTCCCGCATAATTCAATCCCGCTTGCATACATCCTTGGACCATAGAAGTGGCCGGCCCCGAAACATTTTTCCCAACTGTAATTCCCCATAGAGAAGATCTTTTGGTATTCTGCCATCATCCATCCTCCGAATGTGTACCAACTATCGAAGCCTTCGAAGACTAAGCATGGAAAAGATCGTGACAGTGCCTGTTCTCTTCAATAACTCTGCGTTGGTGATCTTGTCTTGCCACCAAACCCCCAGAGGATTCTGGCCATGCACTTCTTGTGATAGGTGTTAGCCACCCCTCCTGGTGCATGTAGGTAGACCATGTCTCACTGTCATAAAGAAGAGTGCTGAGGACACTGGTAAACGACGGTTTTTGTTTTAACATAAGATTACTGTAAATCCATCAATGTTGGCTTCCTAGTTGTTTTATTATTTCTTTTGCAATCTTTACAGTTATTACTGTATTTTTTCATTTCCATTGAGTATAAAAATAATCTCAGTGGTCTTAGGTAAGGTGTGTGCCTCAGGTGCCGGAGGTCACGTGTTCGAATCACTGTGGCAACTGGGATATTTTTCACGTGGATTTTCCTGTAAAGATTCCCTTGATCTCTGGGTAGTGAGATCGGATTCCTGTGTTCAGTGTCTAGCACGGTTAAAAATTTCTTGGCAGTTGGAAAGCAAAAAGAGTATGATTAACGGTCTCGCCCGGACAAAATTCAAATTAGAAATTAATCCAAGTTATTTGTACCTTTCCCCAGGTGGTTTGCTAAGAGCAGCTAATTGGCTGCAGGTCTACTTAGCTCTAGTGTTTGAGTCTATTAAGAAGGTAACAGCGGTAAAAACCACCCTCAAAGAAACTGGTTGTATACAGACTCTTGTAGAGCCTTCTAAACCAATATAAAGACTTTATGTTACAGTTAATCTTCTCAATATGCACAAAAAACAACAAATAAACTAAAGACAGATTAATAAATGGATAGATATAGATTAATAGATGAATGGAAAAACAGATAGATAGAATGCTGAATAGATTGAGTGGTATGGGGAAGGCAAAATCAAGCTACCTTGATAATCCATTAACACTCACCAATCTGTATGTAAGCGTTTGCTGTCAGAAATTTGAGAATTTTTTCAAGGCACCACAAACAGCAGCACAAACATTTGAGCAAAAATTTTCCAATGAAACCACCTCTTCCTTTCAGTCTGAAAATAAAATTGCTGGCATTTAAACAATGCATTTCATTGGGCCACAAATTGTTTGATAATGTGAGCATATTAGTTAGACCTAGATTGGAGTCCTTGTCATAGATGAGATATAAACATGCTGGAAAGAATACAAAGAAGAGTGACAAAGCTGAAAGTGGGATTCCAGAATTACAGTTATGAGGAAAGACTCACAAAAACCGGTCTGCAGTGTCTAGAAAATAGAAGAATTTGAAGTGACAGGTTTATAAGATATTCAAAGGAAAGGATAAATTAGACTTTAACATGTTTTTCAACTATAAAAAAAAAACCTACACGAAGAAGAGGGCATAGCTACAAATTAAGTAAAGAAAGGTCCAGGTTAGATATAAGGAAATACTTTTTAGTCAAGAGAGTGGTGAATGTTTGCAATGCATTGTCACAGGAAGTAGTTGCGGCAAGGACAGTTAATGCATTTTAAAATAGATTGGATACGCATAGCTTTTACAGCAAGGAAATGTAAATGAAACTGGTTGTATACAGACTCTGCTGAGTCTTTTAAACCAGTATAAAGATGTTAAGCTATATTCCTTACATGCCTTCAAGAAAATGTGCATTTATGTCCCTTTCATAATATTTTTTTACAAAAAATTAATATTACAACACTCTTACTTAGGACTATAACTAGTGTCAAAGAAAGCTATCAAATGTTGTTTGGCTGCAAAAAATAGTTAATTATCAACTACAAAAAATTGTTGACTGTTGCTATATGCTAAGATTAGATAGTTGTTGATTCTTTAATGTCAAATTTAGTTGTTGTTGTAATCGAATGTTGTTCAGTGTCAGAAATAGTTAATTATTGACATTTGTTTGGTGCTAAAAATAGTTGTCTACTTCTTCTGCGTTCGTTCTCCCACTATCAAGCCCTGAACAGCGCTCTTCAAGTAGCAAGTAGTCCGGAGAATGGAATTCGTTGTGATGTTAGTTTACAGCTTGACTGCGATATTTGCACCTTTCGGTCTGACACATCCGATTTCAGCAGCAGTTGTCTACTGCTGTTTGATGTGCCAGAAAAGTTAATTATCTACATTTCTTTGGAGTAAAAAATTGTTATCCACTGCAGTTTAAAGTAAAAATAGTTAATTATCGACATTCATTTTGTGTTAAAAATAGTTATCTACTGCAGTTTTATGTAAAAAATAGTTAATTTTCTACATTTGTGTGGAGTAAAAAATTGTCTTTTGCTGCAGTTTTATGTCAAAAATAGTTAATTATCGACATTCGTTTTTTTTGTCAAAAATAATCTACTGTTGTTTGATGTCAAAAATAGTTTAATTATTGGATTTTGTTTAGTGTATAGTTCATTATTGGATTTTGTTTAGTGTATAGTTCATTATTGGCTGTTGTTTAGTGTATAGTTCATTATTGGATTTTGTTTAGTGTATAGTTCATTATTGGATTTTGTTTAGTGTATAGTTCATTATTGGATTTTGTTTAGTGTATAGTTCATTATTGGATTTTGTTTAGTGTATAGTTCATTATTGGATTTTGTTTAGTGTATAGTTCATTATTGGATTTTGTTTAGTGTATAGTTCATTATTGGATTTTGTTTAGTGTATAGTTCATTATTGGATTTTGTTTAGTGTATAGTTCATTATTGGATTTTGTTTAGTGTATAGTTCATTATTGGATTTTGTTTGCTGTCGAAGGTAATTATTGGATTTTGTTTAGTGTATAGTTCATTATTGGATTTTGTTTAGTGTATAGTTCATTATTGGATTTTGTTTAGTGTATAGTTCATTATTGGATTTTGTTTAGTGTATAGTTCATTATTGGATTTTGTTTAGTGTATAGTTCATTATTGGATTTTGTTTAGTGTATAGTTCATTATTGGATTTTGTTTAGTGTATAGTTCATTATTGGCTGTTGTTTAGTGTATAGTTCATTATTGGATTTTGTTTGCTGTCGAAGGTAATTATTGATCCAGTGTTTTTTGGTACTGTTTTTAAAATGATTGTTATGCTGCTTTTATCATTTGTAAATTGAAGGATTTGACATTTATTAACATTTCATGCATCCTCAGCTGCATCTTGCTTAGCCAGTTGTAGAGCTCTAGAATCTATGAACATTGGTCTGAATATTGTGCTGTAATACATTGTTTACAAAACATTTGTGGTATTACATGCACAAATTGTAAATTCGAGGAATACGAGTTACACTATAAAATAATTATGACAAAGGGTGACAAATTTACGAGTTACACTATAAAATAATTATGATAAGGGGTGACAAATTTGTTCAGGATCTAATCATGACAAATTGTAATTATAACAAAGGGTGACAAATTGTAATTATGACAAAGGGTGACAAATTGTAATTATGGCAAGGGGTGACAAATTGTAATTATGACAAAGGGTGACAAATTGTAATTATAACAAAGGGTGACAAATTGTAATTATAACAAAGGGTGACAAATTGTAATTATGACAAAGGGTGACAAATTGTAATTATGGCAAGGGGTGACAAATTGTAATTATGGCAAGGGGTGACAAATTGTAATTATGACAAAGGGTGACAAATTGTAATTATGGCAAGGGGTGACAAATTGTAATTATGGCAAGGGGTGACAAATATGTTTAGGTTCTTGGTGCCAGGTAGTGCTGGAATGATATACCGTGATGGGCAAAAGTACGCAAGTGAATATAACACTGGTACTGAAATGTTAAGCTCCACAGGACTTGGGTCTTCTACCCTGGGGGCAACTCTTCTCTCTCTTCTTACCTCACTCTGTGTCATTTGACTCTGTACTACAGTCACACCCTTGCACAACTTTCACACGTGCCCTCGTGGTGAGGCCCTTCCATTGCACTTTGGTTGGGCTAGCTTCTGAGGGCGCACAAACCTAGCATAGGTACATACAGACGCACACATGCATCCAAGCACTGGTTTATGCGTCCTGATATCGCCCAATGGACTACGGTCTGGGGTGGAAAATGGCGCGCCTCCGCCAGTAGAAACTAGTGAGGCAAACATCTAAGCAAATAAACAAAAATTAAGCTCCACAGCAATCTGGTGCTTTTGATTTATGGTAGTTTGTAATTTCTCTTTCATAGGAAACAGTTGTCAATGTTGTTGCTTTTCATCATGTTTAGTCGTGTTATATTTATTTGTTGCAGTGGATAACCTTAGGGTTGTAAGGCATTGCTGTGTACTTCTGCATTCATCGTGAATAGAACATTACGTTACAGTTTACAGCAATTGATGCGATATCTGCGCCTGTTGGCCCGACACATCTGGTGTTTGCTTTCCACGGCTGTCACTTGGAGGCAGATTAGGGTCCTAGTCAGCTATGGTTTGCTGACCTTTATGCAGGCAACCAGCTGGCTGCTGTCAGCTCATTCACTGCTGCGGATTCTGCCTCAGACTGAATATTGGAGACTTCGTTGTACAGGGTATTCACTTTTGTGAAGTGGGCTTGACCAGTCTTTCGCTGCCTCACATACCACATAGACTGGCTCCTCTGGGTCAGAAAAGTAATATCATCTTTTTCATGTGTCAAATTCAATTTTCAAATTAGTATATGTTAGACTGTAACATTGTCGCCCATAAAGAGCAAATCGATTTCATCCAATAAGTTTCTGAGCTTAAGCAGAACAGTAGCAAGTGTTTTTCAATTAATGAGTTGCCAGGAGGGATTTATAGAGCTGAAGAATAAAGGTCCCCTGTCATATTCATAAGGCCACCTTACTCATTCAGGGAATATGAGATACACTCCTCGTCCGGGCAATATGAGATACAAGTCATATATCCATGCCAGACTATAAATGACTAAGTATTTTAATTTGCTAAATGTAAGCTTCTGTTAAAAATCACTGTCCGATGTTCCTACCTTCCTTCAACGAAAGACAGAATCATCCTAGCCAGAGCTACAAGGGCAACCAAAAGGGACCCGAATGCTACTGATCCAAGATGGTACCTGAAACATCAAGTTTAAAAAATAAAGTAGAGTTGATTGAATGCCTACTGAACATTTGTTACTGAACTTCACAGCAAATGAGCTTTGCCAGTACCAAGACATGTATAAACTCATCATGCATCACTGTGAATGATAGCTCTGTTGCAGACCTACCTGAGCAGCAGGTTCTACTCTGATATGCATAGCAGTCGGGCATCTCCCAAAGGATGGAGAACAGACTGCCGTATCTACACTTCCTGTGTCCATCCACTGGCATGACCTGATTTCCAACATACTCAGCTCACAGGCTGATCACCTCTCCGGTCACCCGGCTGGTTGTGGGAAGAAGTGTTTAACCTGGGCTGTTCTTGCAGCAGATAACCATTTGGTTTTAGTATTGCAAGAGCTTCTGTTCACCCAGTCTGAGTTGGCCTTCCCATGTCCCACTAATACACATCTTTGAACATCTGCTGTGGTCCGCCAACTGGTCTTTTGCCATCCATCAACTGTCCCTAGAGATTATCTTTGGGAATGTGACCAGTCTTTGATGACTAGGGAGAAACCTCCATTCGCCACTCTGTCCCTCCATGTAATTCAAAGGATAGATCACAGGAGTGATTGTTTAGCATAGCTGGTTCGTCTCACTACCATTGTTTACCATGGCCTTGGTCTGTATTCCCAAACATGTGGTATTTATTGAGTTTGTATTCCCAAACATGTGGTATTTATTGAGTTTGTATTCCCAAACATGTGGTATTTATGTGTAACACAAGAAAAGCAAAATGTATGTGTAACAAAGCAAGAAACCCATTTATAATATATTTATTCTCTATGAAAAATATAAAGTAAGTATTTATATAGATCAAAACTGCAATAATGATCATTACTATAGTATAATTTATACTCATTCTCTTTGTGCTCTGTGACCTCATTTGACAGAAACATAACACAGCTCACAGTGCATTCTTCAAATAGTTCTGGTCTACCTTTATTTCTTTGTTGGGAGCATGTAATGTACTCAGTATCCTGGCAAAGGCAGCCGTAGCTTTGTTACAAGTGTGTTACAGTGTGTTAGCAGCCATGTTGAATTTTGTTTAAAGATTTCTGCTGGTGCATTATTGCTTTTCAATAGACTGATGGCCATTACAATTTCTAGATTAGTTAGGGATGCTAAATTTATTGCAATGTCTTCAGTAGATGAATGACTGGGATGTATAATGTGAGCTTCTTTCTAGCAGTTTTATTCAGTCTATACTCTGCATACTCTTTCCTTATTATTTGTGTTGTTTACTGCTTTATAGGTATCCTTAATCCAGTCTAGTTCTATTTCTCTTGTGTTTTTATTGGTACATGGCCAGCCCCCATGGCTAATGTATAATTATAAACATGTTTCAAGTTAATACAACTTTCTTGTTCTGGCTGATGATGTCTGGAACAATCCTCGATATACAGGTGACCATCGCACTAGATGTACTTGTCTTGATGATTGTTTGCCAATTAATTACCTTATGAGCCGCCACACAGATTTTGTTACTGGACTGGAAAGCTTGCTTTTGTCTCTGTGAAAAATAAAAGAATGGAATGTGATTTCAGTTTCAGTTATTTGTCCATAAAATGTGTTGTCTTTAGGGGCATTAGGAGTTGTCGATAATCTCAGAGTGACCATTTCAAAATACAGAGCATCAAGCTCTCATCATATTGTTTCAATATGCGATATTTACTAGCGGGATTTTTTTGGGGAGAACAAAATTCATGTCAAACCCATTTATTATCGCATTTAGTTGTCCTTATTACTCGACATAATCTTCACCAACATTGATCATCTAGAGGCAAGATCACCTCCTTAATATCAGGGGTTATAACCTTTCACACACACTAACACGCCCCATTACACATAGCTGCAGACAGACACACCTTAACACGATCCCCATTACACATAGCTGCAGACAGACACACACACACTAACACGCGCACGATAGTATATAATACATTATATATATAAGTATAGCCTAAAACACACACTCATTGATAAAATATATCCCATAATTGGCACTGCAGAAGCATCACAGCGGAAATTGAATGAGAAAAACAGGAGTACGACCTAAGACACCTAATGTGTGGACATCAGGTACAGTGCAAAAATACTCAAATACAGACATAGCTTCCCAAAATCAACACAACCCTTACAGACAAACCTGAGAGATGGCACGAATTGATGCCCCAGAGATGGAACAGACTCCGCAGAATATGAAACGATGGGGATACACAGATAAAGACATATGTGGCTAGACCACCTGTTGACCTGCCCCAACCTCCTGGAAATATGTCATAAGTGCGACAATATAACGTGGTAAGTATGTGCATAGAGGCCATTTCGTATCCGAACGGCCTACGTCATTGGCGTCTCAGTCTCTGTAGACCATGTGCGTGGCGTCCTGTTAGTTTTGTCCAGCTCCGTCTCCTGTATTTCGACACTGTCTGCTATGACTGTAAAATCGATCTGCGGGTGACAGTCTCTGCCACAGATCGTAAAACCATGCTTAGGAGGCTGGCTTCAGTCTTCAGTCTAACTTTTCTCTCCAGCCAGAAAGCTTTTACCAGTGTCAGAAGAATGACTGTCTTCAAACAACTCGATCCTGATTTGCCAACCCTCAGATGGGATGCCGCAGGACTTCATGTCCCTTTTGCATACGTCCTGAAATTGCATCGCTGACTCTGTGAGTGTTTCCTTGTGATCACATTATGTCACAATCTCTTGTCACGTACATGGTGACAAAATTATAAAATAATCCAAAATTTTTATGGAAAAAAAAGCAAAATTACCAACCATACAGCACAGCACAGAGACCCACCCAAAGATTAAAGTGCTCTGTGCTGTATGATTGATAATGTGGTAATTATTAGTCGTAATCTGTTACCTAAATTTTTGTTATCTAATATTGTGTCAGTATTGCCTCCATATTGCAATTATCTTAATTGTTGAACATGTTATGGAATTTTTACAACCACGTAACATCCATTTTAAGATTATTTCTTGAAGGAATTCCACCACATTATGTTTAGCTAAGCAGAGTATTCATTTAGCCACTACACTAACCGTACCACGATTAGAAATGTAGAAACAACAATTTCATAGTCCAGCCAAGCAACGTTATTTGTGAGCTTTCTGAGCTATGCTAGTGGTAAATACGACAACTCTATACATTAGTGAGTGTTAATTACTCAAGTAGCTTTTTTCTTTATAGTTTAATGTCTACTTAGCTTCCCAATACCATCTTTTCATTTGTCTGTCCATCTAGCAATTTATCTCTGTTTGCCTATTCGGAACTGTAGGTGTCAAAGTCAGTGTTATGAAAGGGATCAAGATGCAGCGGTCAGCGACCCATAGCTGACTGCTAGCGTCAGGGCCCTTCTACATCTTCACGCGCTGATCCTGGATAACAGGCTGCAATAGAGCAGACTGGTTAAGGATATGCCTGCTGAAGTCGGATGTATAAATATCGCAGTCACGCTGTAAACTACGACACAACGCATTCCGTTCTCCGAACAACATCCTGCTGCTTGAAAATCCATTTTTATGTCGTCTTGAGAGTTTGAGAACGAACGGAGAAGAAGTTAATGCCATCAAATTTGCCGACGCAAACTGTCACAGAAGATTTTCGCAATGAGACAGAATAGAGGAAAACAAAAATTGCTTACCTCAAAGAATTTAAAGATAGAACTGAGAAAAAAAAAATATAACTACTCCTGGCGCTGTATGGGACAGAAACATTGACTCTGGAAAAAGAAAGGATGAGACAATCTTGAAAGAGTTTGAAATGTGCTATTGTAAAAAGGAAACTGAGTTGAATGAAAAGAAATGGCACCCGATGGCCTCACTGGGGTAGGGGCACAAAAAACTTATATAAAAACAATAAGAAACGGATGATGTCGTTATTATCTACACAGATGGATCCGTCACCCGTGGGTTGAGAAGCGCATGAGCCTTCACGGCTCAGAGGGGTGAAAGAACGATCAAGGAGGAGCGTGGGGCTTTTGCGGGGACAACAACCAGTCTTACTATGGAGATCATGGCTGTTACGAAGGCGATGGTTTGGCTTGAATCAATGAGTGGGACATATGTGTGGATTCTCAGTGATTCAATGAGGATGTTCAGGAAGGTGGAAACAGGTTGGGCGCGGCGCCAGTGGTTGGAATCAGTAGGGGTTAAAGGTTACAGAGAGTCCTCTTCATACTCGTTCTGGGGCATGCTGATGTCGAAGTGAACGAGAAAGCTGATAGGTTGGCGAGTACAACTATAGTTGAGGGCGGGAGATCAATGGGTCGAGCCGATAGGTTGGCCAGTACAGCTATAGTGGAGGGCGGGAGATCAATGGGCCGAGCCGATAGGTTGGCCAGTACAGCTATAGTGGAGGGCGGGAGATCAATGGGCCGAGCCGATAGGTTGGCCAGTACAGCTATAGTGGAGGGCGGGAGATCAATGGGCCGAGCCGATAGGTTGGCCAGTACAGCTATAGTGGAGGGCGGGAGATCAATGGGCCGAGCCGATAGGTTGGCCAGTACAGCTATAGTGGAGGGCGGGAGATCAATGGGCCGAGCCGATAGGTAGGCGAGTACAGCTATAGTGGAGGGCGGGAGATCAATGGGCCGAGCCGATAGGTTGGCCAGTACAGCTATAGTGGAGGGCGGGAGATCAATGGGCCGATAGGTAGGCGAGTACAGCTATAGTGGAGGGCGGGAGATCAATGGGCCGAGCCGATAGGTAGGCGAGTACAGCTATAGTGGAGGGCGGGAGATCGATGGACGGGGCCGATAGTTTGGCGAGTACAGCTATAGTGGAGGGCGGGAGATCGATGGGCCGAGCCGATAGGTAGGCGAGTACATCTATAGTGGAGGGCGGGAGATCGATGGGCCGAGCCGATAGGTAAGCGAGTACAGCTATAGTGGAGGACGGGAGATCAATGGGTCGAGCCGATAGGTTGGCGAGTACAGCTATAGTGGAGGGCGGGAGATCGATGGACGGGGCCGATATCCTAAACGCCGTTAGGGAAATTGGCTGGAAGGAAGATTCGGAAGTTGGTCCAGACTCTTCGCCATTGGCGTGGCTGGTTGAATTGCGTGTGAAACAAGGGGCGGTGAGGAAGGAACACCACACGGGGATCCAAAGACGTCTGTTTAACCAGCACAGGACAGGAACAGTCAGTCATCACGTGTTGGCAGACATACTGAGGATGAGATCGGAGCGCGTATGGACTTGTTCCGAGTGCGATGAAGATGATCTGACGACTAACTAACTGAAGGCAAATCTTGCACTAGAGGGCAAGAAAAGAAGAAGGGTGCGACCAAGACTTACCATTACATCTCGGGCAGAGACATTAAAGTATCAACCTATGCTGAAATGAAGAGAGCCGCAGAAGATAATGGAGAGACATGCTCTGGCAACCTTATAACCAGTCTTAGGACTGATCAACCATAGAATATTGTCAAATGGATAGATATGCTCAGACAACCTTACAACCAGTCTTAGGACTGATCAACCAGAGAATATGGTCAAATTGAGAGATGTGCGTGATGACGATGATGAATCTTACCTGGTGAAGAACCACATAGCAACAGCACTGGATACTGTCAGTCTCTCGCAGCCAATGATGAACTGGGTCAGCCATAAGAATCCTAGCAAGTAGACGATCACCAGACCCTAGGGAAACACAACATTTCGTTGGTGCTTGAAGCTAGAGAGGAATGACTAGAAGATTCTGAACTTAGCTCTGATGCTCAAGTCATCATTGTTCAAAACGTTGATTATTGGTTAATTTTAGTTGTTAAAACCAACATGTCAATGTTTTGTTTTTTGTCAGTTACCTAAACGTGATGCTGAGAAAGTGTGCTCTTGAAAGTCCAATGTAGGCCTTCTTCAAACGTTCCACAGTATTTTTTGTTGCGATTGTCACTTGTAAAAATCCGTTCATTGGAAAGTCTTTAGGCCATATTCTCTCCCGCACCCAGCCTTTGCTGACAAGCAATCAAAGCCTGCAACAATATAGGTTGACTGTCTGCCGCTCCACCATCGATGCCATTCTTGCGTTATGTTTATTGACGGAGATTCACGGGGAGTTTAACCGCCTCCTCCACGTCGCTTACGTCGACCTCAAGGCTGACTTCGACCCCTCAAATTTGTCTTCTATCCCTAAAACAGCTGGGACTTCCTAGCACAAGCAACGGCTAATCGGGCAGCTCCAATGTAACATTGAAATGAGAGTTCAAATGGGCGTCCAACTCTCCGATGGGATCACAGCGTCATTCGGTGTCCATCAGGGGCGTGTTTTCACTCCCGTATTATTTTTACCGCGCGTGGACTTGATTCTTGACCAGGTAGAGACGCAATACCTGGAAGTCGGCATCGGACAGCTGCGTCAGTTACACATTGACTAACCAGATGATATAATCACCTCTCTCTCTCTCTATCCCCCCCCCCCCCCCCACCACTAACCCACCTCCGAACTCTGAGGACACAAATTCACGTTGTATTCAAAAAGAGTTTAACGAGCATAGTCTGTCAATTGTTAGAGTCAATAATCCAAGAAATCATTGTAATGTATTTAGACAAGTTTAATCTAATTAGAAACAGGCTAAGGCCTTTAATATACAACTTCTTCAAAGATTATTTAGAAAGTTAAACATAATATACAAACATGCTGGAAAGTATACAAAAAAGAGCGACAACGCTGATAGCTGGATTCCAAAATTACACTTATGTGGAAAGACTCAGAAAAAACCGGCCAACTATGACTAGAAAAGAGACGAATTCGAGGTGACAATACAGGTTCATAAGATGCTCAGAGGAATGGATAAATTAGACTATAATAAGTTTTCCTAAATACAACCACCTACAAGAACAAAAGGGCATAGTTACAAATTAACTAAAGAAAGGTCCAGATTAGAAATTAGGACTAATTTTTTAGTCAAAGAGTAGTGAATGCTTGGAATTGATTGCCACAGGAAGTAGTGGAGGCATGGACAATTAATGCATTAAAAATATATTAGATGCATATAGATTTTAGAGAAAGGAAACCAAGAATACATAAAACCTTTGTTCATTCTTGTTAGCGGTATTTATGTAAGCATCTCATATGACGTCATTTATCTGGCGAGCAGACAAACCTCCAATGCAGGTAACCACCAGTGTGATTAGAAGAATAGGTCACCACCTCATGAATGCACTGCCACAATCTGAATCCAACTGAGGCTCTCACTGATACGAAGCTGCACATCTATAAAACCTGAATCATTCCCATCATGATCCGTTCGGGTCGCAAACGTTGAAGTTACACGACGCAGATTCCACCATCGCCGCATGCCAATACTAATTGTTTCTTCTGGGTAAGAGCAGTGTTGGGTAAGTGCTGAGAACCGGTGCGGTTTAAGTGGCTACTAACTGTAGCTACGATTTGAAGTCTTTTTCAAGTATATTTCCAACTCCATGTACACTAAAAACACAAAAAGCGCTAAAACTGTCAATGCGCGTCACCACTTTCTATAGGATAGATTTATTTCGTATTTAAATACGAACATTCCGATTGTGTTTCAAAGTTAAAAAGGTGTCATTATAATCGTGTTTCAAGAATAATATTTACTTGGCTGCATCCCTTTTACCATAACATATATTGTTGGTAGCTTATAGTTTCAATAATATGATGTTTCTATCGTTAAAGAAAGTCAACATTAGGGAGGGAAACAACCTCAGTGATCCCTTAAATGAACTTCTCTTTGCTGATGACTAATAGCAACCTCAAAAAAAAACAACTGAACTATTGTTCAAATGCCATGTTATAACACCATAGAGCAACACTTGACGACTATCAAGAGAAATGTACAGAATTTTACAAAACATTTTTCAGTTGCGTTAATTTTATATTTCTTGCTTCTTCTTGACGTAATACCTTTTATTTGGCTGTTGGCTAGTAAATTGGCTAGTAAACAGTATCTTGTCCAGAAAACAAAATTATTTTGGCCACATCAAACGCTATAATGGCCTGAGGAGAACGATACTGGAGAATATGGTGCCTGGAAAGCAGGGCAGAGGCATACAAAGGAGAATATTGACACAGGACATCATGGAGACCCTGAAGATGACAGCGACATAGGCAGAAGTTCTGACCAGAGATCGAGAGTGTTACAGATCAGCTGTTGTGAGAAAGGCATTCTGGAAAGAAATGCTACATGATGATGATGGTTATTCAATATCTCTGCTTTTGTCCAGGCACACATTTTTAACATTCTGCATCTATTTCATTGTTGTTTTTGTTGTTCTCTGTGAGATCAGAGTCATACAAACCAACAGAACACAATGGAGTTGAAGATTTTAATTTTTATCTGGACTCAACTCATGGTATGAGAAAAGGTCACAGCGATGATATAGAACTTGAATAAGGTAAAAATATGTATGTTTCTAAATATAGCTTACAGTTGTGAGCAGAGTCCGTGCAGCCCTGGGTGTCAGTTGTAGGCAGAGACCTAGAAGCCATGTGTCTCAGTTGTGGGTAGAGACCTAGAAGCCATGTGTCAGTTGTGGGTAGAGACCTAACAGCCTTGTGTGTCAGTTGTGGGTAGAGACCTAGCAGCCTTGTGTGTCAGTCGTGGGTAGAGACCTAGCAGCTTTGTGTGTCAGTTGTGAGTAGAGACCCAGCAGCCTTATGTGTCAGTTGTGGGCAGAGACCTAGAAGCCATGTGTGTCAGATGTGGGTAGAGACCGATCAGCCTTGTGTGTCAGTTGTGGGCAGAGACCTAGAAGCCATGTGTGTCAGCTGTAGGCAGATATCTAGCAGCTCTGTGTGTTAATTAATGTATTGTATGTATGTCTGTATCATATAGCTTCCTTAAAGAATTAGGTCTTGCTGCACCTAGAGACAATGCTAAAAAGTCTGTGGCTCGCCTTCCCAAAGAAAACCAAAAAGCTCCTGGCACTTTCCCAACCATATTTGGAGCATAGTGCACCCGGCACATCCCAATGCCGAATGTCGAGCTCACATTTGACTTTAGAGAGCTGATCTCTTCGTCCCGCGACGCGCAACAGCAAAACCAGAACGAAAAACAACAAAAGTACCAAACATATGACTTTTTTACACTACGACTGACTTTTGCTACACAAACATTGCGACCACCAACAATTTTCGTAGCAATCAATCAATCAATCAATCAACCAACCAACACATCAATAAGTTTACTTGTGTAATGTCTTAATGAGAAGTGCACACAGAGTCCCGAATAAATATAAAGAAGTGTAACTCACCTTCATCGGATCATCTAGCTCCCAGGAGACATAACCTGATGACCCAACCCGTGGGTTTCCTGGAAAAGGTTTAGAATACAACACTCAACAACAGGTCGTAGGCAGTGATAAATATTACAAGCGCCACTTCAATTGCTTTAAATGTATTATGGAGTATATTATTGTAAAGAATGTTACAAAATATTACAGAAAGATCCTCAGATTACCCTGGACTAGAAGCAGAACAAAAATAGACATTTGGCAAAAGTTGAACATAGAAGAGAAATAGTTTATCAATTCCATCATCGGCAGAAAATGTCAATACTTTGGTCACGTGAAGAGACACAACGATCTTGAGTCGGCAGTGATGGAAGGTATGGTGCCAGACAAAAGAGGCAGGGGTAGACAGAGAAGACGATGGAACCAAGATATCAAGGAATGCCTGGACATGATTTTGGCGGAGGCTGGAGATTTGGCTAGGGAACAAGTTTCTGTCAGACGGGCTGTGATTGGATGGAGGATCTTCAAAGGACATGCTACATGAGGATTATAATAATGATGATGATGATGATGTATTGTAAATTGGACTAAAGTAAAGTGGATCAATAGCAAATGGAGTAATAGCAAGTGCAATTATATAAAGTGTAATTTACAAAGTAACTTAACACAAAAGTAAGTATTATAAAGTGAAATAATATACAGAGAGTAAAATAAAAATCAACTGGTATAAAATGGAGTCAGTTTTATAAAGTGGAGTAATATTATGAGGAGCACTATAAAGTCGAATACAAAATGAAGTAATATAAAGTGGAGTATTTTATATTAGAGTATTATAAAGTGAAATAATATAAAGTTGAATAATATAAAGTGAAGCAAAAGCAACGGATGTAAACTAAAGTGGAGTATTACAACAAAAGGTGGAATAATATAAAGTGACATAACATAAAGTGAAGTAATAGTAGAACATTATGATGAAAGTTAAATAGTTAAAAATGAACGTAATATAAAGTGAAATATTGTAATAAAAAGCAAGGTAATATGATGTGGAGTATTATAATAAAAAGTGAAGTATCGTAATATACAGTGAAGTAATATAAAGTGATGTAACATAAAGAGAGTAATTGTTTTTAAAAAAGTAGAATAATTTAAATTATGCAAAATAAAGTACAATATTATAATATTGAAAGAGAATAATTTAAAAAGAGGTCATAAAGGGGAGGAATTATATTACACTTTGGAGTAATGTAAAGTGAAGTAATATAAAGTGATATCAAATTGAAGTAGTGTAATATAAAGTATCGTAATATAAAGGGAAATATTGAAATATAAAGGGAAGTATTGTAATATAAAGTGAAGTATTGTATTATAAAATGAAATAGAATACAGGGATGTCAAGTAAAGAGGATTATTGTAATATAAAGTGAAATAATATTATATGGAATATTTTGATATGGGATGTTATACAGAATCAATGTGTGTTTAAGTTGTCTGCAATGAAGTATTGAAAAGGTGGATTGTTGTTTAACCACGATGAGTTAGTTTACTTTTTTATGCACCCTGAAAAGGGTTTATGTGGCAGGTTATATTATCTTTTCCCACATCCCAAGCGTAATGATGAAGGTGGTGAGGCATCCTCCAGGCGGTTGTGCTATGTTTGGTTTCATCTACGTGATGTTCACTACTACGGGGATCATATCGATACACATCTGGTCTGTCAGACTGCCCTGAAAACAGCCTGATTTCTGCGAACGCTACATGGACGAGAGATAGTGGTCTTGGTCAGTATGTTGAGCCTGGCCCTGACCCAACGTCCTGGTCAGTGTGTATTGTGCCTGGCCGAACTAGTGTCTTTGTTTTCCTGAAAAGGTGTGCACACAGGTAATCCTTTTAGAGGACAAAGGTCCGCCGTGTTAACCATCCATAGACACGTGACTGAGTCCCAGGCTGCATGCAATGAAGTTGATATCTTTCCAATTTCACGGCCGAAGAGGCATGCCCGTGATGGAGAAAGTCATTTTCCATCCTTGACGTCAAAGACCTGCTGAAAGAACTGGTAGGCAGGGATATCCTCGGCCAGGCTAGGTAACATGACCAAAATAAGGCCAAACGGAGAATAATGTGTTTTCATGGTCTGTCTATCAGGTGACTGTATTGGTTGAGAATCAGTCATATCAATGGATCGCAAGAATGCGCAAGAATGCACCTCTGTGCACGTGGAAGGTTTCAGTGCCCTTCTGACCGCTCTTCAGAATTTCATTGAAATGAAAACTGAAGCATTATATACTCTTATTGTTGGGCGGAGCACTGTGAAATTCTTCTTATTCTTCTGCGATCATTTGCTAATTTTGAACGAGACTCCAGATTCTTCAATACATTCTGCCGCCTTTTTCAGTCTCAAAACAGGCGTACAGTCTCTTCTCGAGGGCAGTCAGCGAAGGTCACTTCCTTCTTCTCAGACCTGTATGCTAAGGGCAATATGGAAGCACGTGTGATCCTGCCATGTTTGCCAGGCAGAAGTAACATAGACTGGTGGTACCTATCTTGAATTTGGCGAAAATGTGTTGTTTCATTCTGTTGTGGCCAGTTTAGAGACATACGAGGCGTGTTCAAATGAAACGGGACCAAACTACAACAAGTGAATATACGCATGATGCCCATGATAACGTCCCTTCTGGTGTAAACAGCACATTATCCTCCGACTCAAAGTTTCATCACCAGACCATAGAAAACATGATACGTAATCCGTCCAGAGTTGATCAGCGAGCGGTGATTTGGTTTCTAACAGCCTGAAGGATGTCGAACGGTGAACATTTATCGCAGAATACAGGCAGTGCATGGTGACAAAAGTGTGTCGAAGACAACAGTGAAGAACTGGACAACGATGTTTAAATAAGGATTTTTTCTAACGCATCTGGTTTTTGCGTTGTAGAGCCCTTTCGGCTGTGGTCTGAAGCTCCTGTTTCGGCACCGAGGATGTTTGTGAAATTACTGATTGTGCGTTAGTGGATTTAGGGATGGCATGACGGATGTGTTTCTTGCTAGTATTTTAAACCATTAATTAGCTAGATCATGTTTTCTATTGTTACTCACGTGCTGTCACGATGTACAGGAAGACATAGACAAGTCCTGCACTGACCCCTCCAAGAATCAAAAGTGTCTGAAATCATAAGTGAGAAATCATAGGATAAACAAGGATGTTATGTTCTGTTAAAAATGGGCATCACTGTACACAAGGCTGACCCTGAATAATCAAACATTTCCATACAATTTTTATGAGGGCTTCCAGCTCAGTCAAGAAACAGTCACTACGGCTATCGATCTCGACGATGCATATACCCGAGTCAACTTTGGGATCTTGATGTTGGTTGAAGGAATCAATCAATAAGTGATAAGTTGGGTATCAGCTGTCCAGATGAGAAGAACAGCTGCACTTCTCCTGGTATCTTCAAGATGCTGTTATTATTATTTTTATTTTTATTGTTATTTCTATTATTATTTTTGCAATTATTATTATTATTACTATTATTTGTATCACTAATATTATTATTATAACTATTGTGGTTATTATTAGTATTACTGTTATTATTAATATTATTATTATTAGTACTATTATTATTATTTTTATTATAACTATTATTATTAATACTACTAATATTATTATTACTATTATTTTAATATTATTATTACTACTGTTATTTTTACTATTATTTTTATTATTATTATTAATAATCAGCATAAGTAAGCAACTAGCTCTTGAAGCTAATAGCTCTACTGCATCCCGTAGCTTTCTTCTACCCGTCGTCTTCTTCTTCTTCTTCCTCTTCTTCTTCTTCTTCTTCTCCTCCTTTCGATCAACTGATGATATGCTTCTAGTCCGATGGTGTTTACAAAGGTCAGACTTTGATCTGTATAGGTAGGGCAGTCCTGCAGAACTAGTTCTCGTGTTTGATTGCCTGCTCCACATTCGCACCTGGCGATGTCTGTGATATCCATTCTGTGGAGGTGGGCCTTGAGTCTGCAATGTCTCGTGCTGAGTCTGAAGATTTGTGCCTGGCCATCTCTGACAATTTTGTTTATGCTGTCGTATTTTGGCTTGTATTCTTTCTGTTGGTCTATCCATTCCGTCATCAGAGATCGTTTGATGAGTGTATTTGTTTCTTTATAGCTCTGTGGATAGTGAGACGGTGCTATTCAGGTCTTTGCTGGTTCTCCCGAACCTTTTTTTAGCGTGGTCTCTCCCTCGGACCAGACTGTCTCTCTTTGGTCTGAAAAAGGGGAGCAGTCCTGCATTATATGTTCTGGTGTTTGTTTGGTGCCCTCAGCAAGTTGAATAAACTTAGCACAATGCAATGCAAAGTTTAATAAACTCAGCACAGTGCAATGCCAAGTTGAATAAACTCAGCACATTCCAAACCCAAGTTGAATAAATTCAGCACAGTACAGTGCCAAGTTTAATAAATTCAGCACAGTGCAATGCTCAGCTGGGCACCCTCAGTACAGTACAATGCCGAGTCTCTCATCTGTCAGCTCCATAATGTTTCCGTTATGCTATAGGTACGAGACACTCCCAGCGCTGTGTTGCGCTTCTCTTTATTTGTTAGAGGTCAGAACCGATCTGAATATGTTCAGGACTCTCCCACGGTTCTCCACTCTAGTCGTTTAGCATGCACACAGTAAAAGTGGCCAAGTTGAGCACATTCTCCTGCAATAGAATAACGTTGTCCAAGCAGTATCTTCACCAGATATACGAATATAGACTCTGAGGTCCACAGCAAAATTGCGACGACAGGTGTTGCTCGTGGAAGGCCACGTGCAAACGTTTGGGACTGGCAAGGAATTAGATCAAAGTATATTTTGCTGTTGTGCTAACTACCCTTCTATACGCATGCAAAACATGGACAGTCTATTGCAGGCATTTCAGGAAACTTTGCCTTTCCTACGTAAACTTTCTCTGTAGGTTGCTTAGGATCGGTTGACAGGATAGAGTTCCCAACTCTGTAGGTTGCTTAGGATCGGTTGACAGGATAGAGTGACCAACTCTGTAGGCTGCTTAGGATCAGTTGGCAAGAAAGAGTGCCCAACTCTGTAGGTTGCTTAGGATCGGTTGACAGGATAGAGTGCCCAACTCTGTAGGTTGCTTAGGATCGGTTGACAGGATAGAGTGCCCAACTTTGTAGGTTGCTTAGGATCAGTTGACATGATAGAGTGCCCAACTCTGTAGGTTGCTTATGGTCGGTTGACAGGATAGAGTGCCCAACTCTGTAGTTCTCAGGAGGGTTACACTCTTTGACATCTGTACACTGCTGCAGAGAACCTAGATCAGACGGACTGGATATGTTTGCAAGCCAGATGAGTGCGTCCCTAAACAACTGTTACATGGGGACATCAGGTCAGAAAAGCGCTCCCAGGGAGACAGAAGAAAAGATACAAAAACTCTGTGACAGTTTCTTTGAACTCTTTCTCTATTTATGTCGCCGCTTGGGAGCTGCATGCTACTAACCGCTCTGCCTGGTGCACTGCCATAACACATAGTGCTCGCATAGCTGAGCAGATAATTATTTCTAAAGTGAGCTGTACGAAAGGACAGAATGTAAGACGGCCCAATCACTCAAACCGTACCTGTGTGGCCTACTTGCGGTGCAGTTTGTGGTGCTCTGGTCGGACTGTTCAGTCATATCCGATCACATCTGAATACACATGTCTGACACTGTCGCCATCGTCGCTTAGATCGGCAACTATTATTATTATTATCATTATTATTATTATTATTATTATTATTATTATTATTATTATAGGGATTGTCTACCTAAGCATTTGAAGACTGGATTCAAGAACCACTGGCTGGTCAACGGGCAGCAAGGTGACTGCCAGAAACTTGCTGTGGAGCGTTTGGAGCAAAACTAAACACAGAAAAGCTCTTTTGTAGTCCACCACGTCCGGATTACTGTTGCAGTCGTCTTTATATCTTGCCACTGGATCAAATGGAATCATGACAAGCGAGTGAGGGTGACAATGCGCAACTCTCCCTCATTTAAATCCAATTAACGCTCACGTCATAGTGTCATCTCATTACCCACTCTAGGATTGACAGATGACAATGTGGTCCCCTTCGGAAACGATGGACAAACAACATTATTATTATTCACACTGGCGATAAAATAGCGGATTACGCTCAGTTATCGTCACTTTTGGCAGGGAATACACATAGTGATGCTATGGAAAAGTGAATCTTGAGGTAAAAGAACTGGTAGGGGTAAAACTCGGGAGGGCGTCTTTCAGCGAGTTACACGTTACGGAGTATTTAAGACATGACAGTAGCATCTAGGATAAGCATGGTCATTGGGGCAGTTGCTTCTTATCTGATGTGGTTATCTTCCTCTTCGGCTTTTGTTTTCAAAGGGACATTGTGAGGTGTGGCAGTTCACAGCGAGGCTACCATATCTGCGTCTTTTGGCCCGATATCCGATTTCAGTTCGCTCTGTGTGTACCGGGTTTCCCTTTCCATTGTGATCCAAATTTTCATTGCCAGACTACATTAATGCAGCCTGTTTCCAGGATCGGCGCTTGAAGGCACAATAGGGTTTGGTCAGCTATGGTTCACTGACTCTGCTATGAGTTGCTCCCTGTCATTAGCTCACTCACTGTGTTGCATCGTTGGCCCCAGCGATGTGGTTATTTAAGACGGCCGACATGAATCAGGACAACCATTGCTTCTAACTTCCAGTCCTTACGTCGGAAAGTACAGGAAGGGATGGCTACAGTATGGTTTGACCACGGACATGCAGGTTTTACATCCTTAGAAACTTCTACGTACTGTATGTAGAAAGCTAACATTGTGGTACGGAAGCACCCATTGTTGCTTCCACTGTCCTCGCCAACACGTCAGACATGTTTCTAATGTTCGGTCTGGTGTTTTGCCTTGTCATTAGTCCTCAACTTGCGATCTATAACACACGTTTCTAGAAGGTTTCAACTGTTGCTCCACTGTCGCATGTCTGCTCTTCCCTGTCTCACTATCTTGTTGTGTTCTTCTTGCATCCCTATACACCAGTTCGGAGTCCATTTAGTGACTTGTTGACAGTGTTGCGTAATGCAAGTAGCGCCCAGGCGCGTATTTCGATCTAAGGGATCTGCGTCAGTTAATTTCATTTTTAGATGCGGCATTTTCCGAGATTAGTCTGTAGAGGCTATGTTGACTAAGAAACGTTGCTAGATTTAGTCTTGTGCACTGCACCTGGTGTCCAAACACAGGGTGTCTTGGGTCGTTTGTATGTTAGTTTCTTCCAATTTCTGATGCGATACTTCTTCGTGTCTCAGGTGGTGCCAAGTCGGTTATGGGGTATATTCTTCAGCTGGAGTCGGTTTTAAGCACGTTTTACTAACCGGTCCGTTTCAATTATTGCTGTATCAATCAGTTTAAGCCGTTATGGGAACATGGTGAAGATGGATAGTTGGACATACTGAATGAAACCAGTAATTGACTGTTTAATGAATACATTGGAAGCAATGACTCTAGGTGTATGGCATGATACGTGAGGGACACTTGGAATGATTAATGGAGGAACACTCGAGAGGACGAAGCAGTGGTATTGACAACCAAAACGACGCATGAGAAGACCTAACAGGCCTGTGTACAACCAAACGACGCCTGAGAAGACCTAGCAGGCCTGTGTACAACCAAAACGACACCTGAGAAGATCTAACATGCCTGTGTACAACCAAAACGACGCTTGAAAAGACGAAGCAGGCCTGTGTACAACCAACGAGTTATCTTAAACATCAATCCTCATCAATTCAGACCTTGTTAGTTCCATGTAAAGCAAAGATTTTCAACAAATACTTGTCAACCTACCAAACGTTGATCTATTTGACGTTTATATGCCATCCATCTTCAATATTGAAGATAACGAAGCTGTAAACCAACTAGCAGCTTGCAGGGGAGCTTACCCACAAACTGGACTGTTAAGGTCAAGACCATAGTTACAGCCAACTGATCAACACGCCCACATTCGATATGATTTAACTCGTAACAATGAGCGACGGATAAAACAAGCATAGGACAACATATATTAGGAAATATTTCTTTAGTCAGAGAGTGGTGAATGCTTGGAATGCATTGCCAGAGGAGGTAGTGGAGACAGGGACAGTTAATGCATTTAAGGATAAATTGGATGCGCATAGCTTTTAGAACAAGGTGATGTAAATGAAACTGGTTGTATACAGACTCTGCAGGGTCTTCTAAACCAGTATAAAGACGTTTAGTTAACAGTCTGGAGAACCACCCTGATCCACTTTCATCAGTAGGCTCGGAATGTGAGGAAAACTACATCAACGCCCACTAAACGTCCTTTCCATGACCCAGAAAAAGAGAAATCCTAATCATTGTGGGCATTCAGTCAACTGGAGAAAAGCAACTCGCCATCTTCAGACTGAGAACTGGGCATAGTAGCCGCAAGGGTCATCTTCACACAAAAAATGAAGATTGTGACAGATATAAGTTTCCATGTGGAAAGCATACCATGAAAGTGGAACACATCCTACAAAGCTGCATGATCACGCAGGAAGAGAGAGAGAACAATACTGGCCTCGTGAGACAGATATGAGACAGAAGCTGTATGAAGAAAAAACTGCCTTTCTAACAACTGTGTCCTTTGTAAGAGAAACCAGGACCTTGATCCGAGGATGAACGAATAAGAAGAACGTTTCTACAACCCAAACCTCCTTAGTCGCATCGTACCCATGCCTGACAGGTTACAGCAGTATTATATTTTGCTGTAATTCTGACTTAGATGTGCATAAACCATAAGTAAACTATAACTTTTGAAATTCATGAAAAATACTGAGCCTCTACAGGTCTGCCCGAAGTGCAGTGATGTCGAGTTCTATAACATGAGTTAAGATACTATTTGTGAACAGTAGAATTGAATATGTACCATGAAAGGTTGTGTCAGCAACTGGGGCATCCTAGCGACCGCCTTGCCTGCCTCTCGGAATAGCTGGACTACCTGGTGTGAAGAAACGTACAATGAAGATTCATACAATAAAGATACGTACAATAAAGATACGTATAATAAAGATACGTACAATGAAGATTCGTACAATAAAGATACGTACAATACAGATACGTACAATACAGATAGGTACAATGTAGAAATACATAATCATGAAGACTCGTATATAATTATCTGGTTGATAAGCCCTAAGACTGTTTGTAAGTTTGCCTGAGCATGTCTGCATTTGACCCTACCATTTGCAGCTCTCTTCATTTCAGCATATGTTCATAAATTAATGTCAACAATCCTGAGATGTAAAAGTGAGTCGTGGTCCCCTTTCCTCTTTTCCCCCAGGATCTTATTCTCTCGTATATTCTGTAGAAGAATTTTGCGTCACATATTGTGTCCCAGCCAACTGATTTTTCATTTCATTTTCAATTCTTCTTCTTCTTCTGCGTTCGTTCTCAATCTCCC
The DNA here is from genome assembly GCA_036924085.1 of Ariolimax columbianus. Classification (NCBI taxonomy): domain Eukaryota; kingdom Metazoa; phylum Mollusca; class Gastropoda; order Stylommatophora; family Arionidae; genus Ariolimax; species Ariolimax columbianus. The sequence goes on along the minus strand of JAVGWX010000008.1, from coordinate 43,936,381 downwards.
GCTACCAAGCCTTGAACAGGGCTTTGAAAGTAGTAGGATGTAGTCCGGAGAACGGAATGCGTTGTGTCGCTAGTTTACAGCTTGACTGCGATATTTGCACCTTTCGGTCCGACACATCCGTCTTCGGCAGGATTCATTTTCAATATTTGTTTTTGTGAGGTCATTATCGTTGTAGCATCTTTCTGTCTAACTCACTCTTTCCATTCTACGTTAGCACCACATTCAAACGATTTCAAGTTGTTTTCGTCATTGTTTGTCAGAGTCCATGTAGGTGAGTAGTGATTATTCCTTTCTTCAGTTGTATCCTGACATTCTTTGAGAATCAGCAATTTCGGTTTTTTCGGAATGGGTTTTGTTTTTTTATGCAATCCTTGTCCTAATTTCCGTCTCGTTGTGGGCATCTTCTGAGATGGTTTGTCCAAAAAACGTAAACTTCTGTACTTGTACTACTACTTCTCGATTGATGATTATATTTATTTGTTGCTTGGCTATTACCGCAGTCTTTGTCTTCAATGTGTTGATTAACACGCAAAACGCTTTGGCTGTGCGGTTAGTGTTTTCAAGCCACTATTGTAATGTTTATATATATATAAAAATAGATTTGGCAATATACGAAAAGAATGTACAAAGGACCTCAAAATGTCTACGTATGTAGTTTTGTACATATCTAAAATAAAAACTATAATTAAGGCCGCGTTTGTTCGTCAGTGGGGACTGCCATGGTGGAGTGGTTTGTGGTGCGCAAGGTGGAAAGTGGGGCGTGAAAAGATGTATGGGGTTGAGGAATAAAAGTCGTGTGCTCGGTAGTTGATCTGTGGTTGAACAAAATATACACATTATAGTATGGCTTAGAACAGTTTATAACAAGTCCAAGAGAGTGCTGGCTAGTATTCGGACGATGAGAGTATCATCGGATGGCTCGAGTAACTAGCATCTGCGGACAATGACTCAACTGCCTTGTAGAAACCCAGGGAGAGGGTAGGGCTACGGGAGTAAACCCAGACAGAAAATCCGGAGTAGTAGCACCTAAGGCGTATGGTTTCAAAATTATGAACTCATTTCGGCAGTTCCTGCAGCTGAGCTGGTGCCAAATTGTCATGCTTTGCATTCCTTTGGATTACACCAGTGAGGCCGAGAGGGGGATCCTGCAGTTTTGGTACCCCGGGGTCTCTATATTCAAAGCCCAAGCTTGCACCATGAGAAACTACTCACAGGGTACCACGCGCATGGACTGCAAAGACTGAGACGCCTATGACATAACAGTTTAAAGATAGGCATACTCAATCTATCTTAGCATCTTTGAGGTGTAGTACTTTTTCGCGCTGCTCAAAAATGTATTCCAAAAAAATTAATAATTTGTATGTTTTGGCCCATACTTCCAAAAAATAACTAAAGCAACTCTGTCTTTAGTTGAATCGAGTTAAATTAACTTAATTTAACTTAACTTAACGTCTTTATACTTGTTTAGAAGACTCTACAGAGTCTGTATACAACCAGTTTGTTGGAGGGTGGTTTAACCTATGTGCAAGTCCATCTTAATAGACTCAAACAATACAGTTAAGTAGACCCGCAGCCTGTTAGGCTCCATCTATAGCTGCTCGTAGCAATCCACATGGGTGAAGGTGCAAATAACTTGGCTAGATTTATAACTTTAATTGTGTCGAGGCAGTGGCCGTTTAGCCTACTCTCTTTTCAATTTCCAACTGCCAAGCCTAAAATTGTTCAGCATAACTTTGAATTACTAATCATTACTTACCAGGGCAATCCTCTTCCGTAAAATTAAGAGGATCAGTAGTAAGATCACCTGAAGAACAAACATGCAGTTGCAGCAACGTTTTCATAAAATAAATATAGAATGTAAATAATACAGCACGAAAATCAAAGTCGAAAAAAACTGAGCTCATGAAAATATATAAATAAGCTGGAGATATCAATATCGTCATTGAAAAACAGCAAATCAAACAGGTGAACAATTTCACATACTTAGGGAGCACGTGGGAAGTAAGGGGACCAACACAGCATATAAAAACTGCGCAAGAAAAGTTAGAAGACAAATAAGAAAAGATAAAAGAAGATACATAGTAGAAACGTGTAAGGATATAGAAAACCTACAACAACAAGGCAGAGAAAGAGATCCATTCAAAGCAATAAGAACACTGACAAGGGAATTCCGTCCAGTTCCACATGTCATAAATGACAAAGAGGATAACACATTAACAGAAACCAAAGACATACTGAATAGATGGAGAGAGTACTGCAGAACCATGAATGGAGATAGCACAAAGCGCTCAGTTACAATCCTACCAAAGGATGAGAAAGAACCTGAACCAACATTGGGAGAAGTACGCTCTGCAATTAAAAGCCTGAAAAAGGGAAAGTCCCCAGGATGCGATGATATCCCAGCAGAGCTAATACAAGCAGGAGGAGAGGCATGTGCTCGAGTCTATCACAAGCTGTGTAAACAGATATGGCACAGTGCAGAGTGGCCAGAAGCATGGAAGAAATCAATTTATATTCCCCTCCCCAAAAAAGGCAACCTGAAGCTGTGCACGAACTGCCGAATTTTTGCGCTGATCAGTCGCGCTAGCAAGATACTCTTGCGAATCCTATTAAGAAGGATAGAGAAAAGGTTTGAATCTGAAATTCACGTAGTCCAGACAGGTTTTAGGAAAGACAGAGGGACCCGGGACCACATATTAAATTTAAGGAATATCTATGAAAAATGTAGAGAGTTTAATGTAGACCTGTACACATGTTTCATTGATTACACTAAAGCCTTCGACACGGTAAAACATCAAAATCTGTGGAGAATCATGAAGGAAATAGGGTTTCCTTTGCATATAGTCCATCTCATTGAAACATTATACCAAGATCAACAAGCCGCTGTCCGAGTATCTGATTGGTTTGCAGTACAAAAGGGAGTCCGACAGGGATGTATCCTCTCACCTTATCTGTACAACATATATACGTAACGTATAATGAGAAATGTTCGAGAAGATGAGAACATTGAATGTTTCGACCCATTTACGATTGGGGGGGGGGGGGGGGGGGGGTACGAGATTCCAGAGTTACGATACGCAGATGACATAGTGATACTATCAAGAAGTGCAGAAAGGCTAGAGCAGCTACTTTCACCCGTTAATGGACATAGTAAAGATTAAAATCTGTTCATAAACATAAATAAAACAAAGATAATGACCACCGACAAAACACAATGTCAACATAAATTTACAGTGGGTGGTGAGGAAATAGATCAGGTCACACATTTTGAATATCTGGGCTCCAGTATTGACAAAAATTGGCGACTTCTCGAAAGAAATCAGAAGAAGACTAGCTATGGCAATGCAGAGACTGAACAGCCTGAAGAAATTATGGCAGGGCACAAACAAAACGATAAAAGTAAAAGTCTTGAGAGCCTGTGTTTTTCCTGTAGCAGCTTATGGCTGTGAAGCATGGACGATTACCAAAACTTCTAGACAAAGAATCGAATCCTTCGAGTCAAAATGTTACAGAAAGATCCTCAGAATACCCTGGACAGAGAAAAGAACAAATGTAGACATTCGGCAAGAGTTGAGCATAGAGGAGAACTGGTTTATCAATTCCATTTTGGTTAGAAAACGCAAATACTTTGGTCACATCAAGAGACACAACGGTCTTGAGAGAACGGTGATGGAAGGTATGGTGCCAGGCAAAAGAGAAAGGGGTAGACCAAGAAGACGATGGCACCAAGATATCCAGGAATGCCCGGGTATGACAGTGGCGGAAGCTGGTGTTTTGGCAAGGGAACGAGTTTCTTTCAGACAGACTGTGATGGGAGCGACGTTCTACAAAGGACTTGCTACATGATGATGAGGGAGCACATGATCAGAAGACGGAAGAATCACGGTGGAAATCCAACAAAGATGCAATAAGGTAAATCAGATCATTGGACAATTAACCCCAATACTTAATTTCAAGCACCAAACTTTATAAAACATGATTTTTTTTCCCGACTCTATGTTATAAATGTCAAAACTGAACACTAACATCAAATGTAAAACGATACATCGTAACAACAGAAATGGCATGCCTGCAAAAAGTATTGGACGTAACAAGGACAGCCATGATCAGAAACGATTACATCAGGAGCCTAGTGGGAACAACACCAGTATTGGACTACATTAACGACAGCAACTAAAATGGTTTTGTCACATAACAAGACTACCACCACACAGCGACACTACCCCACCCCCAAAAAGCAAGGCTATTTAGATACAACGGATTAAAAGCGAAAGACAAACCATGAAAAAAGTGGCTTTCAAAAATATTTGAGGCGGTGAATGCTACTGTGCATGAGGCACACAAACGGGCTCGGTCTAGAGATCTTTTCATAATTTGCGCTGAAAGACATAACATTATATGCGAAAAGAAGAAAGAAAAAGTTGTTTCTTGTTTAACTTCATACACGACGATGTTTATAAAGATTTAGGACGATATCGAATGCACTAAAAGTATCTGGTTTGCCTTTCTACTGCGATACTTATCATTTGGCCAGACTACAGTAGTTCTTCTTCTACACCGATCAACTGATGATGTGCGTCTAGTCCTGTGAGGTTCACGATCAACTGATGCTATGTTACAATATGCACAGTATCAATAAAAGAAAAGAACTTCTAAACTAAATAATCATAACATATATTTTGAACTGCCACAGGCGATTTCAGTAATTACTGTTGGTATCACTTCTGTACCTACCCACTAACTCAGGTTCTAAGTCTATACTTGCAACCACAACATTTCACAACCTCAAGAACTATTCTAGCCACAATTAATGGCTCCAGTTAGCTCGCCGTCACCCATCCCTGTACCAGACACATTCTTCCATCTAACGTGTTACTATCCAATCGTTTCTTTGTAGATCTAGTGTCGAAACGGTGATTGCCCCTGGCGTGACCTGCGATCGTCCAAAGCATTCAGGAAACCTTTATTTCTTTGATTCGCCAGCTCAATCTCCCCTGCCCTAAATCCTATGCTCCAGCTGGAACTGTCACAAAGCTATATGTAACTAAATACCATAACCTGCACCACGAAAACCACCCCTGCATTTACAGACCTTGCGGAGAGACCTGTTCCAACTAAAGAGCAGAAATAATGGTGATAGAAAAAGATTTGTGCCCACTAATGTCAGATTTTTGAAGTCGCACTTTCAACCTGTGAAATCTCAAAATCTGCGATTCAAGAATTGAAAAACAGGATGTCATCTGATATTGGCTTGGCTTGGCTTCGCTCGTTTTCAATCTCCCGCTACCAAACCCTGAAAGGGCTTAAGTAGCAGAATGTAGTCCAGAGAACGGAATGCGTTGTGTCGTAGTTTACAGCTTGACTGCGATATCTGCACCTTTCGGTCCGACACATCCGACTTCAGCAAGCATTTTTTAAGTACCGGGTTAGCATTCCCTCTTCGATCCCTTCTCCTTAGCCAGTCTGCCCTGCTGCAGCCTGTTATCCAGGATCACCACTTGGAGGTGTAGAAGGGTCTTGGCAGATCTGGTTCGCTGGCCCTGATGCTAGCAGTCGGCTCATGCGCTGCTCAGCATCTTGATCCCTCATTTGATATTAATAACATCTTCAAATTAACTGATCAACCATCTAACTCATATGTAGCGTAAGTGTTGCTCCAGTGGATACCTGGCCATGAAATCATGAGTCCCAGGAAGTTAGAAGGCTGATGAGCTGGCCAGAAGAGGGGCAACATAACCACGGCCACTAACTGGTATCACACTACAGATATGCAAGCAGATCGTGAGAAACAACTGTATACAGACGTAGCTAAATCAGTGAGCCACATCCCAGACAGATCGATAATATTTCAAGCAAAACCAGATCCCCAGGACGCAGTCAAGAAACTGGGACGAAGAGACCAGAGTTTGATCTTCAAGCTGCATAGACCAAGCCCCTCTTAACAAACATATGAATAGAATAGACCCACAAGTTGCAGATTCTTCCACAACCACGAGGAGTCTTGTCGAGTACCTCCTGAAATTGACCCAGGACCAAGCGACCTGCAGAACCAGTAGCTCCTACCACACCGTACCAGTCTGCACATCACCACAATAACTAAGGAAGACGTGTGCTTTTGTCCGGGAGGCTTTAGGCTGTCAAGAGCTACCAGCTCACAGCTAAAGAGATTATTTCATCATCATCATTATTAGCATCATCATGTCCTGAAAAAAGCAACATTTCCTAAATAACAAAAGAACCTTTTTTTCATATCTTGCCACGAGTATCGTTGTTCATAAAGTAATAAATTGTTCATACGTGTTTAATTAAATATATAAAAAAAGCAAGGATCTATGAAAAACACAGTAACTTACCCCTACAACAGTGACACCTATGGCAATTGCAAGCCAGGTCGATGTTCTTTCTATAAAGTAGCTGTACCTACGAAAAGTAAATACGTTTCTCTATTATATATTCAGTGGCGTACTTTGGAAAGATAGAGAAATAAAATAAAGGTAAAAGGGGGGACTGATGTATGTCCAGCGTGAAAGCGGTTTGTTATTTATAAAATTGTGTTACATGGTTTAACTTAGTTTAACTTTACTTAAGTTTAACTTAACATTACATTAAGTTAATTGAACTTAACGTCTATATACTGGTTTAGAAGGCTCTGCTGTATGTATACAACCAGTTTTATTTTCATTTCCTTACTCTAAAAACTATGCGCATCCAATTTATTATTGAATGCATTAACTGTCCTTGCCTTCACTACTTCCGCGGCAATGCATTCTAAGCATTCACCACTCTCTGACTAAAAATAATACTTTCTAATTCAAAAATCTGGACATTTCTTTAGTTAATTTGTAGCTATGCTCTCTTGTTCTTATAGGTGCTTGTATTTTGAAAATCTTGTTATAGTCTAATTTATGCTTTACGTTGATTATCTTATAAACCTTTATTAAGTCACCTCGAATTATTCTCTTTTCTAGACACTTTTCATAGTAAGTGAAAAGTGTTCATTCCGATGGGGATCGTATGGAAATCAAAAGTCATTTTGTTCAAAATAATTTTTTTTACAAATTCTTCCTTGTCGATGACTTTCTTTGCTTCTATTTCCAACATTTGTATGGCAAGGTATCTCAAAAGCTTTAGTCAACGTGCTGTCTCTAACGTCTCTAGTCGGCAAGGTGTCTCAAATGTCTCGAATTTCCATGCGGTTTATCTATCGAAGAATCGTATTTATTTCGCTAATAAACATGTATACTTTTTCATGTTCCCTGTGTGATGTTACAGTTTACTCTTTAACTGAACTGGGTTGAGGTGGTGGTGAGGGGACAGGTGTCAGAGAAGCACACGAGGTCACTAACGTTACAAGATTTTAATATATTGACTTGATGTTAACAAATAATAGAGATTGTCAAAAAGAATTAAGTAGAATGATGACAATAGCATTGCAGAGGTTAACTAACTTCAAAAACTAAAAAAATTGGCAAAAATACAAATCCTAAGGACTTAAATCTTCTTAGCGGAAACATACGATTGTGATATATAGACAATCACATTAACGCTTAGGAAGAAAATTGGATCCTTCTAGCTAAAATTCTACAGAAAAGTGCTCAAAATAAAATGTACAAGGAGATAGAAAAACACAGAAGCTGGATAAAGAACAAAGTTGACTAGCAAACAATATTACGTATAGGAAACAAATACTTTGACCATATCAAACGACATAATATGTCTAGAAACAAAAAACAAAAAACTGTAGTGTATAGTACCCAGCACGCTTGGCAGAGGCATGTCGAAGAGAACATGGACAAAGGATATTAGAGAGGTCATGAGAATGTCGGTGACTGAGGCAGGAGAGCTGGCCATAGATCAAAAGTGCTAGTGAGTGCCAGCAACCCATAACTGACTGCTAGTGGCAGCAACCCAGAACTGACTGCTAGTGACAGCAACTCAGAACTGACTGCTAGTACCAGCAACCCAGAACGGACTGCTAGTGCCAGGGCCAGGAACCCAGAACTGCCAAAACCCTTCTCCACCTCCACACGATGGCCTTGGATAACAGGCTGCAACAGGGCAGACTGGCTAAGGAGAAGGGATCTAAGAGGCAATGCTAACCCGGTACCCAGATTGGCTAAGGTGAAGGGATCTAAGAGGGAAGGCTAACCCGGTACCCCCAAATGTCAAGCTGAAGTCGGGTGTGTCGGTGGGAAAGGTGCAAATATCGCAGTCAAGCTGTAAACTACAATACAACAAGAAGAAGAAGAAATATGAGTAAACATCTTCATTCTACGGTATCAGCTAATCAATGGATGACTAAGGTAATCATGAAGGTGCAGCTTAACTAAGTGTTGTTTAGATGTGTCTGTTCTTTTAAATTTTAAATTGTACTATATATGTTGAATTAAAATCGTATCAGTTTTCAATCCTACAGATAACACAGACAGTAACTATGATAGATGGGGCAACGAGAAAAGCATAAGCAATGAGCAATTTTGGTATGGCATTCTGTAGGATATGCATAGCAATGATGATATTTGGTATGATATGGTTAGCAATGATGAGATTTGGTATGATATGGTTAGCAATGATGAGATTTGGTATGATATGGTTAGCAATGATGAGATTTGGTATGATATGGTTAGCAATGATGAGATTGGGTATGATATGGTTAGCAATGATGAGATTTGGTATGATATGGTTAGCAATGATGAGATTTGGTATGATATGGTTAGCAATGATGAGATTTGGTATGATATGGTTAACAATGATGATACTTTGTATGATATGGTTAGCAATGATGAGATTGGGTATGATATGGTTAGCAATGATGAGATTTGGTATGATATGGTTAGCAATGATGATATTTGGTATGATATGGTTAGCAATGATGAAATTTGGTATGATATGGTTAGCAATGATGATGTTTGGTATGATATTGTTAGAAATGATGAAATTGTGTATGATATGGTTAGCAATGATGACATTTAGTATGAAATGGGAAACAGTATACCACAATTTTCAAAACCTCAAAACAGGTCGTTGCTGATTAAATGCACATGCATAAAATGAAGTTGAAAAAGATGGCAATGATATTTCTTATGAAAAATATATCAATTGATATTTGGCCTGAAAAAAGATAGCAACGATGATATTAAGTATTACAAAGATATAACTGACGACAATGTTTTTGGCGAAGATAGAAATGTTGACATTTGGCATACCAAAGGTAGAAATAATATTTGGTATGACAGTAATGTTGACATTTGGTATGGAAAAGATATTATCTGTGAGGAAGAAAACACCACGGTTGACAAGAGCGAGGACCATGTTGAAGCTGCACTTACCAACAGAATCCAATAGCAGCTAGTGCAGCCACTGCCACAAGAACAACCACTAGCCACACCAAGACTGGTGCCACAAATCTCATCAACACCATCAGCACCACGGACACACCTGTGAGAGAGTCAACGGGATAATCAAGTTTTGGGAAGATATTATACAGAGCTCGAGAGATATGGTTCTTATAATTATATGAAGAGTAATGCTACAGTGAATACTATCACACAATGACATATCAGAAAACAGGAGAGCAGACAGGTCAGCAGAGAAGGGAGCATTATTAGAACAAAAAGTAAATATTTAAAAAATCAGTTTTTCGATTATTTTTGTTGTTACGAATCAAGCAGCATCTAGGCTCTCACCCTTTGGCCCAATGCAATGTAATGGTATCTGCAATTGTTTATAAGTTGTTGCCTAGTGACATACAAAGTGTTCCATTTATCTTGTCTCGGATGAAGATTAAGTGGGATGTGTTTGGTTCTCAGTCGGAGAATGGTGCACTGATTCGTCCTTGTGTGTTGAGATTGATATTTTTATTTGGATTAGGGCTACTATGTCTGTTGCCCTCCTTCCTGTGTTTTCCATTGATGATCTATTCAGCCAAGTTTCTTTGTTTGCTGTTCTGATGAGCTGTTTGACTGTTTGTAAAGTTGTTGCTGTGTGTGTTTTGGTACACGTTTTTATTTTTACTAAGACATAATTTGTTTTGTGTTTGTTTTTTTTTGTTTTTTATTGGTCGACTGCAGTATTGTCACTTTTTTTTTAAATATTTCCTGTTCCTTGTGTGAATTTGTGATTTGGTGGGTTTTTATATTTTGTTTATTGGTTTTTTTGTTTTTTAATTAAAAGTTTTACGGAAAAGTTTTATGCGTTCCTCAGCGCCGTTCATCCCTTGATCAAATAAACTTTTCGCAATCAGATCAGATGCTTCAAAATACTCGTATATTCAAACACGCACACGCGTTATTGAGTTGGGCAATCACATACTACTAGAAGTAAACATTGAAGACGATGTAAGTGAAGAATTCAACATGAACAATGATTGGGATCAAGCCGCTGGGCAGCGCATGACCATAGCTGACTGCTAGCGTCAGGGCCAGCGAACCAGAGCTGCTAAGACCCTGCTACACCTCCACGCGGTGATCCTGGATAACAGGCTGCAGCAGGGCAGACTGGCTAAGGAGAATGGATCGAAGAGGGAAGGCTAACCGGGTACTCAAAAAATGCTTGCTGAAGTCGTATGTGTTAGACCGAAAGGTGCAAAAATCGCAGTCAAGCTGTAAACTACGACACAACGCATTCCGTTCTCTGAACTACATTCTGCTACTTGATCCCTTTCAGGGTTTGGTAGCTGGAAATTGAGAACGAATGCAGAAGAAGAAGAACAAGAAGAAGAAGAAGAAGAAGAAGAACAATGATTATTTTCAAAGATTAAAGTTGCTGATCTCGCTGTCGATGCAAGTAAATATGAAACATTAGCACAGTTAGATACAGTTGTCTGATTCATGAGGTCTCAGATAGCTCATTCACAGCTGAAAATAACTAACTAAAATTAAATTCTCAAGCTTGAAGTTTGTCATGTATGCTCCACAAAAAGAATAATCCCCGAAGGCAAATTGTCAGACACACTTACATCCCAAACTTGGGTCAGACATGGATGCCAACAATCTCCGACAATCCTTCTCATGGGCATGGACTGGGTGGTACGACAAACAACAGATCGTAGAAAAACAAAAATACAGTGGACATCTGATAAGCAGCTGGGAGACCTCGCTTTCAAAAGTGATATACTCATACTGTCACTTGAGCTTCAGGACAGAAAAGGAAAGATGAATAGACTTGACATATAAAGCAGGAAATGTGGAATTGCTGAACAAAACAAAGGAAAGTGAATTAATAAATTTAAAAAAGACTCCTTAAAAATTGATGGTCAGATAATTGAAGAAGTGATAAATTGTATAAATCTAAGAAGTAACATTCATACAAACGGAGGATCAACCAAGATGCTAAGGCCATGGTCAAGAAGATCAGATTTGCTTTCAACTTTTCTCCTAATGTGGAACTCGACAGCATTCTCCACGGAGAACAAGATTAGGCTTTTTAAAATGTAATCTCGATACTGCTATATGACTCAGAGATATCGTAAGTGGCTAAGAATATTCAATCTAGCTTATAAACCGAAACAACAGCACAGATGGAGAGCATATGTTGCAATTCTATGTTCCCATGGGAACCAGGTGGAAAATAGTTATGATGACGATGATAAGGCAACACGCGCAGTCCTAGTGGGTGGAAAAAAAGGTGAGTGGTTCCGCACATTGGTCGGCGTAATACAAGGATGTAAACTCTCCCCGACTCTCTTCTATATATTCCTAGAAATAACTATGAGTGATGTCATTGGAGATCATGTTGGCGCCGTGAGGATAGGGGACAGAACAATTACCAACTTCTGCTTTGTGTATGACGCTGACGGGCTGGCGGGGACAGAGACAGAACGTCGAGAATTGCTCCGAAGAATGGATGTAACAGCACAGGGTTATGGCATGGAGACAAACGCAGAAAAGACAAAGTTGATAACCAATAACACTGAAGGAATCAACGCTGTGATCCAAGCAAATGGACATGAGCTTGAAACAGTAAACCGTTTCAAGTATCTGGTCTCAACAATCAATAATGAGGGATCAAAACCAGAGGTCCTGGCCAGAATAGTACTAACAACAGCAGCGCTTGCACGATTGAAACATATATGGCGAGATAAACTACTCTCCCTCGCCATAAAGATCAGACTAATTCGCTCACTGGTTCTTTCGATATTCCTCTACGCCTGCAAAACATGGACTTTTACAGGCCCTCTAAAGACGAATCAAGGTCATGGAGATGAGATATTTTAGAAGACTCCTAAATGTCACATACAAAGACCGTATCACAAATGAGGAAGTAATGGCGTAGAATCGAGAATGCGAATGAATTGTACGACGACCTCCTCACAACGATCAAACGGCGAAAGCTGACTTGGTATCGCCACGTCTCGAGGTTCAAAGGCTTCGCAAATACGATACTACAGGTCGCAGTACAGGGCAAGCGAAGGCGTGGACGTCAGAGTAAACGATGGGAAGACAACATCCATGAATGGACTAGCCTCCAACCCGTGGAGACACAAAAAGCAACCGCAGACAGAGAAGGATGGCACAGAATTGTGTATGTGTCAGCAGGGCTGCTCCGCCGATTTCAAGATGTCACGAGATGAACTGAACTGATCCTGCTCCAATCTGCTCGACAACATTGCTTCTTACTCAAGCAGAGATGCCTTATACTGGTGTCCCATCATGCAGAACAAATCCATTGGCATATACGACAGTTTAAAGAAAGATAAATTACATGCGAGAAATGGAACTACAATAAAAGTTATACTAACCAATAGAGATAAGGGTCAGGTAGATGATCTCTCTCCATGAGTTCTCCAAGTCCTGAGCGCATTTCTATAGTAGGAGATAAAGAAAATACAGCAATGACAAAGAACCAATGTATGAGGGCAAGTCAGTAAAGAAGTCACACTGGCTATTTAATGATGTCATTGAATGCCGACAATGATTACTGTGTGCGTACTTAAAAGGACGTTTAGTGGCGGGTTGTTGAAGCAGATTTCCTTCCACCACGAGAGTGCTGGTAAAATTGGACCGGGGTCCTCCAGGCGGCTGTGCTATGATTGGCTTCATCTACATGTCTCTCACTACTACAGGATCACGTCGATCCCTCATCTAGCTATCAAGGCTGTCGTGAAAACAGAACGTTTCTTGGGAGGATTACTGGTAAGTCGAGATGAGGATTTGGCCAGTATAGTTAGCCTGAGTTTGACTAATATGTCTGACAGTATGTTTTGTTTGACCAGACATTAGTCTCTCTACCCATGACTTGACTAATATGTATGATCACTATGTTTTGTCTGACCAGACATTAGTCTCTCTACCCATGACTTGACTAATGTGTATGATCACTATGTTTTGTCTGACCAGACATTAGTCTCTCTACCCATGACTTGACTAATATGTATGATCACTATGTTTTGTCTGACCAGACATTAGTCTCTCTACTCATGACTTGACTAATATGTATGATCACTATGTTTTGTCTGACCAGACGTTAGTCTTCCTCCCCATGACTATTAAATAAAAACTAATTAAGTAAAGAAAATGGTTGTCTCACAGTAGTTACACTACTGTTGAGGAATGAAATTGTAACATACTTCAGTACAATAAGCCACAGTTTCTATGAGGAAGGGTGGCCGGTTCCTTTCCTCGCTGCCTTTTACTTAGATACAAACTTGAAAACCATTTATTTTTGGGTTTACATCGTTCTCTTATTTCTCAATATACGTTCCACCAACATTGAAACATTTATCACATAGCTTTTCCAGTCACCAAAATCAATCTGCAGCATAGAAGTTTTTGGTCTGCTGTCACAGTCACATTTGTATCTCAAGTTAAACTTCTTCGGCATTCGCTAAACGTTCCTCATCAAAGTCGGGTCATGCATTGTATTGTAAGCTAAACCATGAGAACACCCTCTTGCTATTGCTACATTATCTATCGTTACTAGCCTATCAACTCGAATCCTCACCCCCATCCGCCTAACAGACAGCTGCTTCTTTTGCAATTTGAACAGGACGACCAGGTCATTCTTCATCAGCAATTTGTGAGCGCACTAGAGAAAATGTATCTACCCAGTAATGGATAGATTTACGCATAAACCGGAAGCTTTTCTTTATGAATATCCTTTTCAGAAATTCCTTCTCCAACAAACCAAAATGCGTAACAACGCGCTGTTTTTTTTTAACTGTACACTCTATTAGCACGGACACTATTTTGTATCTGAGCTGCGCATGATGATTCAACCAATATATGATAGCTACAGTGATCACAATGCTGGATCTTGTTACCACCTAATGACGCCTTTAGAAACTACCACCTACGTTTGTAAACATTCCCATATCAATGTGTAACCTACTTACTGACTTACCCTTTTATGTAATAAACGCTTACTTTTTTCCGTTATTTAATCAAAAGAACACAGCAAGGTATACACTCCACCAAATCAGTTTTTGGATTGCCATCTTGAGCTCCGTCCATGATACACCAGTTAATATACTTTCCTCTTCTTCTATAATTTGCCAGCTTTCATTTGGCTTTGCCTGTTTCTTCTTTTCTTGTGACTTCCAATCCAATGCAAGTATGGCTATATTGTTAGGTTTCTACTTGTAGGTGTATCTTGTATATGCATACTTTTTATTCGTAATCCTAAGTTGTATTCGTTGGTATTATCTGCTGTTTGTTGTATGTGCATAAATGCGTTTTACTGTTTCTGACCACACAAAAGTATGTGAGACATCACTTGCAGTCAGCTCAGCGGATTTCATTTACAAACACAGCGCTCTTGGAACCTCAAAATGTGAGAAGACCTCCTTTCTTTCGACCGTACGCTTGTCTATTTAGAACATTGAAATTAAAATAAAAGTTTTTACCTGCAACTGTAATGTAAATTGTTGATTGTAAGTGTAATATAAATTGTTGATTGTAAGTGTAATATAAATTGTTGATTGTAAGTGTAATATAAATTGTTGATTGTAAGTGTAATGTAAATTGTTGATTGTAAGTGTAATTGAAATTGTTGATTGTAACTGTAAAGTAAATTGTTGATTGTAGGTCAGGTCAGGTCAGGTCATCCCGTAACCGGTAAGGTCGTTGGGGCACACATGAAGACATCCTCACAACTCCACGCCATCCCTCTCTGTCAGAAGCCGCTGCCTGTGACTCTTCTGGTCGGAGACTGGTCCATTCTTTTATGTTTTCTTCCCATTTCTTTTTGGGCCGGCCTCTTCGTAGTCTGCCATGCACCTTCCCGTGGAGGATTGTGTTTGCAAGACCATTTGATCTCGAGATGTGACCGTACCAAGTGGGTTTCTTTCTTTTGACAGTTGCCAAGAGATCTTCGAAAGGCCCTATTGCCGTCGTAATTCTTTTTCGGATTTCCTCGTTTGTAACTCGATCTTTGTACGTGACGTTTAAAAGTCTTCGGAAACATCTCATCTCCAAGGCCTGTATCCTTCGTTGAAGGTCAGCTTTAACTGTCCATGTCTCACACGCATAGAGAAATATTGACAGGACCAGTGTACGCATTATTCTGATTTTCGTGCGTATTGCTAACCGTTTATCTTGCCAGATTTTGTTAAGCCGTGCAAGCGCCGCTATTGTCTGTGCTATTCTGGCCAATACTTCACATTTTGATCCTTCATCACTGACAATTGATTGTAAGTGTAATGTAAATTGTTGATTGTAAGTGTAATAGATATTGTTCATTGGGTCAGCTGTTAATCCCGAGGCGCCTTCAGTCCTACACTAAGGTGTGTGAGACCACGATCCTAGGTCTCAGTTTCGTGGACGATTGCACCCTCAAGACGTGCTGACAAAAAGATATGCAGTTCACCATGACGGAGGTTTCGGAGGCATGCAGTAACTTTGGTCTCACGATCAACACTAGAAACTGCCTCTAGGGAGCCATATATCAAACTTAACATTACTGCACAAAACCAAATTCTCCAGGCAGTCACTAGCTTCACCTACCTATGCAGTAACCTCACTAGAGACGCAGATATCGACAGTGAGGTTTATAAGACTATTGCTAAGGCGAGCTCTGTGCTAGGAGGCTCCTAGAAAACGCTTGGACAATACAAGGTATCAGTGCTGCTACCAAGATAACAGTGTATCGTGCTGCCTGTGAGACATGAACAGTGTATCGTGCTGCCTGTCAGACATGAACAGTGTATCGTGCTGCCTGTCAGACATGAACAGTGTATCGTGCTGCCTGTCAGACATGAACAGTGTATCGTGCTGCCTGTGAGACATGAACAGTGTATCGTGCTGTCTGTCAGACATGAACAGTGTATCGTGCTGCCTGTCAGACATGAACAGTGTATAGCAGACATGCCAGACAGCTCAATCGTTTTCACTTGCTCAGGATCAGGTGGCAGGATATGGGGCATAACTGAAATTGTCAGCAATCCTAACATGTTGAGTATCCATACACTTCTGAAATTGGCTCAGCTACGACGGACCGGACATGTTCGCATGCCAGATGAGCGCATTGCCAAGCTGTTGTTATACGGTGAGCTCAAAACAGGTAGAAGCTCACCAGGAGGGCAGAAGAAAAGCTACAGAAACTTCTTGAAAGTGTCTCTGAAATGCTTCCATATTGATGTCACTTTTTGGAACAAGGACCGTACCACCTGGCGAGCTAGTATCACCAAATGTGCGCAGACGCATGGATCACGGAGACTCAGTAAAAGCGTGCTGCCCGAGAAAAGAATGGATTCCCAACGATAAAACAGCGTGTCTTCATTGTACCAAGGTATGCCATTTCAGGATTGATTTTTACAATCATCAGAGAACACATTTCGTAGCAATAAGCTGAAACTTGCGGTGGGCAACTATTAGAATTACTATTATTATTATTATGGGAGGCATTAGTCATCTGCGAATGACAGTTCAGGTATGTAATTATTATCTAGATAGTGGGATGCAGACGGATAGGGATCTGAAATGTATTTACAAAAATTGAACTTCCCTATATTGTAAATGTGTTGCATTATTATTTAATGTGTTACAAAAGAAGCACATCAGTGTAGCCTATTTTATTTATCTTTTTAAACTGCATTTCTATATAACTGGACCTTTGTAATTTTGTATATCTTCATTTCTGTCGTTAGACGTCGTGGAGAGGTGTGACCTCCTTTGTTTGATATTTTTTTTTGGCAGGTGAATATCCGCTGGTATATTTTATCCAGTATATTTGACCAACCTAACGGTTAGAATCCCCTAGAATATGCGATCGGCTGTTTTTGGGACTGGTGTTGAGGAAAGCGTAAGTTAGAGCAAGGTGGACCCGCGACTTGTCAGATGCCATCGATTTTGTTCAGTTAACCATATAAACAAGAACTGGTGATAGCCACACAGTCCCCTTTCCTCTGTGGGGTGAGAATCCCTAGAATAATTTCAATACATTTTTAACTTGAATTTTTCTCGGGCAAAAGTCGTTAAATCTACTTTTTCAGATGTTCAACTACCGAGGGATTTTTAACGTGCTCTCCCCTGAACACACGAGTTTGATCACGCTACTCAGAAATTAGGGAAAATGTTTACCGTATTATCCACGTAGAAAAACATCGGTCTCCACGGTGATTGGTGCCTCTTCCCCCCCCCCCCCCCCCCGCAATGAAAGAAACTCGTTCCTTTGCCAAAACTCCAGCCTCCGCCACAGTCATACCCAGGCATTCCTTGATATCTTGGTGCCATCGTCTTCTTGGTCTACCCCTTCCTCTTTTGCCTGGCACCAACCTTCAGTCACTGTTCTATCGAGACCGTTGTGTCTCTTGGTGTGACCAAAGTATTTGCATTTTCTAACCAAAATGGAATTGATAAACCAGTTCTCCTCTATGATCAACTCTTTCCGAATGTCTACATGTGTCTTTTTCTCTGTCCAGGGTATTGTGAGGATCTTTCTGTAACATTTTAACTCGAAGGATTCGATTCTTTGTCTGGAAGTTTTGGTAATCGTCCATGATTAGTAGCCATAAGCTGCCACAGGAAAAACACAGGCTCTCAAGACTTTTACTTTAATCATTTTGTTGGTGCTCTGTCATACTTTCTTCAGGCTGTTCAGTCTCTGCATTGCCATAGCTAGTCTTCTTCTGATTTCTTTCGAGAAGTCGCCAATTTTTGTCAATTCTGGAGCACAGATATTCAAAATGTGTGACCTGATCTATTTCCTCACCACCCACTGTAAATTTATGCTGACATTGTGTTTTGTCGGTGGTCATTATCTTTGTTTTATTTATGTTTATAAACGGGTTTTGATCTTTACTATGTCCATGAACGGCTGAAATTAGCTGTTCTAGACCTTCTGCACTATTTGATAGTTTCACTGTGTAATCTGCGTAACGCAATTCTGGAATCTCGTACCCACCAATCGTAAATGGGTCGAAACTTCTAATGTTCATGTCTTCTCGAACATTTCTCATTTTACATTCCGCATAGATGTTATATAGATAGGGTGAGAGGATACATCCCTGTCTTACTCCCTTCTGTACTGAAAATCAATCTGATGCCTTCCCCCCCCCCCCCTGTAAATTTATTTAATGTATTAAAAACTATATAATGAGAAAGGGCCCGTGTCCTTTCATACGACTGGCAATGGGACCCACGGCACAAAATAAGTCAAGTACCCCTGCTAAGGACTCTAACCTTTTCAGTTCTTATGCTTCTGCTTAAGTCTATGAATTAGCATAGTTGTAGAGCACTGGCTTTTCATGACAAAGGAATGGGGTACGAATCCCGCAATCGGTACGCTCCAGTCGACCCAGCTATAATTGGGTACCTGTAATACGACTAGGGAAATAACAGTCAGCGAGGAAAGAAACTTGCACTCCTATGTCATACAAGATGTGGCTTAGTATACTGAGGTCTCTAACAACTTCATTCCCTTAACAGTAGTGTAGCAACCTTGGGACAAACCTTGACCTTTTGTTATAAAAGTACGGACATGATTATTTGGAATCACCTACCTGTCCAAAGTTATCATCGAAAAGGTCAAGTATGGCGCTGAGAGCCTCACCTATCTTGTCCAGGCTCTGTGACAATATCTCTGGTACACAGCGGTTAAACACGGACACCCTGCATGAATATAACAAGATAAGAGACATGTACATAATTGATTACATCGATTGGTTTTATCTTTAGTTCCAGTTATTTGCAGTGTATGCCGGTATTTTATTTGTTCAATTACTGTAAACCTTTTTAAAGGAAGCCTGTGTTAATTCTATTGCTGTTGGCGGTTTAAATCAATGATTACGCGTGATGACCTTGCTATTAACATACACAACCTTCTTTAGTCGCTTTTACTATAAGCTAGGGAATTTACAGTGGTACTATTGTTTCATGCCAGGTACTATTCAAGTGGTATTGAATATAGATGTAATTGTGGTTCTGGCAAAAGATAGGAGATTAGTGAATGTTTAAAAAACAAAATTACTAATCGGTCACCCAGTGATCTGTCCGGCTTGGGTGACACTATCAGGAACATACGATCCTGCCGGCACATCTCACTGGGTTCCTGGGGCTCGCTGCCCAAGACCAAGGGTGATTGCCAGGCAGTGTGCAGGGCAGATGGACTGGAATTAATATGTCACAGCCAGGTACTGAGCGGGCAGTTCATGGGACGACTTCATGAGCGGCACTGTCTTTTCCTGCCATTAATTTCCTGGGACATGTGTAGAAGCTGCCGAGCTAGAACGTCCCGATAGAGGAGAACCGAGTGGTGAAGAAAGGAGGCGGCTCCAATCCAGAGCTTAGGAAATGCTGTGGAGTTGTGTCCGTCAGGTGACCTCGGTGTTAAGGACTAGGTCTTGCCAGTGGACTCCGAGAATACGTCGTTGGCTGCGCTTGTAAAAGGCATTGAGCCGCTTCTGATTTCCCCCCCCCCCCCCCCTGTAAGATCACCCATGTTTCGAAACCGTACAAGGACGTATTATTAATGCATTGGTAAGGCACTTGCTTTTCTTGGGAAAGTTACTGGGTTCAACTACTGCAACCGCCACGCTCAGGTCGACACAGCTGGTAATGGGTACCTGACTTACGGTTATGGAAGGGAAATATCTAGGATGGGAACTCCCCCCCCCCCCCCTATCTCACACAAGCTAAAGTTCAGTTTACTGAAGTCCCTAACATCTCATTTCCAGCCAGCGGTTAAGTCTGTTGAAATACATCTTTTATCTTAACGACAAAAAGATTAGAATGACGGGATCTATAGACGTGCAACTTGGTTCCAGGGAGAGCCATTTCTGGGTCCAGACACTCTGCAGCTCGTTCATGGATGAGGAAGCGAGGTCCATCGTCTATGTGACGTGTGAGCTACCACGTTCAGTCAGTCTGCTGTCCAATCAGGTGAAGTCCGTGGTGGGATTGACAGTGATTCTCGCTGGAGGTTGACCACTGTCAAGACTTTAAATGTTGGTTTTTGTCCAGAAAAGGAGCAGGCACAGGTGTGAAGCTGGCTGCTGTACATGTTATAACGTAACTTAACTTCTTTATACTGGCTGAGAAAACTCTGCAAAGTCTGTATGCAACCAGACAAAACGTTATTGATGAACTGCATCTGGGAGACCTGCAAGCGTCGCAACTGACACAGTAAAACAGCAGATCGACCAGCTAGCCCGTTGTAACAGGCAAGTCCCTATTGATGAAATAGCCGTAGAATTCAACATGAGTCACGGCGCTGCACACAAAATTGTCTATGATGTCCTCGGTTATAGGAAAGTGTGCAGCAGATGGATTGCAAGACAGCTGACAACAAGGTAATATAGGCGGTTAAGCGTCAGATCAAAAGACTCTTCTTAGAGGGCACCCACAATCTGTTGGACAGATGGACAAAGTGTCTTACCAGACGATGGGACTATACCGAACATAAGACACAACAAATACATGGCTGGCACTCTTGTAAAAATGTTATTAATAACACTCCTGTTTGTTTCTTAATAACTGTTCCTCGTAAATTCTGACACTATGCAACGACCTTGAATCTGTTATCCACGAAGTAAAGCAATGTTTAAGCATAGGAACAGCACAGATCCGTCAGTACACACTACTGTGTCATTATCACCATCATTGTCGCTTATCGATTGTTAAATGCCATGCTTGGCTTCCCGTTGCACCGCTCATTGCATTCCCTGCCGAGATCAAAGATAACTCCGTGGTAGGCTGTTATTTTATCGCCAGTATTGATCCCCTCGTAGTCTTATATGCTCGTATTATCTGGTCGAATGGTTTCGATGCCTGCCTACTGACAATGGGGGGCAGCGGATCGAATCTCCGGTAAGACATATTTTGTTTTTCTGTTGGGGTAAAATAAACAAACATAACCAGCGCACGACGTGGCGACAGCAATGGCGAAGCGGCCTATAATCCTCTACCTAAAATATCTCGGTTACCCAACAACTGGAATAAAGTCAGTCGATAGTATGACAGATCAATATTATTCCTTTAGCTGGTAGTTCTTGACAGTCCAATGCCTCCTAGTCAAAAGCACATGTCTTCCTCAGTTGTTGTAGTGATGTGTAAGAGGATGTTATGTATGGTGGGGTGTAGTGGGTGCTGCAGGTGTCCCAGATAGGCTAGACCTGGGCGCAGAGTCAGGAAGTGCTATACTGATTCATCGTTATGGTGGTTGAATGTGTCATTTGGTTCACATAATGGATTTATTCAATCCAGATGTTTATTGAGATTGGGACTGGCCTGTTGTCAGCTTGAAAATAAAACTCTGGTCTCTTTGTTTCAATTTCTTGGCTGGGTTCTTGGAATTTGAGTTTGCTTGGTGTCTGAAATATGTTCGGCCTGTCTAAGATTTAGCCCACTGATTAAGCCATTTCTGTGGACAGTTATTTTGTCAGGATCTGCGTGTTTAAAGTGTGAAACTAGTTAGTGGTACTACTCGCTATGCTCCGCTTTTGTCAGGATCTGCGTGTTTGTAGTGTGAAACTAGTTAGTGGCACTGCTCGCTATGCTCCGCTTTTGTCAGGATCTGCGTGTTTGTAGTGTGAAACTAGTTAGTGGTACTACTCCCTATGCTCCGCTTATGGCTAGCTGATCAGCCTTCTCATTCCCTTGGACTCCGACATAGCCAGGTATTCACTAGAGCACCACTTCCGCACCATAACAAGTAGGAAATTGTTCAATTAATTTGTGGATTTTATTAACATCTGAAAATATTCTTGTTTTCCAAATCTTGATGCGCAGACCATTTTATTACCGACTTGCTTGTGTTCACCTTATGAATCGTCTTCTCAACATTCACGTCCATGACAGCCATCTTGATTCCCGTTCCAAAGCCTAAAGTCTTGCTGGGGAATAGGTGCCATTTGCATATAGTAACTCGCAAGAAATATTTCGCTTGGACCAGTTCTTATGCTGAATTCCGAACAAGTGGCTTATTTTTTACAATTGAGGAATTTCCAGGACCATATAATACCAGTGTTATTCCTTCAGTCTGATTGGTCTCCAACCTTTCACACTATGACCTTGACATTGCTACGAAGATGAACAGCCAATTATTAACAACTGACAGGACCAACTTTTGAAATGGGATGAAAAGCAGTCATTGTTCACCATTTACAGCTATCACTGTGTTGCCAGATGTCACTTCCATTTCAGTATGGTTTGATTTACACGTTATTTGAATAACAGGTTGAGTTTAACGTTATACTTCAACATTTAACATCTTTCAATGAAACGTCTATCGAGAGTAGTGATAGATAATGCATAATTCTTAGCCAAATGTACAGTATTTTGTATAATTTCAGTTACTGTCAGATCATTTCAGATAAGCTGTTAGAGACTTTACTGAACGAGGGCTTGAATATTGTCAGGTACAATTATTTCCAACGGCATTGCCTGTTCCATCTAAAATAAAGTAGAGGTACAATTATCACTTCTCTTCCAAATTGTCCTCGCTTTCCTAACGCAAACAGAAAGGGTCCATTTACCACTTATCTTTCCAATTGTCTTGCCTTTCCTAACGTAAACATGGTCCTGCACAATTGTAACAGCTTGGTATAATAATATTCGTTCATCACAAGTGATGAGGACTACTCTCTCTGTTTAACCGTGTGGATAGTCTTTTCTCTTGCTGTCTGCTGATATGGGTGACTTACGCGATGTTTTGGATTAAAGTGAGGAAGAAACTGCGCCATTTGTCAACCTCAGTCTCTGGTCTTAAGCTACCTTGGCCAGTGGCAAGATATTTATCGAGACGACTGAAGATAGCACAGGATGCAGATTTGTCCTCAGGTTTTACTCCCGAAACTTTTTTGTAAACAGGCAGCGGAGGGGGGATGACATCTAACGTTGTGTTTCGCTGCCTTTTCCATAACCGCACGAGTTCGTAATGACATCACTCAGCGTGTGAGTGAGTTGGGTATTTTTCTTGGCTGTGTTCAGCCCATTATAATAGTGTCTAAACTTCACACACTAAAATTAATGTTTACAGATACGGCGACGGGCGCCATTCTCGTGAAGTTATGCCGTGTGAACTAGTCCGTGAAATGCGACACAGGTTTGAGCGTGGTGTTATTCATATAGTCGATGTCCAGACCAGGAGAATCGGACGGAAGAAATCACAAAAAACCAACGAATGAACCAGTCCAAATGGAAAACAACGACATGTTCCCGTGTGCAAGTGTAAGTCATCGACTAGTGTGAATTCCAGGCAATTCCGTTGTCTGACTGCATCTAAAATGAACTAAAACAGCGTAGCAATGTAGACCCGCAGGCAGTTACTACGCCATCTTTGCTGCAAAACTGGTATAATAAATGATGCGTCTCAATACTTACGTTTTGGATATTGGGACATTTGGGCATGTGTCTGTGCCTGCGTTATTGCCGTCATAATAGGAGGCCACAAGAACGTCATAGCGGCATAGCTTGGAGCCAGAGTTCGCAAAGTTCTGCATTTCTGTCACGCTAGAGATGGCGCCAGGACACTGGGAGACACAAACTGATCCAGAAGTTATGGTAGGAGTTGTTCCATCCGATATCTCTTTAATGAGGTCCTCGTTGAAGTAGAAAAGTCTTCTGTAATGAAAGTTTCCATGTGTAAATGACGTGTCAGTGTTGTATTGTTAATATTATAGGTACATATCAAACTGATATGCAAAACGTAACTTAATAAAGGGTGTCTAACTCGCTAACTGTCCCTGATAAATGACCCAAAACACTCTTTGTTCGGACACCAGGTGAGGGCGCAAGATTAAATTCAAGACGAAGTTTCTTACAGTCAACCCACTCTCCACAGACGTCAAGGAAAACTAGTCGAAAGTTGGAAAAAGCTGGCACAGGTCCCCTTGATCGAGTTACGGGAGGAATCTGCGCATGGTTACCTTACGCAACATGGAAGTCACTAAAAAGACTTCAAACTGATGTATAACGATGCAGGAGAAACCTAAAAAGATGGGGATACAGGGGTGATGAAACATGCGAGTGTGTAGTAACACAAGACCAGGACCATCTGATGATCTGCCAAAACCTCCCGGAGACTTGTAGCATGGATGATCTGCTGAGTGCCAGTGACAGGGCAATCCTTGTGACTGAATACTGGAAAAATGAAGTGTGACGTTGTGCCTAGGGCAAGGGAAGTAAGTACTGTACCTGGTTTTCCCTTATTACGTTTAAACCAATGATGTAATTCCATAAAATGTAGCATGTAACATGTACATAGTTTGGTGTGTGAACATAATCCGTTCATATTTAATGTTGCAAGTGGTCACCATTAGCATCAAGGCATGCCTGTACACGCCTCTCATGTTGTGAAGTTATTTATCAATGCATCAGGAGTTAGTTTCCGACCGATTGTTTTCTTGCGAAAAACACATACTAATTCCACAGCAAGCAGGCTTTAGACAGCACAGATCCACTGAGGATCAGGTCACCCTCATAGCCCAGGAAATAGAAGATGCCTACCAGGAGCAAAACCACACAGTAACGGTTTGGGTGGACCTAGAAAAGGCATTTGACAAAGTCTGGAAAGAGGGACTTAAAGTCAAGCTACGAAGAAGTTCCTTTTTGTGGGTAAATGTACAAATGGATCAGCCACTACCTCAAAAACAGAACAGCCACAGTTCAAGTACAAGGGCAGATGAGCAAAAAGGTGACACTTGAGCAGGGAGTACCCCAAAGGGGAGTACTGTCACCCACACTCTTCCTGGTGTATATAAATAACATAACAGAGAATATACCAAGAAGAGTCCATAGCTCAATGTTTGCAGACGATCTGGCTATGTGGACCTCTGAAAAGAATTTCACCATAGCAAGTAATCGGATGCAGCAGGCCCTAACATCGCTGGAAGAGTGGGCGAACTCTTGGCTGGTCAAAATAAACGAGGAAAAAACAACATGTACGATATTCTCGCTTTCAAACAAACCATCAAAAACACCAAAATAAGTCTTAACGGCAAATACCTACAGCCAAACGACAACCCAAACTACCAGAGAGTCACATTTGATCGGCGCATGACATGTAAAAGTCAGATCGAGAGAAACCGAATGAGAGCCAGAGAAAGAATGACAATCATGAAGAAACTTGCTGGCACAAGCTGGGGAGCAGACGAAAGTATACTAAAGAAACTGTACACTGGAAGACTGAGACCAGTTCTCGAGTATGGCATTGCGGCATGGACAACAGCAGCAAAGGCGAACTTCGATAAAATTAGCAAACTCCAAAACCAAGCCATGAGAGTTATAAAGGAGCATGAAGTCAACGCCAATTGTAGAACTCGAAAAGATTACAAAATTGCAATCCATGACCGACAGAAGAGACTGCAGATCCCAGCAGCAAGCAGAGAAACTCAGAAGACTGACTGACCATCCAATGCACCAAAGAAACATTTTCGGAAATGGGAAACTAAAGCGGAGAAACTTTGCAGAAATAGCCAAAGCAAAGATGCACGAAGACCCTATGAACGCACTAACAACACCAAAGCCCATCCCTACTGTACGAAAACCTACCTGGAGGCAGCAAATATTTTCAGATGTGGTAGAAAATATACCAGGTATTAGAAACACAAATTGTCAGACTGAAAAAGAAAGAACCGGTACAACCCTGAGGTACATAACGAAAAACTACGCAAGCATGGACTGGACCCATGCATACACCGACGGTTCTGTAACAAACACAACACAGAACAGAGGGGCAGGGGCATTCCTGAGCCTACTAAATGGCAGAAAAATGTAACTGTCATTGGCAACTGGAAAATACACAAGCAATTTCAGAGCGGAGGCAGACGCACTGAGGGCGGCAGTGGAAGAAATGCTGACAGGTAAAAGGAATGAAAACCATATAGTCCTGCTTACAGATGCCCTGGCCGTAGTCAAAGCACTAAAAAGCCAGAAAAATACTGAACGTAATGATTTAAGAGCAGTACTCTATAAACTATGCCAGCAGTCCGCACCAAAAAGAGAAGTGGTACAGTGGGTTCCATCCCACTGCAACATCCAAGGCAAAGAGGAGGCAGACAGACTGGCAAAAGAAGGTGCAAGACTACCACAACCAGATCCTAGTGTGACATACGAAGAGTCAAAACGGCTCATTAGAGATAGATACATGGCCAAATGGGAAACAGAACATACTGGCTACACAAAAAACGATGCCTATTACCAGTTGAACAGAAGAGAGCAGGTCGTGGTCTTCAGACTTCGCTCTGGCCACAATAGACTGAGGTACCACCTATTCAACAAATCAAATTGAAGATAGGTGGCACCGACGAATGCACGTGTGGTACCGGGAAAATGACCGCTGAACATTTGCTGCAAAACTGCCCGACATACGAGGATCAGAGAGAGCAGATGTGGCCATCACCAGTGGCAACACTACACAAGCTCTATGGCAGTGTCGACAGCCTCAGGATGACCGCTGCTTTTTTCGAAAAAAATAAAGGTCGACGTCTGACAGCGTAAGAAGAAGACGTTTTTTTGTATTTCCATGATATCTCTTGGCTTGGGGAGAAAAACTGTTCCTTTGAGAATGTACAATAGGAAGAAAGCAGGTAAGATAAGATCAGGCGACCTTTGGTGGCCAAAGTCACATAGAAATGACACAATCTTCAAAGAAGGAATCTATTACAGACATGCTGATACTTGAGGTGGGGCATGGTGCTGAAAATAGCCAGTACGTAGGTCCTCGTTGTCCAACTGATTCACAGTATGTCCATGTCAAGCTATTTTAAATTATGTTGGTTTAAAAGTTGTAAGGAAAAACCAGGGGTCGGCAGTGAGTGGGACACGTACAAACGCACGCAAGCGCGCGTGTGTCAAACAAGTTCAATAGATGCATTTAACAAATCTATTTTATCAAAACTAGTTTCAATCAAAGACTTCCTCAAGTATCTAGGAAACAAAATTGGGAAGACACATATATCAACACAGACGGAGAAATGCACAACTATCTAAGGTATGCTGATGACAAAGCCATCTCCACTCACAGTGCCAGAGAGGGTGAGAAATTCCTAAATGACCTCAATGAAATGAAGGAAGTAGTGGGCCTTTAAATGTATGGAAAGAAAACCAATACTGAACTTATTTCCCAAGTGTGGAACTTTAATTAACTTGAACGTCTATATGATGGTTTAGAAGACTTTGGAGAGTGTGTATAATAGCTGTCCATCGTTGTCGATGAGGACCGCCGACATCATCCTTGTCACAGATTTCCCTGTTGGATGTGGGTGCGCATGTGGCTGAACAGGCCAATGCGAGCACGAAAACATCTGCTACATATCGGGCACACGAGGTTTGTAGAAGGGGATGGTGTTCCCGCTGCTCGGGATTTCCGCGTCTCGCGTCTGTTCTGGTCTTTCACAACACGGTCATCTTCACCGGCAGCTACACCCGATTTGACTGCGCTTCTCCAGTCAGATCTGTTTTTCGCAAGACATTCCCAGGTGTCGAAGTCTATCTGGCAACTTTTTAGTGAGTCCTTCAACCGTCTTTAAAACGTTTCTTTAGGCGCCCTCTCTCGCGCCATCCGTCTCTCAGCTCGCCGTAGAGAAGCTTCTTTGGGAGCCGCTCGTCTGACATACGGACGAGGTATCCGGCCCATCCTAGTCGTGCTTTTTCTAGCAGTGCATGGATGCTGGGCATGTTAGCCCTCGAGAGAACCTCGATGTCAGTGACACGATCTTGCCATCGGATGTGGAATATTCGCCTCAGGCAACCTGTGTGGAAGTGGTTTAACCTCCTTGCATGTCCAGAGTATACAGTCCAGCTTTCGCAAGCGTATAGTAGGGTTGGAATGATGGTTGCACGGTAGACTTTCAATTTGGTCTTGACGCTGATGCCACGACGTGCCCAGACCATCGAGCGCATTCTACCAAAGGCTGTGCTGGCCTTTGCAATTCTGCTTGCCACCTCATCGTCTAGGCTGACAGATCTCGACAGCGTGCTGCCCAGATATGTGAATTTGTCTACGGCATTCAACGTCTGCCCGCTGACTGTAGTCTCTGGTTTTGTGTACGGCATGCCTGGTGCTGGTTGGTACATGACCTCTGTTTTTTTGGCATTTATGGTCAGGCCAAAATTTTCGCATGCGGCAGAGAACTGGTCCATTCCAACCTGCATGTTCAGTTCTGAGTTGCTCATTAGAGCACAGTCGTCAGCAAATACAAGTTCCCTGATTATGTCGCCAGCCACTTTGGTTTTGGCCTTCATTTTTCTGGAATTGAGTAACTTGTGTATACAACCAGTTTATTTTACATTGACTTCATCATTCATTTTACATTCACCTCTCTTCCTCTCTCCCTTTAGATTCCATGTCAGGATTTGTCCGGCCTCGTTTGATGGTTTTCTGTAGTGTGTGTCCTATCCAGCCCCATTTCCTACGTATGATCTGTTGCTCAACTGGTTGCTGCTGGATCCTTTACCTTAAGTCTTCGTTCATCGTCAAGTCTCACCAGTCTACTCCCATTATCATGTCTCACCAGTCTACTCCCATTATCATGTCTCAATAGTCTACTCCAATTATCATGCCTCACCAGTCTACTCCCATTATCCTCCATAGAGCATGTCTCTTCATTGGACTATATCGTCTGGTTGATTAATCCTAGAACTGGTTGTAAAGTTGTCTGAGCATGTCTCTTCATTGAACCATATCGTCTGGTTGATCAGTCCTAGAACTGGTTGTAAAGTTGTCTGAGCATGTCTCTTCATTATACCTATCCTTTGCAGCTCTCATCATTTCATTATAAGTTCGCACATGAATATATCTGCATGTAAAATCGAGTCATGGTGGACTTTTTCTACTTACTACTAATAGTTAAATATGAGTTGGAACGGCAAACTACGGAAGGCAAGGGAAAGCGACATCTAAGGGCCGACCAGAATGATTTGAAGAACAAAATGACATATCTTGGCTACTTGGAATCATATCTACTAGATGGAATACCATGATTACAATTTTTCAGTATTACAGGTTTCAAAAACAAATTATAGTAAAGTTATTACTTACTTGAGTCCTGACATATCCTGTCCGGAGAATGCTGCCCCTTGAATTGGATTGTTGTCTTGGTTACAAACATTTCCCCAACTGTCAGTTCCATAGAACAGTAGCTGTGGATTTCCCTTCTCAACAGCATAATAGATGACATAACCCTGGAAGAAACGGGAAATCCAACATCAATATGATGCAAAGCACGTCAAGGAAATTGACAATTCTTAAACGATGTAACAACTTTTTGGTGAGAAACTATGTCAAGCACATGTCTACTCAGCTGTTAACGGGTACTTGACTATGTTAGAGCTAAGGAAGCATTCACTTATAAATTTGTGATCGTATACAATCATTTCTCTAAAACTTCATTTTCACCTACTGTAAATGCTATATTTACAGATAAAGGTAAGTCCCACAGAAGGCCCTGCTGTCAGGCCTTACTTCATTGTACTTTGCCTTAGATGATTAAATTCGGCGGGTAATGCATTTCATTTTTACATTTATTTCCCTAACGGTAAGTCAGATACCAATTCATGCCTGGGTCGGCTAGAGCGTGTCGATAGTTGGGTTGCAGTGATTAATCTGCAGATAATCGGTAATTGGTTATACTCCATGTCGGCCATTTTTCTGATTAGCCTGCATCGGATTTTGAGTTGATTAATCGTTTTTAATAATCGGCCATTTTGATTTGTTATTGTTATTGCCAGGTATGATCCTGAATTAGTACAAACAGTGGAAATTTAGCAGAATTAACCGCTGACTGAAAATGAAGTTTTTTAAAGACTTCATTGTACTAAGTCGCAGCCTGAATGAGGTGCCGTGGCCAGTGCCCTTCCTTGCTGTTTTTACTTTTCTTAACTCGTGCATCAGGTACACATTTACAGCTGAGTTGACTGGAGAAGCGGTCCCCGATTAAATTCACGACCCGGATTTTTTTTTTAGTCTCCGGACGTGATTCGAACCGAGGCACGCAGTTACGACAGAAAATAGCGATTTGCTCACTTTGATCTGAGCTAACCCTCTAACACCCCCCCCCCCCCCTGAATTACTACAAGCACCTAAATCGAACAGTTGCGCGACTTGCCTCGCTACTACGTTTGTACCAGAGCCAGTCTATTTGATAGAGCTATGACGCAGACTGTAAAAGGGGTCTGATCTATTATATTGCACTCTACACTCACTCGAAACAAATTCAAGAAATACTAAATCTAAACACAATACAACATTATTTATTCAACTTACACTGCCAACTATAACCGCTCTAAGAACTTCAATTCTTTCTTACACACGCTTATCTAAAACACTCTTACCGCTGAGAAGAAACCTTTTCGATGCTGATATTTCCCGGTTCTTTCTCCTCGCCTAATCTGTTCTGATCGAGAAGCTGATCGTGAAGCTCGTAGGTTCTGAACCCAAGTATGATGTCTGTGGATTTGTTCCTCTTTATCGGCGGTAGATCAAAGTGGTCTCCACATGGGGATCTCGTTAGCAAGGCTACCATGAAAACAGCGCATTTCCATGGAGAGCTACAAGGGTCTTGACCAGTATGTTTTGCCTGACCGTGACTAACATGTCTGAGCAGTATATTTTGCTTGACCGTGACTAACATGTCTGACCGGTATATTTTGCTTGACCATGACTAACATGTCTGACCAGTATGTTTCGCCTGACCATGACTAACATGTCTGACCAGTATGTTTCGCCTGACCCTGACTAACATGTCTGACCAGTATGTTTTGCCTGACTCTGACTAACATGTCTGACCAGTATGTTTCGCCTGACCCTGACTAACATGTCTGACCAGTATGTTTTGCCCGACCCTGACTAACATGTCTGACCAGTATGTTTTGCCTGCCCTGACTAGCATGTCTGACCAGTATGTTTTGCCTGACCCTGACTAGCATGTCTGACCGGTATGTTATGCCTGACTCTGACTAGCATGTCTGACCAGTATATTTTGCCTGATCCTGACTAACATGTCTGACCAGTATGTTTTGCCTGACCCTGACTAGCATGTCTGATCAGTATATTTTGCCTGATCCTGACTAACATGTCTGACCAGTATGTTTTGCCTGACCCTGACTAGCATGTCTGATCAGTATATTTTGCCTGATCCTGACTAACATGTCTGACCGGTATGTTTTGCCTGATCCTGACTACCATGTCTGACCAGTATGTTTTGCCTGACCCTGACTAACATGTCTGATCAGTATATTTTGTCTGAACCGCCATGGTTAGGTAGGCTAAGAAAATATTAATATTTCTCTACTTTGCCTCTTACACAATATAGGAAAATGTGGACTCGATACCGGTTGCTCATCTCGATGCAAAAGCCATTGACCACATCTCGTCAGCATTCATGATCCTGGGCTACTCTTTCTGCCTATCTCCAGTTGTATGTAATCGTAGTCCTTTCTTCTTCTTATTCTGCGTTCCTTCTCAAACATCCGCTACCAAGTCTTAAACAGGGCTTTGCAAGTAGCAGAATGTATATATTTGCATCTTTCGGTCCGACACATCCGTCTTCGGCAGTAGTCCTTTCTAACATCCGCTTCTTCGTGTATTTTTAGGTCTCTCTTTCTCTTCACCTGCTTATTCCAGGTGGGAGCCTGCCTGGGTATGTCAGATGGTGCTTTCCTCATTGTCAGTCCTAACGATCCTCATTTTATTTCCTTTAGTTTGTTGATCCAGTGACTGTTGTTGGCTCCTTTACCACAGGTCATCATTCCTCACCATACCCCGCCACTTAATGCCAGTTCTCCTTTGCAGACACCTGTTAACAAAGGGTTGGAGCTTGTGTTGCATAGGCTCTGTCGTTCTCCGTATCTTCACTCCATACAGCAGCACCGACTTGACACTGGCGTTCAATATTCAAACTTTGGTGTAAATATTGATTTCTCTGGATCTCCAAATATTATTTAATTTCAGCAATTCCACTCTTGCACTAACAAATTATTTTCGTTACATCTGCATCTGTCGTGTCAGTTGTGCTGTCCGGAAAGGTGAACGTATAGACTTCCTACAATGGCTCTCCCTATAGCATGATTGGTCCTTTGTTGATCAAGTTTAAATTAAAGAGCTTGGTTTTCTTCATGTTGGTATTAGCCCTAATTGGTCTAATTGTTTATTCACACTGTTCAATTTTTCTTTCCTTTGGCTATGACTGTTTGACAAAAGTACCAAATCAGCTGCGTAGTCCGGGTTATCCAATTGTGACCATATTATCCACTTGATATCAGCTCTCTTTCCGTCGTTTGAAATCTTTATTATCCACTACATAGGCAACAAGAACAGGATGAGCGAGAGAAGGTATCCCTGTCTTATCCCTGCTTGCACCCCGAAGTTGTCAGTCAGTGACCATGCTTGTGTCACTATTATGTATGAGGGATTAGTACTTCTCTGGTTTTCAATAGTGTCTCAATAGTTGCTAAAGAGCGTTTTCATCCACACTGTCAAACGTCTTATCGCAGTCAATAAAATGTGCGTACTGGGATGATTCCATTCAATAGTTTGTTCCACAATGATGCCACACCCGTGTCAGACGCGTGGAGAGTCTGCTGTGGAGGCGTCGTTTGTTTAGTTATTTAAAGATCAGCCTCAAATACGGAGTTACGCTCTGTGATCTGAGCACATTGCGTGAAGCAAGAGCTAAAGGTGGAACTGTTTTTGTGCAATAATTCACAGAAGGTGACATGAATACTGAAGCTTAACAGACACTTTCAGGGAGTCTGTGTATCGTTTCTTCTGTTCCACTGATGAGCGTATGACTGTTCTGAGCTCGCTTTATAGCAGCTGCTTGGGGAAGCGCTCACCGGGGATGCGACCAACAAGTTTGGTCCATCTTGCCTGGGCCTTTTGCAGAAGTGTATAGATGACCAACATGTCTGACCTGTTAAGAATTTAAGTTAGGCAATTTGTCCTGCCACCCTGTCCTAAATAGCCTAAATAAACAGCTCAAGTGAAAAACTATTTAATTGTTTAGCGTGCCGGTTATATATTGTCCATGTTATTCAGACATGAATCAGAGTAGTTAAGACTGCAGGAGGATAAACGTTTACTTTGATGGGGCACTGATGCCTTGTCGGTTCCAGGCGTTTACTTGCAGAGTTCCAAAGACTGAGATCCAAGTGCAGAGCTTGAGCGCGCAATGCCACGGTTGATCTCAGAGTCGATATTCGCCTCTCGGGTGAGTGTACTGCCTACGGAGATAAAGTTTTCGACTACTTTCAGGCGTTTGTTCTGGCTGGTAACGTTTGGTTCGCTCTACGGCTACCCAAGAGCAGGCTGGAAGAGGATTTCAGTTTTCCTAGTATTGATTGTGAGACCAACACTTTTGCATGCCACAGTAAACCCCGTCATGGTGGACTATTTATCTTGTTCTGAGCTGACGTTAAGGACGCCGGAGAAAAAGATCCATGATGGAAGCTTCACTCACTTTGGTGAAAAACTTCAGTGAACAGTGAAAAACTTCAGGTGCCTTGGATTAAACAGTCGACCTTTCGTTTTGTACCTGATACACATGCCACCAGGAGAACCTTGATCAACATCAGGAAACATTGCTGCAAAGACTGTACTAAAGAGTGTCACTGCCAGCACAAATCCCCATTTGACACCGTTGGTCACTGGGAGGGCTGCAGACAATTTTCCTTCGTACATCACTCGAGCCAGCATGCCACCATCAAACTGACGGACAACCGCATTGAATCCACCGGGGCGACCAAATTGCGCCATTATTTGCCTCATTCAACAAAAACATTGCGGCTCTTGACATATTTTGGGGGCGAAGTTGGCATGCTGCACAGATTTCATGTCGATCATCCCACGACTCACGGGATAAACACGGTAATTCTCTGAGAGTAGACCTTGCTCGAGGTAACCATTCAAGCAGGACTCGGGCCAGATTTTTGCCCATGATATTTCTACATTTAACGTGAATTCACTTGCGTGGTAGAGCGGTTATTCTGTTTGTTTCTCACGGCACATGTATCTACATGCGTTTTATTTACCTAGCTGTAAAGTTTTGAATAAGAACAGACAAAAGCAAGAACCGTGTCTGCAATCAATAAAGACATCTATCAAGAATTTAGCAAATTATGCTCGTCTCTTACTGGTCTGGTGTAAAAACCTGTTGCATTGTTCGAAGAGGAATGGACGTGTGGGCGAGCGGTCTTAATGCATGTCTTTCTTGCCAGAGATGTATGAGTATTTTAATCAGGACACAATTCTCATTTGAATTTATTGATTTTCATCTGAATTTATTGATTCTCATCTGAATGTATTGAATTTCATCTGAATTTATTGATTCTCATATGAATTTATTGATTCTCATCTGAATATATTGAATCTCATCTGAATTTATTGATTTTCATATGAATTTATTGATTCTCATTTGAATTTATTGATTCACATCTGAATTAATGATTCTCATCTAAATTTATATCTGCATCTGACTATGTTTTTGTTACCTTGGAATCATTTTTTTGTAATCTATCCTAATAAGGTAATGCGAGTTGATTTCGTTCTATTTTTCATCTGCGTATTCATATTTCGGATCTCCTTAGAACTTGTTAAAAAAAGATGTTAAATATAAGTAATTGTTTCTTTATATAACGCTGTTCTCTCCTCAGTTGTACAAAACCATTTTCTCACTCTATATGCTTATTTCAACATTATTTTATTGTCCCTTCTGTTACACCAATTCATATTTTTCAACATTATTATCTATTCGGCCACTGGAAACAGTTAATCATTTTTTCACTCCTATATTGTGTTGGGGTAATTATTTCTAGAGCGTTGTTTTCAAACCCAGAAGACTACTTCACACTTGGCTTTGGCCGATTAGAATGACGTGGTGTTTCTACCCATGAGCTGCTGCATAAGTCGCCTCTTACGACAAGGTCTGCCGGGATCTTTGTGTATGACAAAGACAAGAATATAGTCTGTGCCCCACAGAGGAAATGTCGTTAAGAGGCATGTGTGACATGGCACAACACTGGCCATGGTTTGGTGGTTTGTTAAGATGAACATAGATGGCGCCTAACGGGCTGTGGGTCTTTTTTGCTCTAGTGTTTGAGTCTATTAAGATAGACTCAAACATCGATTAACCACCCTTCAGGAAACTGGTTGTATATAGACTCTGCTGAGTCTTTTAAAACCTTATAAAGACGTTGAGCTAAGTTATTCTCGTATTTGCCACACACTTACGCTTCTCAGAAAAATTCGATCATGGATTAGTTGCTTTGTTGTTCTTCTTCTTCTTTTGTCGGCTCACTTTCTACCGGGTTGTAGCCCAGTGTCGGTTCACTTTCTACCGAGTTGTAGCCCAGTGTCGGCTCACTTTCCACCGGGTTGTAGCACATTGTTGGCTCACTTTCTACCGGGTTGTAGCCCAGTGTCGGCTCACTTTCTACTGGATTGTAGCCCAGTGTCGTGTCACTTTCTACCAGGTCGTAGCCCAGTGACGTCTCACTTTCTACCAGGTCGTAGCCCAGTGACGTCTCACTTTCTACCAGGTTGTAGCCCAGTGTCGGCTCACCGTCTACCAGGTTGTAGCCGAGTGTCGGCTCACCGTCTACCGGGTTGTAGCCCAGTGTCGTGGTATGTATTTGTCGTTCGCCTCTCTCATGGCCTGAGTAGCGGTTTATCTCTTTTACGGCAGGTCTCGTTAATAAATCTTTTCCTCGATCATAACCCTCGCCTTTTTTCCTGCTCATGTAGAAGGTATTCACAATGTGGCCAAACTATTGCCTTATATGTTACTCGGTGAAGTTCAGGTAGGAGATTGCTCTAACCTTCTCCTGCATACTTGTATTTATAATTTTGTCTCTTCTGGTATTCTTAGTGACCTTTAGTAGGCAGCGCATTTTGCAGTAGGCGCATTTTGCAGTAGGCTAACTTTCGTTCCTGGATGCCAATGTCACGCACTATTAGCAGAGGTTAGAGATACAGATACTGTTTATCATCCGTTTTTTTGCTAGGAAGGAAATCTTGGGATGTCTTAGCAGTAGATCCAGTGTATAAGGGACAGCGTTTGCTCTCTGCACTCTCGTCTCTATCTTTGTTGCTTCGTAGGAAACAAATAAGAGACAAAAATCGTAATGGAACGAGAAGACGATTAAACAAGCATATAAAGTGAAGATGATTACAAAGTAGTCAACATGTACTGTACCAAACCGCCGAGGAAACCAATAAAGAGAATCAGAAACAGCACGTCCCGACACTGACGATCTCTAATTGGTCCTTCAAATTTCGTATCTCGCTTGGGTCCGCTCTGAAATTTTAGGAAACATTAATATTTAGTAACGGATGATATATTATTTATATATAGGGACATGTCACTCTAACTTACTTTCAAATATGTGTGTGTGTATATATAGAAAAGGCAAAGGCCGCCGTCCATCGTAAACGATGATGGCATAATTTATTTTGCTAGCGATATTTTTAGTAAGGTTTAACTGCGCAACTTTTTATCCTCACTCTGTCGTCTCGAGCCGCCCGACCCCAGTGGCAAGTCAAGGACAAGACGATTAGGGGGCGACTACGAGATGCAGGGGACTCAGCATCAAGCACCCGTGAAAAAAACGGCGGAGTCCGGAGTCGAACCCACACCACCTGATCACGAGGCCGACGGATTAACTACTTCGCCACGTAATCCTGTAATTCTGGTGTTCATTCAGGCACAGCACAGTTATCCGCATATGGAAGATAATCACAGAGTGGGAGAAAACAATATTATAAAAATAGATAAGGAAAGGGACCTAGGGGTTATAATAGATCATACAGGTTAGGTGAATGAGCAAGTTCAGGTAGCAGTAAAAAAGGCAAATGCAATGTTAGGTATGATAAAAAGAAATATTAAACATAGGAGCAAGGAAGTAATTGTCGAACTGTATAAAGCATTAGTTAGACCTAGATAGGAGTACTGTGTACAGGTGTGGAGTTCTTATCATAGAGGGGATATAAACATGCTGGAAAGAATACAAAAAAGAGCGACAAAGCTGATAGTGCCAGAATTACAGTATGAGGAAAGACTCAGAAAAACCGGCCTACAGTTTCTAGAACAGAGGTGACTTAATACAGGTTTATAAGATGATCAGAGGAATGGATAAATTAGACTATAATAAGATTTTTTTTCTAAACACAACCACCCACAAGATCAATGGGCATAGCTACAAATTAACTAAAGAAAGGTCCAGATTAGATTTTAGAAAATACTTTATTAGTCAGAGAGTCGTGAATGCTTGGAATGCATTGCCACTGAAGGTAGTGGAGGCAGTGAAAATTAATGCATTTAAGAATACATTGGATGCCCGTAGCTTTTAGAGCAAGGTAATGTAAATGAAACTGGCTGTATACAAAGTCTACTGAGTCTTCTAACCCAGTAAAAAGACATTAAGTTAAGTTAAGATTGACAGTGTTCTACGCTCTATCGCTGGTTGAGTAGCTTGAAGCCGCGTATTGTCGATTTGTTCTGAGGTTTACCCCAGTTATACACCACTACTGGAAGGTGTGAGCTTTCGCTTCGCTGTCTTTCATATGTTGAAGTATGGGCCTGGTGCGATTGGACCTGAACGATTCCACTGCTATCCTTCGTTAATCTACTGATGTACTTCTAGCGATGATCGTAATTATTTGGCCCAAATTAAAGGTTAAAGACGAGGGCTTTACTTCATCGCTACGGGTCTCCCCATATGGTTCCGTCTCTTGCTGCAGAACGGTATGTGGCCTGCCGAGAGCATCGCATAAAGCACGAACTCCGCAACTCCAGCGATGAACCCAGGGATCTCCTGAAAAAATTGCCATCATTAATAACCGAACGCAGCAACTCGAAATCTAACCCCGACCGTCTGAACACGAAACCACTTCGCCACAGAGGCCCAAGTAGTTGTATTAAGTCACGTTTTTGACGTGAACAGTTCCAAGCCGCATTTGCTTGTAGGTGTAACAAGTGTTCATCATATATTGAGTCATACGTCTATTTATACTTGAAATAATTTTGAGGAGTGAGCAACAAAGATGGACCCAAAAAGGCCGCGAGGTCTAACTTTTCTCTCGTGTTTTAGTCCATTATGGATTCTGTCAGGCCAAAGATTTGACTTGGACTCCCATTAGGTAACAACTTGCACTTGAGTCTATGGAAACGTGTTGCGGTTTTCCAGTGGATGAATTAATTCGATGATGTTCTGGTGTTTTTCTGTTTTGCCAACGTGACCTCCAAGTGCCTCCCTCATAATTCCCTCAAGGAATATATTGAAAAGAGTTGGAGAGAGTGTACACCCCTGTCTCACACCAACTGATGTGCGAAACCAGTCAACTCGCCTCCCGTTCACAAGAACTGCGCTGGACGCCTTGTCATACAGGTGTTCAAGGACCTTTATAATATCTCCGTTGATTTTATACATCCTCATGGTTGCCAATAGTGCTTTATGCCATACCCTATCAAACGCCTTCTTAAAATCAACAAACACATGATACAGTTTTTGCTGCTTTTCTAGATATTTCTCGCTTATCAGCCTTAAATTAAATATCTGTTCTATAGTGCTTCTTCCATGTCTGAACCCTGCTTGCGCCTCGGTAATGATGTTTTCTGCTTAGAGTTTCAATCAGTCGAGGATTAATCTAAGCATGTCCTTGTTATGGTGGCTTATGAGACTTATTGTTCTTTAATTTTGGCACAGCTTAATGTTTCCAGACTTAGGTAACGGTATAACCATTGATTTTGTCCATAAGTCCCACCATTTTCCTGTCGCATGAAACTACGAGGCGTGTTCAAATGAAACTGGACCTAACTGCACCAAGTGAACATACGTACGACGCGCATGATGACGTCACGTCTAGTGTAAACAGCACATACTAACCGTCAAGTTTGCAAAATTTTATTTTTCTCCGACTCATAGTTTCCACAGCAGACCGTTGAAAATATTGCATGTGTGACACAGAATCCGCCAAGAGTTGATCAGCCTGCGATGATTCGGTTTCTAACAGCTGAAGGATGTCGACCAGTTGACATTCATCGCAGAATGGAGAAAGTGCATGGTGAAAAACGTATTTCGAAGGCAACAGTGAAGAACTGGACTACGATGTTTAAAAAAGGACGGGAGTTAACGAAAGATCTTCCGAGACCAGGTTAGGCGCATATTGTTACATCAAATGACTACAGATCTTCAAAAAATGCATGTCACTACACACTCTACATACAATACACTGTGCATATTTTTCATCGACCCATGAATCACCACGTTATGTTTGTCCTACGAGTCGTCAAGCAACCACAGACTGGCGGTTGCTGATACATCGATTAATTTGATTTCGTCTAACAGGCAGTCATTGCTTGCTTTTATTTTTCCTTTTCTTTTGTTTTAATTACACAAATAGCACCAGTACAGTGTTACGACTCCACGGTGGTAGAATCCATGTGTAGAATTTATAGGGATATGAAATAACGACCTTAGACGCTGTACACATCAGACATTCTTAGCAAAAATGTATATGTACTGCACACATCGGACATTCTTCTTACTGAATATTTATATGCACTGCACACATCGTACATTCTTAGTACATATTTATAGATCCTGCACACATCGGACATCCTTAGTAAATATTTATAGATATAGCACACATGGGATATTCTTACTAAATATTTATAGATACTGCACACATCGGGCATTCTTAGCAAATATTTATAAATACTGCACACATCGGACATTCTCTGCAAATATTTATAGATACTGCACACATCGGACTTTGTTAGCAAATATTTATAGATACTGCACACATGAGACATACTTACTCTCTCAGGCTGAACCGCTGAGCTCCCAGAATCAGCGCCCCAACAGCTCATGATGTCAGTGGTTAAACTGGCTGTGGATGACAGACATTGCCGTAAACACTCCAAGAGTAGAGTTTACGTTAACACAATGAATTGTTATTGTAGTTGTTTCGGATGCCCATAATGAGTAGGTTTACTCTTGAGTGCGCCCTAAAATGGACGTTAAGTGGCGGGTTGTCGCTGTAGCTGTCCTCACATCCCGAGCGTGCTGATGAAGGTGGACAGGTGTTCAATCAGGCGGTTGTGCTAAGCTTAGCTTCATCTTCGTGTCGCTAACTACTACGGGGATCACGTTGATCCCTCATCTTGCTAGCCAGGCTGCAATGGAAACAGCCCGTTTCCAGGAAGGCTACTAGGAAGTCACGGCGATGGTCTTGTTCAGTATGTTTTGCCTGACCCTGACTAACATGTCTGACAAGTATATTTTGCCTTACCCTGACTAACCTGTCTGATCAGTATCTTTTGCCTGACCTTGTCTAATATGTCTGACCAGTATATTTTGCCTGACCCTGACTAACATGTCTGATCAGTATATTTTGCATGACCCTGACTAACGTGTCGGATCAGTATATTTTGCCTGACCCAGACTAACATGTCTGATCAATATATTTTACCTGACCCTAACTAACATGTCTGATCAGTATATTTTGTGTGACCCGGACTAACGTGTCTGATCAGTATAGTTTGCCTGACCCTGACTAACATGTCTGATCAGCATATTTTGTCTGCGCCTGGTTAACATGTCCGATCAGTATGTTTTGCTGACCCTGGCTAACATGTCTGATCAGCATATTTTACCTGATCCTGTCTAACATGTCCGATCAGTATAGTTTGCCCGAACATGACAAACATGTCGAATCAGTATATTTTACCTGATCCTGTCTAACATGTCTGGCCAGTATATTTTGCCTGACCCTGACTAATATGTCTGATCAGTATATTTTGCCTGATCCGACGTTAGTCTTCCTCCCCTATTTTCGCCTGTAGACGACGTATTCTTAATAATCAAGTGAAAAGCCAGTAGAAAGAGGAATTGTGACACGTTACGGCCATATCTCGCGCCAGTTCTTATCTAAAACACTTCTAACTCTCTCCATCGTGAAGAACTACAGTTCAACTTTTTCTACGTTTTCTAAATTATGCTTGTCAACTTCACGGGCGCTGCGTATGGCCTGAGCAATTTCTAGAGTGATTACTTATATAAACTGTTAAACAGCTTCTCATAATCCGCAAACATACTAGGCGTG
Source organism: Ariolimax columbianus (assembly GCA_036924085.1). Classification (NCBI taxonomy): domain Eukaryota; kingdom Metazoa; phylum Mollusca; class Gastropoda; order Stylommatophora; family Arionidae; genus Ariolimax; species Ariolimax columbianus. Next base: position 43,894,906 of record JAVGWX010000008.1, on the reverse strand, counting down.
TTCAAATGAAACCGGACCAAACTGAAACTAGTGAACATACAAACGATGCGCATAGTGACATCACTTCTGGTGTAAACAGCACATATTAACTGTCAAGTTTGCAAAATTGAATTATCCTCTGACTCATGTTTCCTCAGCAGACCGTTGAAAACATGGCGGGTGTAATACAGTATCCGTCCAGAGTTGATCAGCGAGCGGTAATTCGGTTTCTCACAGCTGAAGGATGTCGACCACTTGACATTCATAGCAGAATGCTTGATCGAAATCATTTCTGAATTTGTCTTCTCTAGTGAGTGATGATTGCTTTGATCGAAATCATTTCTGAATTTGTCTCCTCTAGTGAGTGATAATTTCTTTGATCGAAATCATTTCTGAATTTGTCTCCTCTAGTGAGTGATGATTGCTTTGATCGAAATCATTTCTGAATTTGTCTCCTCTAGTGAGTGATGATTGCTTTAATCGAAATCATTTCTGAATTTGTCTCCTCTAGTGAGTGATGATTGCTTTAATCGAAATCATTTCTGAATTTGTCCCATTTAGTGAGTGATAATTGCTTTGATCGACATTATTTCTGATTTATCGGCGTTTTAATGTTCCGTGACAACAAAACAAACTTGACAAAAACTCGTTAAAAACGTATCTGAAAAGTTTAATTAAAATTAAGCGAGGATGCGGCGGTAGTGTGAATTGGAACAAAATGTAAAAAACATGAATAGGTATTTATTGTTCAGTTTATTTATTTTTAGAACAACTGCCTCGGTTGCGTTGTTGAGGTGATGTAGGCATTGCTCAGCTTCCTTGATGTTTTAGCCCATTGTGACTATGTCATCCGCAAACCGGAGGTGGTTGAGCATTTCTCTGTCTATGGCAATACCCCTATCATCTCAATTTAGTGTGCGGAAGACTTTCTCAGGTGCTGCCGTGAAAGGTTTGGGAGCAATTGCATCACCCTTTCATACGACATTCAATTTGAATGTTAATTGGCCTGTAAAAAAGGGGCGTTATTTGTAGGCTAAATAGACTGACGACTCAATGCATGCTGAACAGTTTCTGTTCCTGCGAGAAAATGCAGCTTAGAACAGATTTCGTCATAAAAGTGAATTCATACATCTACTTAGGCCAAGAAATGGCTGAACTCCCATGACATGTATAAACTGATCTCACGAAGGTTTTCTGCGGGGTGCGTCAGCTTCAGCCGCGTCAAGGCAGTACTTCAACAGATAAAACAACAACAAAGCGAGAACTCACACCTTCCAAAGCCTGGTCATTCCAACCGTGGCATATGGCTACGAGTTGTGGAACCTACAAGAAAGTGATATTGCGCGGCTTGCAACTACTCGACAAGCGACTGAGCGTAGAACACTGTCACTTTCACTACGAGACCACATCCGCAACACCGCCATCAAGAGTTAAACCTGCTCCAATAAGGTCGTAGATACGGCGCTGCTAAGTAAGTACAGGAGGGCTGGTCACGTGGTACGCATCCCTGACAATAGATGGACACGTAAAGTGACGTCATGGTGGCCCTACATCTATAATCGTCGCCACGGACGTCCACCAATGAGATTGAGAGATGACCTGCGACAGAACATAGGTCCGGAATGGTACTTAGAGGCAAAGAACATAGAGGAGTTAGACAGAACGTAGATCCTGAATGGTACTTAGAGGCAAAGAACATAGAGGAGTTAGACAGAACTTAGATCCTGAATGGTACTTAGAGGCAAAGAACATAGAGGAGTTAGACAGAACATAGATCCGGAATGGTACTTAGAGGCAAAGAACATAGAGGAGTTAGACAGAACATAGATCCTGAATGGTACTTAGAGGCAAAGAACATAGAGGAGTTAGACAGAACATAGATCCGGAATGGTACTTAGAGGCAAAGAACATAGAGGTGTTAGACAGAACATAGATCCGGAATGGTACTTAGAGGCAAATAACATAGAGGAGTTAGACAGAACATAGATCCGGAATGGTACTTAGAGGCAAAGAACATAGAGGAGTTAGACAGAACTTAGATCCTGAATGGTACTTAGAGGCAAAGAACATAGAGGAGTTAGACAGAACATAGATCCGGAATGGTACTTAGAGGCAAAGAACATAGAGGAGTTAGACAGAACATAGATCCGGAATGGTACTTAGAGGCAAAGAACATAGAGGAGTTAGACAGAACATAGGTCCGGAATGGTACTTAGAGGCAAAGAACATAGAGGAGTTAGACAGAACATAGGTCCGGAATGGTACTTAGAGGCAAAGAACATACAGGAGTTAGACAGAACATAGGTCCGGAATGGTACTTAGAGGCAAAGAACATAGAGGAGTTAGACAGAACTTAGATCCTGAATGGTACTTAGAGGCAAAGAACATAGAGGAGTTAGACAGAACATAGGTCCGGAATGGTACTTAGAGGCAAAGAACATAGAGGAGTTAGACAGAACTTAGATCCTGAATGGTACTTAGAGGCAAAGAACATAGAGGAGTTAGACAGAACATAGATCCGGAATGGTACTTAGAGGCAAAGAACATAGAGGAGTTAGACAGAACATAGATCCTGAATGGTACTTAGAGGCAAAGAACATAGAGGAGTTAGACAGAACATAGATCCGGAATGGTACTTAGAGGCAAAGAACATAGAGGAGTTAGACAGAACATAGGTCCGGAATGGTACTTAGAGGCAAAGAACATAGAGGAGTTAGACAGAACATAGGTCCGGAATGGTACTTAGAGGCAAAGAACATAGAGGAGTTAGACAGAACATAGGTCCGGAATGGTACTTAGAGGCAAAGAACATAGAGGAGTTAGACAGAACTTAGATCCTGAATGGTACTTAGAGGCAAAGAACATAGAGGAGTTAGACAGAACATAGGTCCGGAATGGTACTTAGAGGCAAAGAACATAGAGGAGTTAGACAGAACTTAGATCCTGAATGGTACTTAGAGGCAAAGAACATAGAGGAGTTAGACAGAACATAGATCCTGAATGGTACTTAGAGGCAAAGAACATAGAGGAGTTAGACAGAACTTGGATCCTGAATGGTACTTAGAGGCAAAGAACATAGAGGAGTTAGACAGAACTTAGATCCTGAATGGTACTTAGAGGCAAAGAACATAGAGGAGTTAGACAGAACTTAGATCCTGAATGGTACTTAGAGGCAAAGAACATAGAGGAGTTAGACAGAACTTAGATCCTGAATGGTACTTAGAGGCAAAGAACAAAGAGGAGTTAGACAGAACTTAGATCCTAAATGGTACTTAGAGGCAAAGAACATAGAGGAGTTAGACAGAACTTAGATCCTGAATGGTACTTAGAGGCAAAGAACATAGAGGAGTTACACAGAACTTAGATCCTGAATGGTACTTAAAGGCAAAGAACATAGAGGAGTTGGACAGAACATAGATCCGGAATGGTACTTAGAGGCAAAGAACATAGAGGAGTTAGACAGAACATAGATCTGGAATGGTACTTAGAGGCAAAGAACATAGAGGAGTTAGACAGAACTTAGATCCTGAATGGTACTTAAAGGCAAAGAACATAGAGGAGTTAGACAGAACATAGATCCGGAATGGTACTTAGAGGCAAAGAACATAGAGGAGTTAGACAGAACATAGATCCGGAATGGTACTTAGAGGCAAAGAACATAGAGGAGTTAGACAGAACTTAGATCCTGAATGGTACTTAGAGGCAAAGAACATAGAGGAGTTAGACAGAACTTAGATCCTGAATGGTACTTAGAGGCAAAGAACATAGAGGAGTTAGACAGAACTTAGATCCTGAATGGTACTTAGAGGCAAAGAACATAGAGGAGTTAGACAGAACATAGGTCCGGAATGGTACTTAGAGGCAAAGAACATAGAGGAGTTAGACAGAACATACTCAGATGCTTTTTTTCTCAACTGCTCAACTCTTCTTACCTAACACTATTTCATTTTACTCTGTCCAATGGTGGCGGCGTGAGCTAGTGGTTAAGTGACAGGGCTCACAATCTGAAGCTTCTGGGTTCGATCCCCATCGCAGCACCGGTGGCTACTTCAGGGAAGCAAACGCTTAGAAAATGCAGGAGGAAGCAGGCACTTGCATAAAATGCACGCCGACAGGCGCAACATAAAAACCTTAGTGCAATTCCCACCCCGTTAGGGAATTGAGAAATAAAGCAAACGTAAAGGGAAAAAACTGTCCAGCAATCACACTCTTACACAACTTTCACAAGCGCCTTCAGGGTGAGGCCCTTCCATTGCATTTTGATTGGGTTGAACCGAACCTTGAGAACTCCATAACTAGCAAAGGTACGTACAAACGCGCACATGCATCCAAACACTGGTTCATATTCCTGATATCACATAAAAGGCTGCGGCCCGGAGTGGACAAAAAGTGTGCCTCCGCCAGAAGATTGCAGAGTCACACACTTTACATCCCAAATAAATTAGTTTAGACAACATGTGGATATCTGGCATATGGCGCATAATGTCCCTGAATGAACACCAGAATTACAGTATGAATAAGTACAGCTCGAACAGTGCGTCGGGAGGAAAACAGCAATGAAACCTACGTTGCTACCAAAAGTTCTTCTTCTGGGACATCTGACAATACACGTGTGACCTGCCTGAACCTGTTGACGTTTTTCTGGCTTAAAGTTAATATAGAATGGAATAGCCCATCTCAGGCTCAAACCCTACTTTGCCGCCTCCTTGGACCTGCCTAGTAGGTTACAGCGTTGCTATTCGGTCACAGTGTGTAGAAATGAGAAGAATTCGAGGGGATTTAACAGAAGTTTTAAGATAATCAACGAAAAGGATAAAATATAGCAAGCGTTTTCAAAGTACAGCCACATATAAGAGCAAGAGAGCATAGATACAAATTAATTAAAAGAAAGGTCTAGATTAGATACTAAAAAATATTTTTTTTAGTCAGACAGGGGTGAATGTTTGGGATGCATTGCCACAGGAAATATTGAAGGCAGAGTCAATTAATGCATCCACAAATAGATTTTGAATGCGCATAGTTTTTAGACAAGTACATGTAAATGAAACTGGTTGTATACAGACTCTCCAGTCTTCTGAACCAGTATAAAGACTTAAAGTATTTGTTTACTCCCCCAACCGACCCCAGTAGCAGTCGTTTATTTTAGTATATTTCATTGTCTACTTCAGAAAACAAATAGTCTCGTTACTACAGCAAGTCAGTTTACCTAAATAAAGTCAACTCTGACAATAAACGATTACTTTGAGGTAGGCTGGGGACAGCCAAAAAACTAGGGTTAAATTCCCTTAGCAAAAGCATACCGACAACGGAGACACTGGATTCACGGACGTAGAACACACTGTAACACAATCCGCGTTGTAAAGACAAGCATGGACTCGACTTTGGGCAATTGCTATGTATCCAGAGTCAAACATAGGCCATGTCCAAGGCGCAAAATAGCAAAATCTCTACCCGCGAAATGAGATGTATACGAATGACCGCTGGCGTCTCTAGTAGAGGTAAACTGAGGAACAAGGACATTCGCAATAGGGTCGTATTTTGCCCACGTGTCGAATACATGTCAAGCCAGACGGTGCGGTATTCAGGCATCTCATGAGAATATCCCCTAATCAGTTTCCCCTGCGGGTTTACAATGCCCGACGGGACCGACTTCCCAGCTAGAGGACGATCGAGAGAAAAGTGGACAGACTACAGAAAGACAAGGTGTTTACAAATGCAAACAGACGACGCTAGAAGCAACGTACCTGGACTAGGAAAGTCGACTTAGGTTCATCACGCGCCTAACTATCTGACAGAGTGGCCGACTGACTAAAATGATTGACTAATTTAACTAACTAACTAGACTGACTCACAGACTAACTTAACTGATTAGAATGACTGACACAGACTAACTTAACTCATTAGACTGACTGACTCACAGACTAACTTAACTAATAAACTAGACTGACTCACAGACTAACTTAACTGATTAGGCTGACTGACTCACGGACTAACTTAACTGATTAGGCTAACTGACTCACAGACTAACTTAACTGATTAGGCTGACCGACTCACATACTAACTTAACTGATTAGGTTGACCGACTCACATACTAACTTAACTGATTAGGTTGACCGACTCACAGACTAACTTAACTGATTAGGCTGACTGACTCACATACTAACTTAACTGATTAGGCTGACTGACTCACACACTAACTTAAATGATTAGGCTGACTGACTCACAGACTAACTTAACTGATTAGGCTAACTGAGTCACATACTAACTTAACTGATTAGGCTGACCGACTCACAGACTAACTCAACTAACTGACTAACTAAACTGACTGACTAACTAAACGGACTAATTAAACTGACTGACTAACTAACTAACTAAACTGACTGACTAACTAACTAAACTAACTAACAAACTAGCTATCTAACTAAGTAACTAACTAAACTAAATGACCGACTGACTAACTGAACTAACTGGCTGACTAACTAAACTGACTGACTGACTAGCTGAACTAACTTGGCTAACTAGGGTGATCGACTATCAAAACTCACTAACTGACTGACTGACTGAACTAGCTAGCTGACTGACTGATTTACTGACTGGGTAACTAACTAAATTAACTGAGTAAATAACGCACTCACTAACTAATTAATTAATTAACCACACAGCTAACTAGATATCGAACTAGCTAACAACTAACTAACTAACAATCTAACTAACTAATTATCTAACTAACTAGTTAGCTAACGGAATAACTAGCTATCTATTAACTAATTAACTAACTAAGTAACTAGCTATCTAACTCACTAACTAGCTAACTAACTAGCTAATTAACTAACTAACTCACTGACTAGCTAATTTTTGATGTGGATGTTAAATGGTGAACATGGTTGTTGTTAATGTTGAATGCCCACAATGAGTAGGATTACTCTTTTGTGAGCCCTGAAAAGGACGTTAAGTGGCGGGTTGTCGTAGCTTTCCTCACATCCCGAGCGTGCTAATGAAGGTGAACCAGAATCCTCTAAGCGGTTGTGCTATGAGTGGCTTCATCTGTGCGTCGCTCACTACTACTGTGATTATGTCGATTCCTAACCGTGTTACCTAGGCTGTCATGAAAACAACCCGTTTCCAGGGAGGGCTACGAGGAAGCCAAGTTGAGGGTCTTGTCCAGTATATTGTGCCTGACCCTGACTAACTTGTCTGATCAGTATGTTCTGTCTGACTAGACGTTAGTCTTCCTCTCTTGAGATGGTCAACGTAAAAAACTAAAGTCTGTCTACAGGATCGTCGATCAGTGAAGAGGGATGGAAGCCAAGGGTAATTGCAAGAATAGCACAAACAACAGCGGCGCTGACTCGGCTACAACCTATATGGCAAGACAAGCGGCTCGCACTCGGCATAAAAGTTCGAATGCGTTCTTTGGTGCTATCCATATTTCTGTATGCCTGCGAGACCTGGACCATTACATCAGATATCCAGGGCAGAATACATGCAATGGAAATGAGGTGCAATAGAAAACTCCTAAATGTTACATATAAAGATCGTGTCATGAACGTAGAAATACGTCAGAGAGTTGAAGACGCTATTGGTTCTTTTGAAGATCTGTTCACAGCTATCAAAAGACGAAAGATGGCCTGGTGCGGGCACGTCGCGAGGTCCAACGGAATTACCAACTCGATACTCTTTGGTTCCGTACCGGGACAGAGAGGGCGAGGACGTCCAAGGAAGAGATGGGTGGACAACATCACTGAGTGGTCAGGCCTTCGTCCCGGTGAGATTCGACAGGCGGCGACAGACAGAGAGGGATGGCGTGGAATTTTCATGTCTTAATGTGTGCCCCAACGTCCTGATGGGTTACGGGATCAGCTGAACTGAACTGAACTACAGGCTTTTTCTGATATTGTGTGTTGTACTTTCTCATTGTTTTATCCTGTCATGCAGCAACCCTGCGCCGAAGAACTACTTGTTCCATTGAAGCGTGGACGTTTCGTGTAACTTGTTTAAGATAATATGCCAGTCAGAGAGCATAGATTGTGAGAGGATATGAATATTAGAAGAAAGAGCAGGCCAATTGATATGACACGGTGTTGATATATGAAGGGTTAACGTAGTCCCTTACGAATTAATGCTGTCGAATATGAAGTGTTGGACAATTCCTTATGTAATTATAAGAGCAGCCGTATAACAGACACTGTTGTAGCGATATAAAGTGTTACAGACTTCGTTGCACGAGGCCAAAGCGTATTTATGAGGTGGGGTGGACAGGTGCTGCCCTCACTGCCTTTCGTTACTTAACAGTAGCCCCGGTACCTGATTATTACAGCTGGGTCGACAAGAACGTACTGGTTAAAGGTTATGTAGCAGTTGTGAAAAACGAATGCTCTAGAACAGTGTTAATCGAACGTTCTATTTGGTTTTAGCTTATTCTGTCAGAAAGATGTCTCACTGGTCTGTCATCGGTAAGAGTATATCAGGTTCCCATTTACAGCTGGATGTCTCACTGGCCTGTCGTCAGTAAGAGTCTGTCAGGTACCCATTTACAGCTGGACGTCTCACTGGCCTGTCATCGGTAAGAGTCTGTCAGGTACCCATTTACAGCTGGATGTCTCACTGGGTTGTCGTCGGTAAGAGTCTGTCAGGTACCCATTTACAGCTGGACGACTTAATCGCTCCTTGCATGGACGCTGGGACACCTATCTGGGGGTTGTGGGTGAAGAAATATGATTATTGCCTACTGCAGTAGACTATAGAGGGTAGTGCTTAGAACTAGTAACTTTATGGTCCAAATAATATTGGTACACAAACTACAAATGGACGAGTGTCTTGGCTCAGGCTTCCTGTAAGGAGCCTCCTATAGTTGTGGTCTAATGTTTCATATGGAGAGATATGGATGAGAACAAGAAGTAACGAAGTCTGAAGCGTCTCGAAACCGGATATCGAACCTACAAGCTTTGCCACGTGAGGCATACACTCTACATACCAGCTCTGGCACTCCGGCATAGCAGACACTGATATCGGGGATGAAGTGGCATAAACTTAATTATACCACGTCTCAGACACGGCCAATTGCAACTTAAGGCCCTGTTGCTCTTGTCAGCGACATCACTATTCCCGTCCGAGCTGTAACTTCCGACACTGAGTCATCTTTGAACCGTTGATATTCAAAGTCTTTTTTATTTGTGATACATTCTCTCAGTTTTCTAGGATGTATGTACATTTTTATTCGAAGGAGTATTAGATATGCCCGACCGGTATTGTGTGCCTGAATGTAGATCAAATTACAAAAAGCGAAGAATATACTACTGTCTTTCAAATAGCCATCGGAAACAGCCTGCCTAGAGAAACATGGATCCGACACATTGCTTGTGAAGACTGGGTTCCAGCCAAACGTAATGGAGTGTGTATAAAACACTTTCAAAAGGGTTCAAACCAAACGTAGTGTAGTGTGTATAAAACACTTTCACAATATTTAACCAAACGTAGTGTAGTGTGTATAAAACACTTTCACAAGGGTTCCGACCAAACGTAGTGTAGTGTGTATAAAACACTTTCACAAGAGTTCCAACCAAACGTAGTGTAGTGTGTATAAAATACTTTCACAAGGAAGACGTAACTAAATTCGAAAAATTCAAAGATGCTGATGGCTTAGAACACCTAATCTAACGTCGTCCGGTTTTAAAACCTGAAGCATATGCTACCGTGTTCCCATGTCTGCCTTCGCATTTATCAACAGAGCCTGTTGTGCAACACAAGGATCCTAATAAACGAGTTGATGAAGTTCGAAAAGATACGACAGCTCCGTTTTGGAGTGGCTGGGCTAAGATTTGACAAGGGATTTTTAATACCGTGCAAACCAGTTATGAAACAAAATTAAAGTAACAGTTTAAAGGATCATGGCGTAAAACATGCTTGTGCAATGAATTTGTTCTGTTTTATACAATACACTTAGAACCCAACACTGTACCTGCCATAGCACTCAGTCTCAAAATTGTCCAAGATATATCTCGTAATGTTTATATTAAGACTGACTCAGTTGCTACAATGTAATTTCATTGACTTTTTGCAATGGAAAAATTGAGAGGTTCCAAGTAGAAAATTTGTTAATGGCCAAGACAGTAGATCCACATGGCCAAAACAGTAGATCAACATGGCCAAGACAGTAGATCCTCATGGCCAAGACAGTAGAACTAAATGGCCAAGATAGTAGATCCACATGGCCAAGACAGTAGATCCACATGACCAGAACAGTAGATCCACTTGGCCAAGACAGTGTATCCACATGGCCAAGACAGTAGATCCACATGGCCATGACAGTAGATCCACATGGCCAGGACAGTAGATCCCCATGGCCAGAACAGTAGATCCACTTGGCCAAGACAGTGTATCGACATGGCCAAGACAGTAGATCCACATGGCCATGAAAGTAGATTCACATGGCCAAGACAGTGTATCCACATGGCCAGGACAGTAGATCCAAACAAGTTGAAAAATGGAAAATTTAATTAGACTATACCAAGTTTTTCAAAGTTACGACCGGTTACAAGAACTAGAGGGCACATCTACAAGTTGTTTAAAGACAGATCCAGATTCGATACTAGGAAATATTCTTTTAGCCAGAGAGTGGTGAATTCTTAGAATGCATTGCCGCAGGATGTAGTGTAGGCAGGGTCATTTAAAACATTAAAAACTAAATTGGATGCTCGCAGTATTTTCAGTATCGGTGGAGTGGAATAAATTGGTTTTATACAGACTCTGTAGAGCCTTCTAAACCAGTATAATGAAGTTAAGTCGCTGGAGGTTTTGGTCCTCTATGTCCACTACCCACTAATGCCAAAGGCAGATCGTCTGCACCTTCCGAAGCAAGGACTGAAAATCATAGACGATTAAGGAGGTCCCAGATAGACACCTCATCGCGAACCCTACCAGAGATAAATCAGAGACACATACAGCAAATTGTGATTTTGAGAACAAATTTGTAAATATGTAAAATATGTACAGAGTTTGTGAGGTAGTGAGAATAAAAAAAAGACATAATTACAGCAAAACTAACCTCTTTTCTTACAGTACTGCCTGCTCTAGCATGTCTGAAAAAACATCCCGAAATGCTTGCTTGCACCCTACGGAAGTAAGTCTAGAAACGTTCTTGCCATACCCTGCACTTCATAATAGTTTGACGTCACGTGTTCCTGGATTTCTAAGAATTAGAAAAACCACAGGTTAGCTACAGGTAAGGACTACAAATAAATCGAAACTGATCTACCTGTCACATGGCTTCGACACAAATCGATAATTCTACCCATGTAATTTAGCCTCATAGTTCGATTATAAGTAAACAGCCATTCAGTGGACATATCACGTTTCAAGTTTATTTTGGTAACAGCTGTTATGTTATGTTTTGTAGTTTTCTCATATTATGTTAACCCATGTTATGTTTATGTTGTATTAAATCATGTTATGTTGTACGAAGCGATGCTCTATTATATTATATTGAGATATGTTGTGCTATATTCTTTTCGTCTATTTTACACTATTGTATGTTACATTATGAAACATTATTCTACCCCATGCAATTCTACGCTTCGCCATGCCATAACATGCCACGCAATGCTATGTTATTTTACGTTACGTTATATTATGTTACGCTATGTTAATTTACGTTCAGCTGTGTTGCGTTACGTTGCATCGCGTCGTGTAATGTCATATCGTGTTGTGTTGTGTAATGCTAAGTTATGTTAATGCAACGATATGTTATGTTGTTTTGTGTTATGTTATGTAAAGTTATGTCATGTTGTATTGTGTTTTGGCATGTTATCATCTAGGTTTTCTTGGGACATTAGACACACAAGCTCTTCACCTGTTTATTCTTGCCGTCTGAGTTCCTCCTAGGAGACTCAAGCTGCGCTGGTTTCCATCGTGTGTTTTTTTCAGGTTTCCTCTGGCCTTACCACTCGTATTTGTCTCTATGGGTTCCAATCCAGCGCGTGTCTGGTTATATTGCCTGGTTTCTTTCTGAGAATACCCTCAATCTATCTCCAGTTTCCATTTCCAATCTCCAGATGTGTTCGTTACTGTGCTTTGTGGCTAGTGGTTAGTGCACTGTTCGCCAAATCGAGTGATCTAGGTTCAATCTTAAATAAATGCTTTATATATGTCGATTGCAAACGGCGTGGGGGTCGTTCCTCATAAAACGCCTCTGGAGCAAGTATGGGTATTATAGACGGCCTGGCTAGTTTTCCGTTTCTTAAGTAATTATCGGCCTAACACCACATCCCATTGACGTCATACGGGCGTTTTAACGAGTTATGTACAAGAGCAGCTCCATTTAATACCTACACGATCATGATTCTTGTGCCAGTACCATACACTAGTTCAATAACAACCTCATACACCAACTAAGACTAGTTCAATAACAACCTCATACACCAACTAAGACTAGTTCAATAACAACCTCATACACCAACTAAGACTAGTTCAATAACAACCTCATACACCATCTAAGACTAGTTCAATAACAACCTCATACACCATCTAAGACTAGTTCCACAACCTCCTTACACCATCTAACACTAGTTCCACAACCTCCTTACACCATCTAACACTAGTTCAATAACAACCCCCTTACACCATCTAACACTAGTTCAATAACAACCCCCTTACATCATCTAACACTAGTTCAATAACAACCCCCTTACATCATCTAACACTAGTTCAATAACAACCTCATACACCATCTAAGACTAGTTCAATAACAACCACCTTACACCATCTAACACTAGTTCCACAACAACCTCCTTACACCATCTAACACTAGTTCCACAACAATTTTCTTGGCGTGTACCCTAATCAATCACAAGCTCCAAGCAAGGTAGACTCCAGGAGCGTACCCCAAGCCATCACAAGCTCCAAACAAGGTAGACTCCAGGATCGTACCCCAAGCCATCTGAAGCTCCAAGGAAGGTAGACTCTCACACAAAATAAAATACACCATCGGACTGCTGCTCCAAAAAAGCTGAATTAGTCCAACGGTGGATTCCGGCCCGCTGCGGGATACTTGTAGACGAGATGGTGTATGGGATTCACAAAAGCCGGAAGGGGCGGGACATTGACTCGCCCTACCCACAGCTATAGAAAAAGATACCTCAAAAACTTGGATCTTAGAGACACTGCCACATACGATTGCGGAGCACCCAAGAAAATACCGAAACATATCTAGCAGGACTGACCCACTTATACAGACTAAAGAGATGCAGTCTGGTCCGTCAGAGCGACCATGCTCGAAAAGCTGTGTTGGACCAGCGAATACCTGAAACGCACAGTCGCCTTCATGAACATCATTGGGCTAGAAGCATAGTGTAGCAGGGTTAAGGTTATTGACATCCTAAGTCACGGGGCCAATAGTAATGTGTGGTAGAGTCTAGTTTTAGCTGAGTAGTTTACTTATCTAAAGAGTTACAACATGTATCTGCACCACGACACGACTTCACACAGTAAAACACAGTAAACACTATCTGACCATAAAACAAAGCAGTATCATTCATTAATCGTTAAAATAAAACAAAATTATTTATTCGCTGCATAGTATCAACAAAAAGCAAAGTACATCTAAACTAAATAATAAATACATTTATGTATATATATATATATATATATATATATTGAACTACAATCGGAGGTTTTAGTAACTAACTTTGATGTTTCCTCCAAGATCTATGTAACCAGGCTATTGTCGCTGCACTCCCCTTATCTGCACACTCAACACAGAATCTCAAAATCGTCCCCACGATCGGATTACGCACTTAGTCGTTCTGTGCAGTCACATATAATCAGATCACTTTCAATCAGGTTATCTGTACATTCACATACAATCGGTTCACGTATGATCAGGCGATATGTATATTTATATGTAATTAGATCATGCCACTCATAGTCGGATCACGTACTCACTAGTGATCACATACTCAGTCGATGTGTGCATTTACCTAAAATCAGAATACACATCGTTTCCAAAGTCTCAAACACATACCATACACAATCGTATCTCGTCCTTATGCGATCTGTGCATTCACAAATACGTAGATCACTTCACGTATTCACGCGAATCTGTACGCTCATACATAATCAACAAACTCGTTCTCGGATCAGATTACACAGATCACTTCGATCAGATCACTTTCTATCAGGCCATCTGTGCATTCACAAATACTTAGATCACTTCATGTATTCACGCGAATCTGTACATTCATTTGTAATTAGATCATGCATCGTTCACTAGGTGTCCTGCACGTACGACACACATTCAGAACTCTTACGGTTCACAGGGTGTCCATCACAAACACATATTGAGCGCGACTGCTCAACTCAAAGTATATGATGGTCCAGTCACCCTGCAAACTCACCCACTCTCAGCCTTTCTCCTACCCAGTCTACTAGCGAGTCTCCCGAGTTTTAACCTGCAAAGTATTTTATAGTCTCACTCAACAACATGGCTGCCCAGTGGACATGTTGGCTGTCTGACCTAACCATCACTCTAATTAGGAATTACCTTCAACCAAATTTTTTTTCTAGAACTATCCACTAGCCACTGTCACTCTAAATGTCATAGCCAATTCTGAACGACAGAGTGTTCAGCTCTGAATACCCACCGCAGATCCGAACACCTAACCCTGTACCAGACAAAGTCGTCCACCTAAACCCCTCATTTCCTTATTCGAGCACGCATTCATGCAATCTTTGTTCTTAAAGTCAACAGTCTAATCTCCCCTGCCCTAAAAGCCCATGTTCCAACTCGAACTGTCACAATAGCATCAGTTGATCATAGAAAAAGATTAAGTTTCAAAAATATCAACGGGTTTTTAACTGTCCTGAAAGCTTCAGCTGTCTCGTTCATCAGGAATTGTCTGCATTTTCAAAAAGAAGATATAACACTTAAAAAGTGAAGATAAATAACAGCGTTTACAATGAGGCTTATCAGTAATTCTTCAGGCGAAATAAAACAATCCTCTTCAGACTTAAGTAACGGATCACTCGATTGGGGAGTTCTTCCTACCATAAATTTAAGATTAGCACTTCGTGTCTGTGTGCCTGCGCACTGGTCTCAATACAGCACCGCGCTTGTCACAGGCCTTCCTAGCTGGACTGACGCTGACAACAGCAGATATCCTTTCACGGAAAACTATATAGATGTCCACAATCTCGAGCTGATTGCTGCTTTTATGAGAGTCATAAATGTCGACGTTTGAAGTTTAAGGAAGAACTAACAACTTCTTATACTAACTACCTGCAACAATTCCATACACCAAGTCCTTATACTAACTCCATACACCAACCCCCTACACCAACCCCCTACACCAACCCCTATACCAACTCCCTATACCAACTCCCTAAACCAACTCCGTATTTCAACTCCCTGCACTAACTCCCCATACAAACTTCCAACACCAACTCCCTACACCAACTCCCTACACCAACTGTAAAAACCAACTCCGTATTTCAACTCCCTGTACTAACTCCCCATACAAACTTCCAACACCAACTGTAAAAACCAACTCCGTATTTCAACTCCCTGTACTAACTCCCCATACAAACTTCCAACACCAACTGTAAAAACCAACTCCGTATTTCAACTCCCTGCACTAACTCCCCATACAAACTTCCAACACCAACTCCCTACACTAACTCCCTACACCAACTCCGTATGTCAACTTCCTGCACAAACCCCCTACACCAACTCCCTACACCAACTCCCTACACCAACTCCCTACACCAACTCCCTACACCAACTCCCTACACCAACACCCTACACCAACACCCTACACTATTAGAAATAGTCAGCATGGGTTTACCAGAGGGAGATCATGCTTAACAAATCTATTAGAATTCATGGAGGTGGTTACTAAAATCATAGATAAAGGGGAGCCAGTGGATGTTATTTATCTAGACTTTGCAAAGGCCTTTGATAGAGTACCTCATCAACGATTATTTCGAAAGTTAAAATCACATGGAATAGGTGGGGAAGTTGCCAAATGGATTGAAAATTGGTTAACGGGAAGAAGACAGAGAGTAGGCATAAATAAGAAGTACTCTGAGTGGTGTGAAGTGAAAAGTGGTGTGCCACAGGGCTCGGTTTTGGGACCAATTTTGTTCTTGATATATAAATGATTTGGACATTGATATGAGATCCATGATTGCAAAATTTGCTGATGACACAAAACTATGCAGTAGTGTCTCATCTAAAGCGGAAGTGGATATATTGATGTCGGATTTAGATAAAATTCGAGAATGGTCAGTAAGCTGGCAAATGGAGTTTAATGTAGATAAATGTACAGTCACCCACATGGGCAGATCCAATATGGAACATAATTACAGAATGGGAGAAAACAATATTAGAAAGATAGATAAGGAAAGGGACCTAGGGGTTATAATAGATCATACAGGAAAGGTGAGTGAGCAAGTTAAGGTAGCAGTGAAAAAGGCAAATGCAATGTTAGGTATGATAAAAAGAAATATTAAACATAGGAGCAAGGAAGTGATCGTCAAACTGTATAAAGCTTTAGTTAGACCTAGATTGGAGTACTGTGTACAGGTGTGGAGTCCTTATCATAGAGGGGACATAAACATGCTAGAAAGAATACAGAAAAGAGCAACAAAGATGATAGTGGGATTCCAGAATTACAGTTATGAGGAACGACTCAGAAAAATCGGCCTACAGTGTCTCGAAGAGAGAAGAATTCGTGGTGACTTAATACAGGTTTATAAGATGATCAGAGGAATCGATAAATTAGACTATAACAAGTTTTTTTTTAAAATACAGCCACCTACAATAACACGAGGGCATAGCTACAAGCTGACTAAAGAGAGGTCCAGGTTAGATATTAGGAAATATTTTTTTAGTCAGAGAGTGGTGTCTGCTTGGAATGCATTGCCAGGGGAGGTAGTGGAGGCAGGGACAGTTAATGCATTTAAGAATAAACTGGATGCGCATAGCTTTTAGAGCAAGGTGATATAAATGTAACTGGTTGTATACAGACTCTGCAGGGTCTTCTAAACCAGTATAAAGACGTTAAGTTAAGTTACGTTAAGTTACACAAACTCCGTACATCAACTCCCTACACCAACCTCCTGCATCTTCTCCGAACTCCAACATCTTACATATTGTTTCTATCTTTCTACCTACAACATCTCCCTGCGCCATCTCCCTAAGCCTGAAAATGTTTTAAAAAGCCATTCACTATTCCTTACTGCTCGAAGGAATTAACGATTCTATATATTGTTTCCCAAAATATGTTAGCCATTTTCTAAAATTTACTCTAAGCACTGCATTCGCAGGGTCTTGAGTCATCTGTTGGAACGTCTTCTACCCTAGAATGAAAAATAGAAGGGGTGTGGGTTAACGTCTTCATATAAAGCCACAAATGTAAAGAATCGTAAACACACAGTTCAAAAAGGTTCAAGCAGGCGCGAACCTTGTTCTATCACGTCTGTAGACCCTTTTCTTACGCGATCGCAAAGAATGAATCAGGTATCTGGTGATTTAATATCCAAACAAGCCTTAAAACGTAAAAGGATATTCAATGGCACTTCAAGGCGCGTCCTGTTTGGGGGACAGCGGCTGTAGGAGAAAAGTTCTTAACGTTTTGGGCGTTTTATTAAAGACACAATAATATCACTGACAGAATGTGTTTTTAAACAGTCAATGTGGGCTTGTTTTCTATTCCCACAGACAATCCAAGTCGTATCTGATTTAAAAAGAATAGAGCCACCTTTAACCTTCAACGCCCTTGAAATCAGTTACAGCAGAAGAGCGAATACAGGTTTCTTGTGTATATCAGCACCATCATCAGGTGCCGTCTCTGCATCAGAGATTGACGGTAATGAATCTCCAGCTGTCTCTGTCTCGCGCAAGGCTGGTTCACGCAGTCAAACTGAATCCCGACCACATCCTGATGCTGTCTGTCCATCTACACCTCTGTCGCCATTTGACTCTCTTGCCATCTACTATTCCCTTCAAAATAACCTTTAGTAGACTGTCATGGCACTGTACATGATCAAAATATTTTTTTTTTCTGATTTTAATTTCCTTCAGATGTGTCTGTTCCACCTGGAATTGTTTCGGAACCTCATTATTGGTTTTTCTATCTTTACAGGAAACCCGTCCAAGTTTTCTGAATACCTACATTTCAAAGGCCTCAAATGATTCTCCATTTTCTTTGTCAGGGTCCAGATTTCTACTCCATGCAACAAAACTGAATACACATAACATTTTATGATTCTCATTTTTAAGATCTGTGATATCTGCTTTGACAGAAGTGTATCTCTCATGCTGTTAATAAGGCATGTGCAAAGTGAGCATGGCAGCGGTCCCTGGTTTGATTTCATCCAGCCAGCTGGGATCAAGATGCTGAGCAGCGCATGATCTGCAGTGGTTTAGAAAACTCTGCAAAGTCTGTATACAACCAGTTTCATTTACATTACCTTGCTCTAAAAGCTATGCACATCCAATCTATTCTTAAATGCATTAATTGTCCCTGCCTCCACTAATTCCTGTGGCAATGTATTCCAAGCATTCACCACACTCTGACTAGAAAATATTTCTTAATATCTAATCTGGACCTTTATTTAGTTAATTTGTAGCTATGCCCTCTTGTTCTTGTGGGTGGTTGTAACTTGAAAAACGTGTTACAGTATAATTTATCCATTCATTTGAGTATCTCTTAAACCTGTATTAAGTGACCTGGAATTCCTCTCTTTTCTAGACACTGTAGGCCCATTTTCCTTCATAATTGTAATTAAAGAATCTCACTATCAGCTTTGCCGCTCTTTTGTGTATCTTTTCCAGCATGATTATATCCCTTCTATGATAAGGACTCTACACCTGTACACAGTACTCCAATCTTGGTCCAACTAATGCTTTATACAGTTTGACTGTCACTTCCTTGCTACTATGTTTAATATTTTATTTCATCATACCTAACATTGCATTTGCCTTTTTCACTGCAGCCTGAACTTGCTCACTCACCTTACCTGTAGGATCTATTATAACCCATAGGTCCCTTTCCTTTTCTATCTTTCTAATATTGTTCTCGCCAAATCTGTAATTATGTTCCATATTGTGTCTACCCATGTGGATTACTGTGCATTTATCTACATTAAACTCCATTTGCCAGCATACAGACCATTCTCGAATTGTATCTATATGAACATCAATTTGGAAGATTTGTGAATGTTTAACTGTATTTTACACCAATGAAACAAGATGCAAAAAATACATCAAATTCGCCAACATTAGTAGCATGTATAGATTTGGTGGCCTGTGCGGAGTCTGAAGACCACGACCTGCTCTCTTCTGTTAACTGGTAATAGGCATCATTTTTTGTGTAGCCAGTATGCTCTGTTTCCCATGTATCTGGCCCTAATAAACCTTTTGGACTCTTCGTAGGTCACACTAGAATCTGGTTGTGGAAACGTTGCACCTTCTTTTGCCAGTCTGTCTGTAAGCTCTTTATTCAAAACCAACGTAAACTGAAACCACACTGCATATTCTCGGAATCACGTGTCTTAATGGGGTTGACCTATGATTGACTCGGAGTGAAAGGCGAAGCAATCGATCGATCAGTCAGCCTATCCTGTCCATGGTTACAAAACATTGATCTGACTTTCAGTTCGATTCACCTATTCCCATTTTTTTGAATAGATAGCAGCCTTATTTTTCCTTCCACTTTATATCTTTTTACTTTTCTACCTTCTTTTTCTTCCTTATTCTTCCTCGTCATTCCTCTTCCTCCTTTTTCCTTCTTTTCTTCCTTCATTCTTATTTTTTTTTCTTCTTTTCGTCTTCTTTTAATAAATCTTCCTCGTCGTTTGTCCTGAAAAGGACATTGTGACGAAGTTCACATCGAGGCTGTGGTAGCTCCGTCTCTCGGCCCAACGCATCCGATTTCAGTTGGCTTATTTGGGGGCAGCTGGTTTACCTAGTCAATGCGATCCAAATTCACTTAGCCAAACTACACAGATGCATTATGTTTCCCGGATAGCCGCTAAGAGGCGGAATAGGTTCTTGGTCAGCTGTGGTTCGCTGACCCTGACGCAAGCAGCCAGCCATGAGTCGCTGTGGCCGCTGTTAGCCCTTTCACTGTACAGCCTCACCTGTCACGGATACAATTCAAGACTTATTATACACAATTTTGAGGAGCGCGTGGCCGAATGGTTTCGAGGCCTGCACGCCGACAACGAGGGCAGAGGTTCGAATCCCCTGTATGGCATATGTTGTTTTTCTGTTGGGGGTAAAATAAACAAACACTGCCAGCACACGACGTTGCGACAGCAGTGGCGAAGCGGTCTGTAGTCCTCAGCCTTCAAAACTCCTTGACTACCCCAGCAAGTGGAAAAATGTCGTATGACAGTTTTTGACAGTTTATTCAGAATTTCCGAATGTATCCAAACATTTCTGTATCCCACTACTTTCAAAGTCAAACAATTGGAAGGGGATGGCGTGTTCTGGTGGCTAACTGATACGGAACACAACCGAAAGGTGCTAGGTTCGCTCCGAAATCACAGCACAAGCCGTTACCCCGGGGAAGCAAACCCTCAGCAAATGCAGGAGGAAATAGACCTTTATATAAAATGTATGCTGGAGTCGGATGCACTGGGGCGACATGCGCGAAAAAACCTAGTGCAACGCACACCGCCTTGGGGAATAGAGAAATAAGACGAACACAAAAACAAAACAACACATATTTGGCTTCAGGTAAACAGGAAAAAACAAAGAGAGAGCGTTTCATGGTATTGAAATATGATTAAATTGACGTGGATTGAAGATTACAACAGCCAAACGTATGTGACAAGAAAGAAACTGCACCTCCCGACAACGCCCTACGATATTAGTGAACAGATTGGATGAGACAGTACATTTTATAAATGCTCCAAACTCATTCCCTTCTCTTTCCTTTATTATCGTTTTTCTTTGTCTTTTTGACTGTAGAAACTTTTGAAACTATCAAGAAATGGAGAAAGTCTAGAGCAGCTAATTTCAGCGGTCAACGGACACAGAAAAGATCAAAACCTGATTATAAATAAAACAAAGATAATGACTACCGACAAAACACACTGTCAGCATAAATTTACAGTGGAGGGTGAGGAAATAGATCATGTCACACATTGTTAATATTTGGGCTCCAGTATTGACAAAAATGGCGACTGCTCGAAAGAAATCAGAAGAAGACTAGCCATGGCAATGCAGATACTGTGATGTGAGCGACGTTCTATAAAGGACATGCTACATGATGATGATGAGAAACTTGTAGGGCAACAACAGTTAATTTCCTTGAGTATATTTTGGGTCGTCTTCTTTACTTTCTCCCTAATCCTTTTCCATAAGCCTGCAATAATAGCCCTGGCTTCCTCTTCCGCTATTCTTCGCAGATGTTCATTTCACTTCTCCACTTGTCATTCCTCCGATGGTTTTCAATCTAGAACATTCGTCTTTGTATTTAAGTATCTTCCCGAAGATGTGTTTTATCCATGTCTAACATCTTCCTTCAATTTATCCCTGTCTAACACCTTTCATCAATTTATTCATGTCTAACATCTTTCATCAATTTATCCCTGTCTAACACCTTTCATCAATTTATTCATGTCTAACACCTTTCATCAATTTATTCATGTCTAACATCTTGCATTAATGTATCCATGTCTAACATCTTTCAACAATTTATCCATGTCTAACATCTTTCAACAATTTATCCATGTCTAACATCTTGCATTAATGTATCCTTGTCTAACATCTTTCAACAATTTATCCATGTCTAACATCTTGCATCAATGTATCCATGTCTAACATCTTTCAACAATTTATCCATGTCTAACATCTTGCATCAATGTATCCATGTCTAACATCTTTCAACAATTTATCCATGTCTAACATATTTCAACAATTTATCCATGTCTAACATCTTTCAACAATGTATCCATGTCTAACATCTTTCAACAATGTATCCATGTCTAACATCTTTCAACAATGTATCCATGTCTAACATCTTGCAGCAATATCCAATTATTTTGATTGAGAGTTTATTTCCATCTGTTTTTACTGCACACATGCTGTTGATGATATTGTTGCGAATGTTGATGTTATTATTATTATGGTTGTTGTTGTTGAATCCTCACGATGAGCAACTGTACTCTCTTGTGCGGGTTGGAAAGGGCGTTACGTGGCGGGTTGCAGCAATTGTCCTCACATACCAAGGGTGCTGATGAAGGGGGTCCACCAGGCGGTTGTGTTATGCCTGGTTTCATCTGCGTGACTCACTACTACAGGGATTACCTTATCCCCACCTCCATAGCCAGACACCAACAGGCAGAACTGCATGGAAGTGAAATGGGGGGTCTTGGTTAGTCAATATATTTATCTGACCCAGGATAACATTGGCTGATCAAGCGTTAGGCTCTTCTCCCCCATCGCATACGTCCTGCAGCATATCATTTGGAGAACGTCGTTGTCAACACAGCCGCTCTGTAAGAATGGATATTTTACCAGTTGTTTTCCCACCGCCACTGTCATCTGCAGAAACTATTGAATGTCCTGTGTTTACCTTCTTGCTGCTATGTTTCTACTTCTTTGTCCAGGACATTTACCCTTTAGTACAGTTGTTCTTTTTCTTAGTTACTTACTTTCCGTATCCAAACCCGGGTTATAAAGCGTGCAACCAGTATTCAGGCCATGTCACACTTATTGCATGTTTCCTGGAGGTTGGGACAGATCATCAGAGTGTTCTGAGTCCTGTATTGTACAACAGTCACATGTGTCATCATCTGTATATCGCATGTCTTCATGTTCCTCTTGCACCGTGATACACCTGTTGGGAGTCTGCTTAGTGACTCCAATGTTGTCAATGGCAGATAATGTCTGGAGAGCAGGTTCCTCTCGAAGTTCTGTCTCTGGGTCCTGTTTCAATTCGCACTTTCTCTCGAAACCGCGACTTCCAGGGCATGTCTATATCAGCTGTAATTATATTAGGAAGCTGTCTTGATTTGAGTATTGTGTTCTGTACCCGATGTCCAAACAGTGGGTATCTTGGGTCATGCTCCTGGTTCTCTTGTTCTATTTCTAATATGACTCTTCTGCGTATGTCAAGTGGCGCTGTGCCAATTATGGGGCAAATTGTATCGATGGGAGTGGGTTTTATGCAATCTGATGCTATCCGGCACGTCTCATTTATTGCTGTATCAACTTAGTTTTGCATGGGCAGAATTTTTACAGCTACGAAAAAACACAAGGCAAGTGCCGATGTCCGGCGGGCTGATGGATGTGCTCCCTTTGTTGTGCAGGTCAGTTTTCGGGTAATATTATTTCATCCGTGTATCTATCGCTCTGTTTTCTGACAGTGTGTCGTTTGAAGTGGTCAAATTATATTATTTATCGGGGCTGAATCATGGACTCTATCAAAAAAGAATGAAAAGTTTTAAAACCTTTGATATCGTAAATTGCAAAGAGTGAGTTGAAAGAGAGACGATCAGACAAAGTTGCCTGATTCCAGGTAGCCAATAGCTGCTGGAATCTGTGGTTTGTCATTTGCCTTGGTGTTCCATGACGATTCAAGGGCGGAAGGGAAGGAGGGGGGCGCAGGTCGACGGGTGACCGCTCGAGCGGTTGTAGTTGTATGCCCACCAGAAAGAGATTGGAACTATTTGGTTGCGGATGTGTGATATGGTCGCTTAGGGAAATATTTTGGACTCTACGCTCCATTGCTCGTTCTGTATTTTGGAACTTCTCTTTGTCTGATTTACGCAGACTTAAAATCTCACACCCATATATCATTGCTGGAATAACCATGCTACAGTAAAAAGTTAACATTACCTTGACGTCCGTCATCTACTGGAGTTTCGGGCAAATCATTAGAAGCAAGCCAACCAGCCGCTCTCCTGCATGAGATCTCCTTATCAATGTTCTTGTTGTTGATGATTTCCTGGCCAAGGTAGACAAACCCATCGATGCTACAGCCACAGTTCTCCAGTAGGACAGAAAATAGTTCCGGATAATGGAGTCTTCTTTCTATTTATCCTCAGGCTCTAACTAATAAACAATTCATATTTTTGATAAATACTTTTTTCGGTACACGCTTTTATTTATACTAAGACATGTTCCTTTTTGCTTAGTTTTTGTTTTGTTTCGGGGACTTCAGAAGTGTAATTTGTATTTATATTTTGGTGTTTATATGGTAAATTGGTGTATCAGTATTTATTTTTATTGTTTTTTGTGTGTGTGTGTGTTTTCTGAAAAGTTTGCGTTCATTTACTCATCACTTGATAACGTATTTTTTGGTAATGAAATTGAAGAGAAGAGATCAAGTTGGTCAACATTCGTTATCGACTTTAATCTTTGAAAATGATCACGGTTCATTTCGATTTCTTCACCTGCGTTATCTTCAATGTTTACCTACGATGATTGTACAACTCACTGAACGCGTGTGCCTGGCATCTTCCTGTCGATGCAAGTAAATATTTTTTGTTTAAAATACATTTTCGGTATATCGTTTTTGATATCCATATGCTGAACAGTGGTTGAGATGTAGCGGTCCCCCCCAAAACTGATTGCTAGCGTCCGGGCCAGCGGTCCACCCGGCTGCCTAGACTTTTCTCCGTCTCTACGTGGTGATCTTGGATAACAGGCTACAACAGAGCAGACTGGTTAAGGAGAAGGGATACAAATGGGAAGGCTAACCAGGTACTAACAAATCCCATGCTGACGGATGTGTCGGATCCAGAAATGGAAATATCGTTGTGAAGCTGTAAAGTGCGACACAATGCATTCCAATCTCCACACTACACCCTGCTACCTGCTGCATGCAAAGCTCTTTTCAGGGCTTGGTAGTGGTAGGTTGAGAACGTTCAGGGCTTGGTAGCCGGAGATTGAGAACGTTCAGGGCTTGGTAGCCGGAGATTGAGAACGTTCAGGACTTGGTAGCGGGAGATTGAGAACGTTCAGGACTTGGTAGCGGGAGATTGAGAACGTTTAGGGCTTGGTAGCGGGTGATTGAGAACGTTTAGGACTTGGTAGCTGGTGATTGAGAACGTTTAGGGCTTGGTAGCGGGAGATTGAGAACGTTCAGGGCTTGGTAGCAGGAGATTGAGAACGTTCAGGACTTGGTAGCGGGAGATTGAGAACGTTCAGGACTTGGTAGCGGGAGATTGAGAACGTTTAGGGCTTGGTAGCGGGAGATTGAGAACGTTCAGGGCTTGGTAGCGGGAGATTGAGAACGTTCGGGGCTTGGTAGCGGGAGATTGAGAACGTTTAGGGCTTGGTAGCGGGAGATTGAGAACGTTCAGGGCTTGGTAGCGGGAGATTGAGAATGTTTAGGGCTTGGTAGCGGGAACAAGTTGATCCTGATGAAGGAGCTGCACAAGGACACCGGTGCCAGAATTCGACTGAGTGGCACTCTCTCTAACAGAGTCCCCATGACTTCGGGTGTAAGATATAGATGTGTTCTTGCCCACGACCTATTCTGCCGGCGGACAGTCGACTGACTTCTTGGTCGCCTAGCGCGAATCAAGAGGGTATAGCTATTGATCAGTCAATCTTCACTAATCTCGTTTACGCGGACGACATTGTCCTGTTCGGCACAGACAGATCTACGCTGTAGCGCTCTCTGGAAATTTTAGACAGGGAAACTTCCTCCCATGGCCGGTCAATATCCTGGGCCACGAACAAAGTTTAGAACCGCATTTCCGTTAAGCACCCCAGTTCATTGAAATCCAAGCTCACACTGCGGAAGGCACCAACAATTTTTCTTTCTCGGTAGTATAATATCATCCGATGGGCGCACCGGTCCCGAAATGTCGAGGCGGGTCAGACAAGATGCGTCTGCTATATACTATAAAGGCATAATCTCCCTTGGCACAAAAATCCGAATCTACCAGTCCTAAAAACTAACACAACTACCCGTAATTGTGTGTGGCATTGACACAATGACTGATAAAGATCTGGACAAAAATAGGTCAACATACTAGGGAGAGCACATACATGTGTCATATTACCATACTTGAACAAGCTATGTCTTGGCTTATCACCGATTTTGGTTTGATATGTAAGCACTGAGGAAGCGAAGAGCTGTCAGGGTCGGCTGAAACATCATGCTCAAGATCCCAACTCACGTTTTAGTTTGTTTTCCTGAATACAGTATTTGTTACACTAGTCTGGCCAATGAGGTGGGGATCGACAGTTTAATTCCTAAAGACGTGAGCTTACTGCGGATTTCCGCATGCATTACAGCCAGATGGACCTCGGTTCAACTTCTCAACTGCGCGTCGGACTGTTAGAAGAGCGATTGTAACTCGCTAATAAAGAATGAACTAAAATCGACATGAATAACTTTGGACAACAACATACAAGTTAACGTCTGAAAGTGTACAATGAAGGGTACATTTCATCCTCTACGTCATGCTTTCAACCCGGTTATTGTTGTCTACGTCATTGTCTGCTGTATTCCACTGAGACCTAATCAACTATCGTCTTGCAGTCAATATTACTAGAATTTTCTCTGCACAACCCGTTGTCATGCACATATCGTGCAGAAAATGAATTAAATCCACGTTCCAGAATTCCCAATAGTGACTTCTCAAGGGGCAGCCAATTTACATGTAATCAACGAGGCTTGGAGGCAGAGATAGTGGTACTGCAGCAGGAAAGAAGTAACTGCTATCAATACTTGCACTCTGATTGGAAATAGATGGTCAATAACAACCCCTGATCCATCAGCCCAGATCTCACCCAGCACCATCATGACTGCCCAGCGAAACTACAGGTGGGTGGGGTGAGGGTTGGTTTGGCTGGTGGACATTCCAATAGTCCGCTGGTCACTTTGTACCGAAACAACACGATTAGAATGAGAAACTGGATGTCTACAGACTTTGCGGGGTCTTCTTTGGATCCTATGTGGTCAAGAGCTATGTCACTCGCCTCTCAAAGCGATGAACAGAAACGTAGGGCGATAGATTTTGATTCGACCCCTTGTCTCAAGGGAGGTGGAACCACAGTATCTGCTTCCTGAGGTACCTCTATTCGTCTTGACTTATATCTTGTCACTAGTCCAAGGTAGCTCGTGATCAGAGAGTAAAGTTGATGACCAGCGCAGCTTTTTCCCCACTATAATCCAAATACAGAGCTAGTTACATCACCAAGTCAAACCCGTCCGATGGTGTCGCCATTATCGCTTGCGATGGACAACTAACTAACTAAGCAGCTAACCAACTGAGCAACTAACTAACTAAGCAACTAACCAACTAACTAAGCAACTAAGCAATTAACCAACTAAGCAACTAACCAACTAAGCAACTAACAAACTAAGCAACTAACCAAATAAGCAACTAACAAACTAAGCAACTAACCAAATAAGCAACTAACTAACTAAGCAACTAACCAACCAACTAACCATGAAGAAGGTCAGGCTTGCAAGACGCACCAAAGAAGCGTCTCATACAGTTCCATCTGCCCCCATTCTTGTCGTAAATAAAGCCGCTACACTTCATATTTCTTTTGTTTATTAATTTATTTGTTGAACGCGGTTGGAGGTAAAACATGAAAACAAATAAACTCGACCCCAAAGAAATCAACAATTTAATTGATGACATTTGTTTCAGGCTGCAGGACATGTACCTCTCAACGTAGACATACACCGAGTCACCACAGATAATATTCTACAATGCGGTCACTGGAATAGGAAAGATGAGAATACAGCAAAACATGTCATACTTTCTGAATTTCCCATAATTATCAGAACTGTGGATAGAACTGATCATCATCAAGTGCCCTGCCGGCTGAGATTGATGGTGATTAACATTTATTACCTCTTATCACGTGTGTCAGTTTTGAGTTACGCCGTTGATCGCCTTCCATGACATGCCTTCAAGCTGTCCAATATATTCAATGTTTGCCTCCCTCTGTCCTTCTTGCCAGTGATTCTTCCTGTTGTCGTCATGTTCTTCTTTTTATTCTTCTTCTTCATCTTCTTCTTCTGCGTACGATGCCAGACGTCGACACGAATTTGTTAAAAGAAAAGCAACAGTCATCCTGAGTATGTCGACACTGTAATAGAGCGTGTCTAGTGTTGGCATTAATGATTGATCAATGTGCTTTCTCTGGGCAAATGACGGGCAACTTTGAAGCACATGTTCAGGGGTCATTTTCTCATTACCACAGCTGCATTCGTTAGTAGTCATCGTATTTAAACCGACCACTTTTCATGACATGCCCAAAAAAGTATGATTGGCTTGTCCTCATTTTTTTCAATAAGCTGTCTTTGCGTCTCTGCTTCTTTAAAAGCCACATTATTCGATTTCCTTGCAGTCCATTGCACTTTCATCATTATTCTGTAAAACCACATTTGCATTGTCTCCAATGATCCTTGTACGTGCCTCCTGATTGTCCATGACTCGCTGCCGTATGTCAGTACTAGTCCCACGTACGACACAGGAACTCTACCAAGTAACTACTACCACTAAAGACTTCCCATTATCAGCTACATGTAAGGAGACAACCAACAACTAAATAACATTCCGCTATAGACACTGTGAAAATGCGATTCATTATACGGGGGATTGGAAAAAAGGCAAATCAAAAACCAACACCTCTTTTTTATCACATTAATTGTATATGAGATCTAAGTTGAGTTTAATGTCTACACTTGTCATTTCCGTGTGCCTTTACGTGTGCGAAACTTGAACTCTGACAGCGGTTCTAGAGCAAAGAATTTGTGCAATGAGATGAGAATTCTGCGACGAATCCTCGGCATTTCGTATCTAGACCACGTCACGAATAAGGCAGTTCAGAACACCGTTAAAAGAGAGGTCTACCAATATAAAGACTTATTGACTATGGTAAAAGACCGCAAGTCCCGTGGTATGGGCATGTTTCAAGATCGTCTGGGTTGACCCAGCTCACATGGTATGGGCATGTTTCAAGATAGTCTGGGTTGACCCAGCTCACATGGTATGGGCATGTTTCAAGATCGTCTGGGTTGACCAAGCTCACATGGTATGGGCATGTTTCAAGATCGTCTGGGTTGACCAAGCTCACATGGTACGGGCATGTTTCAAGATCGTCTGGGTTGACCAAGCTCACATGGTATGGGCATGTTTCAAGATCGTCTGGGTTGACCAAGCTCACATGGTATGGGCATGTTTCAAGATCGTCTGGGTTGACCCAGCTCACATGATATGGGCATGTTTCAAGATCGTCTGGGTTGACCAAGCTCACATGGTATGGGCATGTTTCAAGATAGTCTGGGTTGACCAAGCTCACATGGTATGGGCATGTTTCAAGATAGTCTGGGTTGGCCAAGCTCACATGGTACGGGCATGTTCCAAGATCGTGTTTGTTGACCTAGACAACCCTGCAGGGTACTGTGTCTGGAAAGCGTAAGAGAGGGAGGTAGAAAAAGAGATAGGAAGACAACATCAGAGAGCAGATGGGAAGGTCCATAGCTTCATCAAATATTCTGGTACAAATTAGTGACCCAATGACCTTTCAGGTTATGGGACTCATGATGATTATAATGATGATGAATGTTATATGATGTGATGACGAAGACATTGCTCAAGTGGATATGAACACTAAAATAACCGGACGACACGGGAATTGGATAGGTCATGCATATAGATAATAACGAAATACTATCACCGGAGCTGTCTTAGTGTGGACACTAGATGGAAGACGAAAGAGTGACCGGCCTGAGACAACTGACGAAGAATCTAAAGTCTGAGATGTGAATATTGACTCAAAGTTGGGGCACTGTACAAAGAACGGCTGCAGACCTGGTGAAGTGGATGGAGTTTGTTGATATCTTCAACGACCACTTTATCAGTCCAAGGAATTAAGAAGGAGAAAAATGACATGACATTTCATAACAACCCCCCCCCCCCCCATTTCCTCCCCCTCCCCCACCCTCCTTCCTCCTAGCATACACACAATTCACAACCCACCAATAGGAGCACTAGTGGAGAGTATGCCTCTTGGTCTGGAACTACGGGTTTAGATGCCGTTAAGATGAAAAAAATTGTATTTATACATATGGTGACATCAAAATACAAGACTGCACACAACTCATAGACTGCCTGTGCAAGCGCTAGTTATTCTTCAAGCAGCAAAATATATAAGAACGGCAAACAAGTTAAACAGGCCGAACCGATGAGCCATCAGAAATACAGGTCAGTAGATCTACAGGCGCATGTCAAGCCCCAAACTTAATGGCATCATAGGGAAACTCTCAAAGAAAGATGAGAGCACAATTTTCCGGCTAAACACCCAACACATCCCACTTAACGAGTACCTCAGTTCAACTACAACACATTTCAGAGTGTCAATTGTGCATACACCACTATTGGCCATTGATTATCTCTTGGAATGGCAGTTGCTCAAATATGTTTTTAAAAATGTTTCTTCCTCTCAAGCTAGATAAATAGAACACTTTAAACGGTACTAAACAATAACTAACAAATACGTGCAAACACAATTACACGGCTCTGGGCCGAAGAACGAGAGCTGTTGGGTCTGTAACAACAACGGTAGCTTGGGTAACGCTGGAACAGGAAGTAGTAAAAAGAAGATCGATTGCGCCAGCCGACATTTGTGCACGCGAAGAAGTAGAACTCCCGGATGTAATTGCAAAACCACGGTATCCAATCTACATTTTTCATGATCAAGAAGTAGATACGCACACACAACTAACAGGTTTACTGAAATATCTTAGTCTTAGTCGACGTGTAGGGAGCCACGTAGCGCAGTGGTTAGCGAGCTGACTTCGCATCTGAGATGTCCTGGATTCATTCCCCAGTTGAATCAGAAATGTTTTTTTCAGACAGCAAACGGTTCCCGGATCGACCCAGCCTTAAATGGGTACCGGTTCAGTCCGTAAAGTAAAAGAGGTGAGGGAGAGGAGATGGCTACCGCCCTCATATAACCGAGCCTTTGAATAGTGAAATCGTTCAACACTTCCCACCCCTACGGGAGTAGTGTTATGGGTTCCTTTACTTGTTCATCTACAGGGGCATAAGCTCTGTGTAAGTCCCATTTCTGACGTGAGCTAGATGTAAGCCAGGAGGAGGATTTCCTGCTTAGCGGGCTAGGCTCGAGCAGCTCATTACTCCATTATGTATGGTGGTTAACTGATGTGCGAGTCAATCTTAATAGACTCAAAACACTAGAGCAAAGCAGACCCGCACCCTGTTAGGCGCCATCTAAGCTACTCTTAACGAACGGCCTAACCATGGCCGGTGTTATGGCATGTCACACAGTCAGTCCTCTCTTACGACATGCTCTCTGTGGGGCAATGGTGCCATTCTTGTCTTTGTCATACACATAGACCACCCGAAAAACCACTCTGGGCTCACTGAATTATTACGAACAAAAATATTTAGTGCTTCAGGAACCATTATCCCTAAACGCCTGATTTCTGTGTGATGAAGATGAGAATATTACCCCTAACACACTGACGTCATGTCCAGAAATCCCACTAACAGTGCACGTGGACCTCCTTTAGGTAGAAGACTCTGCAACCGGTTACATTTCCCACCTCGTAGCGCATGCATGCTAAAAGCCATCTAGGTTTAATAGAAAAATCTTATTAGTATAGTGGCAGAGACAAAGGTACTGGGCTCAACTCCTATTACAAAACGATACAGTTGACCCAGCTGTAAATATGTGCCTAGCTTACTGTTGGTGAAGAAAAGGTAGAGATGAAGGGAACTAGTAACCCCACCTCATAACCAAGCCTAGTACCTTGAAGTCTCTAACACTCCATCATCAACAGCAGAGTTTGCAATGGGGCTGCATTCCTTTACTTGTACCTAGAATCAACGAGGAACTGAGACGCTAGTCCAGTCAGGCACAACATACTGACCATGACGTCGCGTCAGAGTCAGGCACAACATACTGAACATGACGTCGCGTCAGAGTCAGGCACAACATACTGAACATGACGTCGCGTCAGAGTCAGGCACAACATACTGAACATGACGCCGCGTCAGAGTCAGGCACAATATATTGACCAAGACCACAATTTCATTTCCGTCTAGTGTTCCCTGTATTCCAGACAGTCTGGCTGACGAGATGTGGATCGACGTGATCTCCGTAGTAGTGAGAGCCACGTAGATGAAACTAAGCATAGCACAACTATCTGGAGGGCTTTCGTCCAACTTCATCAGCAACAACAATAACAAACAACAACAAAAACAAAAAAACACACAAAAATTATAATAATATGTCTGGTGTAAATAAACCCATTCCCAAATTGCGCCACCCCAATCCCTGGAATTCAAAGTAACGCGGACTCCGGGGCCGGACAGAGTACCAACAACAACAACAACAACAACAAAAAACTATTGGAGACCACCTATGAATGACAGAAATGATCAACAAGAGGATCAACAAATGACGTGAATCATTTGTGTATCACTGAAACACTAGGTTAGGTACATCCAGATACATACATGCATACAAGCACTGGTTTATGCGTCCTGATATCAACAAATTGACTACGGTCTGGGGTGGAAAATGACGCGCCTCCGCCAGTAGAAAATAGTGAAAGAAACAAACAAACAAGTACAAACCGCCACTTAACTTCCCTTTCTGAACTCACAAAAGAGCAAACTTACTCATTGTGACCATTCAACAACAACAACAACAACAACAAAAACCGAGAATTAACAGAACCTGATTATGGTAGGGAAAGGAAATAATCGACGGGCCGTCGAAGATCGGAATGTGGCTTCCACCATCCTTTGAACTGTCCCAGATATGCGGCGGTGATTTCCTGGTGTCGTCGGCGTCGGCTGAATTTTTTAAGTCAACTCAGACCTGCCACTGACCAAGGTAATCCGACCATCTAATTATAACAAAAGTTTTACCACGGTCAGGTGAACTGGAGAAGAACAGAATAGTCTCAATGTCGCCTTTTAAGCATTTTTTATAAAAACGGCTTTGTTATTAAAATAAGAGCTACATAAACTCAGATACAGTATTCTTGTAAAGTGATCAAATGTAATTAAAACCTATTAAACAGATATCAGTACAGTAATCGTTTGGAAATGTGTTTTCTTTAATGAGGCGAGTTGCAGTGGTTGCCTAAGATTGATATTGGACCGAAAATGTGACTAATGATTGAGACGGCCATCACCAGATGTGTATGTAATTGGGATTTTTGCCCAGTGCTCTGAACGTCAAAAAAAGAAATGCTACCACAACGTGAAATAAATAGCGGAAGTAACTTTAACTTTCCTATAGTAGTCAATTGCCTGGTCGTCTAATTAGTGATGGGCATGAACGGATTAATGGGGAACGCGTTGGCTCAATTAAAGCATTGTATCGTTAATACTTGCTTGTGGAGCTTGGTGGTAATAGCTAATGGCTCGTCATTGAAACGTCGCTACGAGTTATCGAGAGGTTTCAGAGACGGGCCATTATTTAGATCCGTCCAGGTCGAAACAGGTGCCAAGAGAACATTGAAGCTCGAGTTAGCAACTTCACTTTAGGAAAACAAATGTCACTAAAAACCACACTACAAACAAATGGGTTCACGATTCTCTAAAAGTTGGTTAGAGCAAACCAAATTCAGTGGTGTGCATTGTTACAGCAACCCAAATTAAGTGGTGTACATTGGTTAGAGCAACCCAAATTCAGGCGTGTGCATTGGTTAGAGCAACCCGAATTCAGGGGTGTGCATTGGTTAGAGCAACCCAAATTCAGGAGTGTGCATTGGTTAGAGCAACCCAAATTCAGGAGTGTGCATTGGTTAGAGCAACCCAAATTAAGACTGATTAAAGGAATCTGTAAGATTCTCAAGACTGATAAAAATGGATCTGTAAGATTCACAACTGATAAAAGGGATCTGTAAGGTTCACAAAACTGCTTAAAGGGATCTGCAAGGTTCACAAGACTGCTTAAAGGGATCTGCAAGGTTCACAAAATGCTTAAAGGGATCTGTAAGGTTCACAAAACTGCTTAAAGGGATCTGAAAGGTTCACAAGACTGCTTAAAGGGATCTGAAAGGTTCACAAGACTGCTTAAAGGGATCTGCAAGGTTCACAAGACTGATAAAATAGATATGTAAGATTCACAAGACTGCCAAAGGGGTCCATAAGGTTCACAAAAACTGCAAAATTGGCACAAAGACGTCGCTAACCGCTAAATACAATCACTTATACCTAACCAAATTTCAAAAGTGGCCTGAAGTTTTAACTAATCTGGTAAATAAGTTCACGTCACACATTAAGTTAAGAACCCCTGAATATGCAACAAAAAGTCAGAAGACTTACCCGCCTCAATCGATAATATTAAGACCTTAACCAAAGTGAATACTGTCTGTGACCCGATTCCTTGTGAATACAGCAGGCACGGATGATTGAGTACTGACTGCGCAATTTTGAAAATGGATTGAATAAAATCTGATTGCGAAACGATTTTTCCTTTGTGTCATTACATTTATAACAGTTATGACTGGATACTACCAGGATATTGCCAATTTATTCAGTAATATGGGTCTTTGAGAGTTGGACCAGAACAACGGGGTCCGTTTAATATACTTTTTTGACTTAGCTTAATCCTTCTGGTTTTCTTAGGAAAATAACAATGCAATGGTTGCTCTTCGTGAATATTAGTATGGTCAGATTTTCCAGTGACTTGGTATCTTAGCTTTCATTGAATATTTCATTACAAGAGAAATGTCTTTGGTCGGCAGTCCGTAAGAGGCAGTCGCAGTTGTGAATTATGTTTTTTACGGAGTGAAATGGATGCTCAAAGAAAATGTATGGAAAGAAGAAGAAAAAGAAGAAGAAGAAGAAGAAATAAAAGAAGACGAATAAGAAGAAGACGAAGAAGAACATCATAACATGAAGTAAAAGAAGAAGAAGAAGAAGAAGAAGAAGAAGAGGAAATACAAGAAGAGGAAGACAAAGAAGAAGAAGACGAAAGTAAAGAAAGAACAACAACAAGATTTTTAAATAGAGAAAGAAGAATAAAATGCTAAAGATGTAGTGAAGATGAACCAATAGAAGAAGAGGCAGAAGAAGAAGTAAATGAAGAAGAAAGAAGATTGAAGAAGAAGGTAAAGAAAAAAAGGGATGAAAACGGACGAATAGAAATAAGAGGAAGACGGTGACGAAAAATATGTCATGAATAAGTAGAACGGTAGTCACGAAGAAGAAGAAAAAAAAATAATAAAGAAGAAGATGAAAGTGATGATAATATCAGTATTAACTGTGAATATTTTACACTGTACTGTTCATGCTAAGTACGATAAAGATAGACTGCAATTATTCAACTAGTTTGTATTGCTAAGTAAAACATTCAAACATAACATAATACGCTTAAGCTAAGCTAAACAGGTGCATACGTGTGCAATAAAGTTGCATCACATTTTCTTGCAGAAGAGGCCGCATCAAAATCCTCACCTTCATCATCATGATTTCCATTTTGTCTATTGGTTGAGGTTGTGTAACAATGTGGCGTGCTTAGTGCATAGCGACAGATTTCGTGTGTAGACTTTCTTCAAGAATAAACTCTCAACGTTCCAGTATGGAACAAGACAGCACACAAGAGACACGTCGATGTGGCCGTAACTGATGCGTGTCGTATTGTAAGAAGGGGTCTTTGGCTAACACCAAATGGAAAAGTCTATGCAATTGCTGGCAACGAAATACCAGAAATCAGGAGATCTGTTGCGTTAGAAGTCGAAAGGAAAAAGCAGGCCTGTGATCTGAATATAATCCAGAGGAGGGACGATTAAAATCATAAAAAAGTTTCCTTCACGATGTCAAGTTTGCAAACCATTAACTGAGAAAACCGCACCAAAAAATGGCGTCAAAGATATGGTGATGAATGAATGAAGATCAAAGAAGAACCAGCGACAGGACATAATATGCCATTCCCTGTGTGGAGAACCCTGAATAGATTGCGAACGGGAGTGTATAGATCGAACTTGATGTTGTTGCTATTATCCCAGAGTTGCTGAGTAAGTCTGCTCTTACCAGTCCAATGCCATTATAATATAAATACAGGTCTTCTTCAGTTGTCACTGCTCCGTACAGTGAGTTGGTAATTGTCGGCAGTGCTTGTAAGAATCGTTTCCTTATGTCCGCAAGCGCTTTACACTCAATGAGTAGGTGTCGAACTGTTTCATCAGGATGAGAGCAATGTCCGCACAAGGGCAGGTGCTGGGGATTGATACGGTTCAAGTGGCTATTGACTCTGGTATGTCCTGTTTAGAACTTCAAGATAAGACTTTGATCTCTTCTATGTAGTTTATTTATGTCATCGTTACTTTTTGGCTGTGATATTTCGCTAAATACACTGCGACCAGTTCTTCCCGTCGCCCATCTGTTCATCCAGATTTCCCCAGTATCATTCTTAATAATTCGTTTTACTGTGTGGTTACTGCAGGGTCTATCCAATTGTTGTTTCGAGGATCATGTTTTTGCCAATCTTTCGGCCATCTCGATTCCAAGTAGTTCACTTTATCCAGGGATCCATTGGTGACATTTATCCTGTGGGCAGTGAGGAGGATGTTGTTGACCGCCCTCCCCATCAAGAATATCTCCTTTTCTTTTTATTGGATGTTTTTTGGCGTCTCCACAACCGACTTGGAGTCACTAAAAATCACACAGTCCATATGCAACAATTCGCCCAAGTCAAGCTGTTTGTGCAAAATCTGAAGTACTGTTTTTAGTCTCGGCATCCGCTTCATCGTTTGAACAGTTTTCGCAGCATAAATCACAAAAAACTCGTATATGGACCAATCCGGGTATTTTATATTGATACCATACCGTGCAAAAGAGGTAGATTTGAATGCTGATCCATCCCTATATAAGACCAGGACTGCCAATTGTGGGTGGCTACAGACTGTCTCTAAAGCACATGTCTTCGGGACATTACGTGTCGTCTCCTTGGTGGCTGCCTTTTCTGTCAGGTGTGTTTTTATTACTGGCAGGCAACGATTCTCCCAAGGCAGTGGTCTAAAAAAAACAATGTTCCATTTATTTCTCCTTTCGCAGACGGTGAATATGGCTTTCCTCTTCTGCTACATCCAGGAGAGACAATTGCTTCAGTCTTCTCTTCGAATTTGATAAAATGGGGATAACCGGGTGACGATGAGTGTGGAGTCATCCAAGACACGGGACATCTGTACAACTGTCCATGAGTGTGGAGTCATCCAAGACCCAGGACATATGTACAACTGTCCATGAGTGTGGAGTCATCCAAGACCCAGGACATATGTACAACTGTCCATGAGTGTGGAGTCATCCAAGACCCAGGACATCTGTACAACTGTCCAAGTAGGTAAGAACCATGTACTTGAGTAGATCTAATGGCAGGAAATGAAAGAGCTTAAGAGACTAAACAATTTGGGAAACGGGAAACTAAAGCGGAGAAACTTTGCAGAAATAGCCAAAGCAAAGATGCACGAAGATCCCATAAACGCACTAACAACACCAAAACCCATCACTACTGTACGAAAACCTACTTGGAGGCAGGATATATTTCCAGAGGTGGTAGAAAATATACCAGGTATTGCAAACAAAAACTGCCAGAGTGAAAAAGAAAGGAGAGACACTACCCTAAGCTTCATAACGAAAAGCTACCCTAGCATGGACTGGACCCATGCATACACCGACGGTTCTGTAACAAACACTACACAGAACGGAGGGGCAGGAGCATTCCTGAACCTACCAAATGGCAGAAAAATAACACTGTCATTCGCTACTGGTAAGTACACGAGCAATTTCAGAGCAGAGGCACTGAGGGCGGCAGTGGAAGAAATGGTAACACACAGTGAAAATGAGAGCCATATAGTCCTGCTGACAGATGCTCTCGAAGTAGTCACAGCGCTAAAAAGCCAGAAAAACACTGAGCTTAATGACTTAAGAGCAGCACTCTGCAAACTGTGCCAACAGTCCGCACCAAAAAGGGTAGTGGTACAGTGGGTTCCGTCACACTGCAACATCCAAAGCAACGAGGAGGCAGACAGACTGGCAAAAGAAGGTGCAAGGCTACCACAAATAGATACCAGTATGACGTACGAAGAGTCAAAACGGCTTATCAAAGCCAGGTACATGTCCAAATGGGAAACCGAACATACTGGTTACACCAAAAACGATGCCTATTACCAGTTGAACCGAAGAGAGCAGGTCGTTGTCTTCAGACTTCGCACTGGCCACAACAGACTGAGGTACCACCTCTTCAACAAATTGAAGATTGGGTGTACAGACGAATGCCCGTGCGGTACTGGTAAAATGACCACTGAACATCTGCTGCAGAACTGCCCGACATACGAGGATCAGAGAGAGCAGATGTGGCCATTGCCAGTGGAACTGCAAGACAAGCTCTATGGTAGTGGCGAGAGTCTCAGGATGACCGCCGCTTTTTTCGAGAAAATAATGGTTACTGTCTGACTGTGTACGCAGAAGAAGAAGAAGAAGAAAGAGCTTAAATTGCAGCTGATTTCTGGTCCAATACTTTGTGCGGTTACCGGACACGGCCAGAAAGGATAGTAAGTAACTTTCTATGGCTTCTTAAGTCTTGAGTTCTTAAAAAGGTTCAATAATTATTTTTGTATTATCTGTACCTCTCTCAATCCTGTCGGACTATAAGGTCACTACTTTAGTTGATCATTAGGAGTCTGTGCAAAAGTTATTGTTGTGCTTTCACAGTGGTAGATTCTGTAGTAATTTGTTTTTCTCGATGATGCTGCTAGCCCTATGCACAACTCACTATAATCGCTTTTTAGGACATGCAAGTAGGTGCAATGGCTCTATTATTTCTTTCTATCAATGTGCTCGGAATTCACTCGTGGATAAGAAAGAGGTAAACGAAAAATGATTTGAATAGGAAATAATGATCACGAAAAGCGGCTAAAGTTACTTTAGAAAAAAATATAAGACTGTCACGAAAAGAGGGAAACGTTACTATAGAATAAAATATAAGAATGTCACGAAAAGAGGGAAAAGTTACTATAGAATAAAATATAAGAATGTCACGAAAAGAGGGAAAAGTTACTATAGAATAAAATATAAGAATGTCACGAAAAGAGGGAAACGTTACTATAGAATAAAATATGAGATTGTCACGAAAAGAGGGAAAAGTTACTATAGAATAAAATATGAGACTGTCACGAAAAGAGGGAAAAGTTACTATAGAGTGATATATATATATATATATCGTCTATCTGCAGTCCACTTATGTCGTTAGACGTCGTTGGGAGGTGTGACCTCTTTTGTTTCATAGTTTTGGACAGGTGAATATCCGCTAGTGACTTGCCAGGTCAGTCCCAGCATGTGTTAGCCCGTGGAATATATGATCGCCTTTTCTTGGGACTGGTGTTGGTAGAGGCGTACATTAGAGCAAGGTAGACTCGCAACCTGTTAGGCGTCATCTATGCTGCTCCGCTAACCACATAACCAAGACCTGATTTTATAGCCACACAGTCCCAATTTTTGCGACATATTCTCTGTGGGACGAGAATCCCTAGAATAGTTTGAATAGATTTTTAACTTTGAATTTTGCCAGAGCAGTGGCCGTTAAGCCTACTCTTTTTTATTTCCAACTGCGAAGGTGTTGTTAATGTGCGATCCCCTGAACACGGGTGTCTGATGTCACTACTCAGAGACCAGGAGAAATATTGATCAGATGATCTACGTGAAAAAAATTCCGATGTCTCCACCGGGTCTTGAACCCACGACCTCCAGCACCCGAAGCAATTACCTTACCTCAGTACCACTGGATCTAACACCTAAAGTGATATGCTTACGAAAAGTAGATTAGGTTACTACAGAACGAAATACATTAGATGCTTGCGAAAAGTAGGTTATGCCACCATAGAAGAAAAATAAGATACGAAAAAAACTGGTGTGTGTTATAATCGAAGACAGACAGAAGAACGGGAAAAACATAGCAGAAAGTGCCAACAATGCCTGGCACAAAATGTACTGAGGGAAATTAAATTAAATTATTTCAGCATAATGAAAGGTGTGTCTCTAAATATACATACTGGGATTACCACGACTATAACACTTCTGGGCAAAGAGGAAGAGCAAAAACAAGAGGGATGGCGTGTTTTAGAAATAATAAAGAGACATTGATTAAAAATTGAAGGCAACGAGGAGTCCGACAGACTGGCAAAAGAAGGTGCAAGATTACCACAACCAGATTCTAGTGTGACCTACGAAAAGTCCAACACGTTTATTAGGGCCAAATGGGAAACAGAACATACTGGCCACACACAAAAATGATGCCTATTACCAGCTGAACAGAAGAGAGCAGGTCGGGGTCTTCAGACTTCGCACAGGCTACAACAGACTGAAGATGGGTGGCACTGACGAATACACCTGTGGTACCGGGAAAATGACCGCTGAACATCTGCTGCAAAATTGCCCGACATACGAGGACCAGAGAAAGCACATGTGACCATCACCAGTGCCAACACTAGACAAGCTCTATGGCAGTGTCGACAGCCTCAGGATAACAGCTGCTTTCTTCGAACAAATTCAAGTTGACGTCTGACAGCGTAGGAAGAAGAAGAAGCAGAAGAAGAAGAAGAAGAAGAAGAAGAAGAAGAAGAAGAAGAACATTGAAAATAACGGACAAGAGGAACGCACGCGAATAAAATAGTATATTTTCCTGCGCCGCCTAACCACAGAAATGAACAGATAAGATGAGATTAAGAAGA
The DNA here is from genome assembly GCA_036924085.1 of Ariolimax columbianus. NCBI lineage: Eukaryota > Metazoa > Mollusca > Gastropoda > Stylommatophora > Arionidae > Ariolimax > Ariolimax columbianus. The sequence continues at coordinate 43,854,230 of JAVGWX010000008.1, read as the reverse complement.
GTTTGCAATTAGAGAGTATCATTATCATAGTCATATTTCACAATAGAGGTACGGAAGTGCAACTGCTACTACGGGTAGTCAGTGGTCTCGAGGTAAGGTGTCAGCCTAGGGTGACGGAGGTCGTGTTGTTCGAATCACAGGGAAGACCAGGATTTTATTTTCACGTGGATCTTGTGGCTGTTGTTGATGTTGTTGTTGTTGTTCTTCTTCTTCTGCGTTCGTTCTCAATCTCCGACTACGAAGCTCTGAACAGGACTTCGCAAGTAGCAGGATGTAGACCGGAGAACGGAATGCGTTGTGTAGTAGCTTACAACTTTGCTGCGGTAGTTGCACCTTTCGGTCCGACACATTCGTCTTCGGCAGGCTGTTGTTCTAAATGTTGTTATAGCAGGAGATGGGGAGGGGGGGGGGGGGTTAAGGATGAACTCTCAACACCAACTTAATGCTCCCATGGCGTGCGTTTCAAATAGTCTCTGATAACAAAGTCCAACTCCTGACTTTCGCGCTGAAGAACTGTTTTGACTAACAGTAGAAGGGGCAGAAGGCAAATCTCTGGCGTATTACAACCAGTGGTTTCGGGCAGAAGGAGCTCGAAAGCCAAGGATAGCATCTAAGCGTGAGAAAACTCTGATTTCAAACCATCTGAAACCTTTGCAGATAAGATACTGACGTATCTTGTCGGGTTTTGTCAGATATGGCTGTGCAATCTGTTTTATGATAATTCTGAAAGTTGGTCAGCGTCTACCAAACCTGACAACCAACAACGTGCAAAGGAGCACACGCATGAGGATACAATGCATAATCCTAGAGCAAAGAAAGGCAATCTCAGCTGAGTGTAGTGGCAGGGCAGACCAGGCCCTTAGCCTTGCTTGGCGGTTGGTCTAGGAGTGAAGCCCCGACAGTCAAACAGATAGAGCTTGTTCTGCTGATCCGGCAGCTTCTGCAGCTTGCCTTGCTCCAAATGTATTGGTATCACCTTTCTTTTGGAGTAAACAAGGCAGGCCGAGAGAGGGACCATACTGTATGGGCAACACATGGTCTCTATATTTATACCCGGCTTTGTGCTAATAGCACAATTAGTATCGTCTGACAAGACGAGAAGAGTCAATGATTATGTTGTTTGCGAATGCTCACTAGGAGTAGGTTACTCTTGTGTGCACCCTGAAAAGAAAGTTAAGTGGCGCGTTGCAGTAGCTTTCCTCACACCCCGAGATTGCTTATCAATGTGGACCGGCCGGTTGTGCTATGATTGGCTTCATTTGCGTTTCACTCACTGCTACATGGATCGCGTCGATCCCTCACCTTGTTAGCCAGGCTGCCATGAAAACAGTTCGTTTCCAAGGATGGCTGCTAGGAAGCTGAGGTGAGGGTCTTGACCAGTATGTTTTTGCTTGACCTTGACTAACATGTCTGATAGGTATATTTTGCCTGACCCTGACTAACATGTCTGATCAGTATATTTTGCCTGACCCTGACTAACATGTCTGATCAATATATTTTGCCTGACCTTGACTAACATGTCTGATAGGTATATTTTGCCTGACCCTGACTAACATGTCTGATCAGTATATTTTGCCTGACCCTGACTAACATGTCTGATCAATATATTTTGCCTGACCTTGACTAACATGTCTGATCAGAATATTTTGCCTGACCCTGACTAACATGTCTGATCAGTATATTTTGCCTGACCCTGACTAACATGTCTGATCAGAATATTTTTTTTTCCTGACCCTGACTAATATGTCTGATCAGTATATTTTCCTGATCCTAACATGTCCGATCAGTATAGTTTTTTCCTGACCCTAACATGTCCGATCAGTATATTTTGTTCTGACCCTGACTAACATGTCTGATCAGTATATTTTACCTGACCCTGACTAACATGTCCGATCAGTATATTTTGTCCTGTCCCTGACTAGCATGTCTGATCAGTATATTTTGTTCTGACCCTGACTAACATGTCCGATCAGTATATTTTACCTGACCCTGACTAACATGTGCGATCAGTATATTTTGTCCTGACCCTGACTAACATGTCCGATCAGTTTATTTTGTCCTGACCCTGACTAGCATGTCTGATCAGTATATTTTGCCTGACACGATGTTAGTCTTCCTCCCCAGATCTTCTGGTAAAAATTCAGGGAGCAGTGAGATCGGATTCCGGTGTTCAGTGTCGAGCACCTTAAAAATGTTGTGGCAGTTTGGAATCTATAAGAGTAGACTTAACGGCCGCTGCCCTGACAAAATTAAAATTAAAAATCTACTGAAGCTATTTGTACCTTTCCTCGGGTAGTTTGTTAAGAGCAGCAATAGCTGGCGCCTAACTGGCTGCGGGTCTACTTAGCTTTAGTGTTTGAGTCAATAAAGATGGACTCGCACATAGGTAAAAAGCACTCTCTAAAAAAATGGTTGTGTGCGGACTCTGTAGAGTCTTCTAAACCAGTATAAAGACGTTAAGTTAAATTACAGGTACGTTCCAATAAACCTAGCTGGAAACGGATATCTGCTTACGGACAGGGAAACTAGAAAAGAACTGTTCACCCGAACAAATACAAGATGTGGCTTAGTATACTGAAGTTTCTAGGACTTCCTTCCTGATCAGCGGTTTTGTCTGCTGTTGGACTTTCCATATCCTTTCTCCCTTGATTTAAAATATTTAACGGACCTTTTTCCACAAGATTACGCCATGTACAAAAGACAGCTAACAGCGACCATTTTCTTCTTCATCAGTGTTCGGCCTGAAAAGGAACGTGAGGTTGTGTCGTGGCTTACAGCGAGGCTGCGCGATTTCGGCGGGTATTTCTAGGTACTAAGTTTGCCTTCCCACTGCGATCCCTATTCTATTTGCCAGACTAGATTAGTACTGCCTGTTTCCAGGGTCGCCGCTTGGAGGCGGACTAGGGTTTTGGACAGCCCATGTATGCTGACTGATGCAAGCAGCCAGCTATGAGTCCCTGGCTGCTTTCATCTCATTCACTGTGCTGTGTCTTTGACCCCTAAGCGGCTATGAAAGGAGAAGTCCCCGTAACTAACGACACACAGAAGAGGATGGTTATAAAAGAACAAATTTGAAAAACAGTGAAGTAAAACAAGGAAAATATCAATGTTGTGTCAAAACTGATACTGAAGTCAATAGTGAAATATTACAGATGTCGATGTACTCAATCAATCGGTCAATCAATCAATCAATCAATGTTCGTGACTCCTTCCTAGGCATAGGCCAGTGACAACCCTCACCCCGCAAGTTCGATCTTTAGCTACCCTTTTTGTTTCTCCCATGGGATCGATGTCTATTTCACAGTCTCTTCTCCTAGTATTTCTTGGACTACCTCTTTTCCTCTTCTCCTGTGGATTCTATGTCAAGGCCTGTCTGGTCACGTTTGATGGTATTTTCATTAGGATTTGTCCTATCCAACTCCATTTCCCACGTTTGATATGTTGTTCTACTGGTCATCGCTGGCCCATTTCCCACGTTTGATATGTTGTTCTACTGGTCATCGCTGGCCCATTTCCCACGTTTGATATGTTGTTCTACTGGTCGTCGCTGGCCCATTTCCCACGTTAGATCTGTTGTTCCACTGATCATCGCTGGCCCATTTCCCACGTTTGATCTGTTGTTCCACTGATCATCACTGGCCCATTTCCCATGTTTGATATGTTGTTCCACTGGTCGTTGTTGACTCATGGTCTATATTCCTCACCATGTCGTGACAATCTATACCCATTTTAACTCCCGTTTACATTTATTGACGAACTACTGGAGTTTCTTAATTAATGCCTTTGTCTTTCTCCAGGTTTCTGCTACGTACAGAAGTAATCACTGGACATTCAATTAAACAATTTTAACTTGGTTGTTGTTTCCAATGCCCACAATAAGTAGGTTCACTCTTTTTAGCGCCCTGAAAAGGGTGTTAAGTGGCAGTTGCAGTAGATTTCCTCACAACCCAAGCGTGCTGATGAAGGTCGATCGGGGTCTTTCAGACGGTTGTGCTATGCGTGGCTTCATCTGCGTGTCGCTCACTACGACGGCGATCACGTCGATACCTCGCCTCGTTAGTCAGGCTGCCATGAAAACAGCCAGTTTCCAGGGAAGGCTACAAAGAAGCCGAGGTGAGGGTCTTGGCCAGTACGTTTTGACTGCCCCTAACATGTCTTATCAGTATATTTTACCTGACCCTGGCTAACATGCCCGATCAGTATGTTTTACCGGACCTTGGCAAACATGTCCGATCAGTATATTTTGCCGGAATCTGACTAACGTGTGCGATCAGTATGTTTTGCCCGACTCTGGCTAACATGTCCGATCAGTATGTTTTGCCCGACTAGACGTTCGTCTTCTCTCCCCATTAATCATAAAATTACGAAAGTACTGCAGCAGTTGTAAATCTAAGGGAAATAACCAAAGAAATGCTACAATAATATAAACATAAATAATCATTAATTAAATATTGGAAGTGTATGATAAACCTGTCAATAGTAGAAGATTCTCTTAATCACGGCAATGCAAACTTTGTCATGAATATAAATCAGAAGCCTGCATAGTATGAAGGAGAGATTTTGGTTTGAAAGAAACTTCTGGAAACGAAACCGTAAATACAATGCAGGAAATACAAAATAAACCATTTACCGTGGGGAAAAAAATAAGATAGAGAAGAACAAGATAGAAAAGACGAAAGCCAGAAGAAAAAGAAGGAGGTTTTGCCCTTTAATAATGATAATACATCGCCTGGCATCACAGGCAGTCTATAACACTTTCCAAGGAAGACAGACAAAAAGAATTAAAGGATTTATACACAAATTCGAAATGCGATGAAATTGACTATCAGTTACAAAAGATAAGTTTTAACTTCAAATTTTAAGAGGACCAACTTCTTTAACCTCAAGGTCAAGGTGAATCAATAGAAGGTCAGGACTATCCTTGACACAAAATAGTATAAGGTTATTGAAATAACCAGGTGATTGTGAAAGCCGAGAACAACTGATATCTTACGAGATTTTGTTGCTGTGCTGTGTTGACATGAGAACATTGTATTCCGACAAATTTGTCTGCTTAGAACCCAAACATATTGATCATTTATGTAGAGTGCAGGCGCTTCATCGTGTGGACAACTTAGCATAACTGGCGTCTGTCTCCAGAGGTCACAACTTGTCTATTAGGTAGGGTGGCCAGCTCCTTTCTTCGCTATATTTTATTCACTAACAGTAAGTCAGGTACACATTTACAGCTTCGTCGACTGGAATGTATCGATCTAAGGAGCTGAATATTGGAAATTAACCGTAAAAAGCCAGTGCTCTACCAATACAATAATAAAGCGTGCCACAGAAGCCGACTAGAGAGAGTTGTTCATGGGACTAGCAACCTCGTCTTGCAAGATCATTATCTCTGCACATGCTGATATTAACTTCCAATAAACGAGCGATCTGTAGTGATGACACCGCGTCATCTCACCTGGAACGAAAGCCGAGTCATCGTCATATCCTGAAAGGGCTCTTTTAACATCACGCCTGGCCTGCTGATCAGGAAAGAGATGGCTAATACCAACCCTACAACCAAGAGCCCAGACTCCTACAGCAACAACATGATCGCGCGGGGGCGACCTCAATGGGTATGAACAATGCAATCGTTCACTGGTCCCTTTGTGACAAAACTACAGAACTGGAGACAGGGTTAGGACTCACACACGATTAACTTTCTTGTCGAAGAATCAGTCTCTAATGGTCCACAGAAACGTAATTAATAAACATAATTAGTTACATGAAGCTGTGTTGAAGTAGAACGAGACATTCAAGACCACACATTATCGCGTTCGTGTGACAGCTTTACAAGACAGCCTCTGTTATGGATTACACACGGCAATATGAAGAGAGGCACGCCACGACATACGTAGAAGAGATAGTTCGAACTGACACTGTTGACTCAAGATACAACAGTTTGGCTGTTGTATGTTGTAAGCATATGCACCTGTCACTTGAAAAGTTATTCTTTAATTAATGTATCATTAAAATTGGAGTGCGACAAGATCGACTGTCTCAGACGGCAGGACACATGAAGAGGTAGAAGAATATCTAACGTGGCCAGCTACCGCACTGCAACTGTGACCTGCGAAAAATTATAATTTTACTTAACCCTTCTAGTTTCTCTTGGTGATGGTGATCGCTTGCGCCGGGAAACTCCGTAGATGGCAACCGTGTCTTTCCTAACGAGGACTTCACTTAGTTAGGCAGCAGACAGGACATCTGACGTACGTAGCAGTCCTGACATTGTTCAATGGATCGCTATGGCAGCATCGTCTATGAACTCCCCTCCCCGCACAAGATATGGTCCCAGAAGAGGCATTCCCTGGACACTAAGCTGTGCCTTTACAAATTATGCGTCAAACCTTCTGTAAGGCTCCGAAACTTGGACTGTCTTGCAGAGAGATGACACAAGTCTTCACGTTTTCTATGTGCTTAGTCAGAGCCGCATCCTTTGAATCCATTGGTATGACTAGCTTACCAAGACTGAGGTCTTCCGACAAACACATCTCCTGAGTAATGATGCTTGTCCATTATATGTGATGAAGAATATTCTCTTTGTTCAGCCGTGTGGACAGTCTTTTTTGTTGCTGTGTTCGCTGAAATGGGTGACTTGCGTGGTGATTTAGATTAAAGTGAAAAATAAACTGCGCCCTTTGTCAACATCACTATCTAGTCCTGAGCTACTTTTAGCCAGTAGCAAGATTTTATCGAGACGACTGGAGATAGCACAGGATGCAGATTTTTCCTCAGGGTTTACTCCAGAAGCCTTTTCTGCAAAGCAGCGAAGGAGGATGAAATATATCGTTGTGTGGCGTGTCTTTCCGATAACCGCAAGAGATCATAGGGACATCACTCAACGTGTGTCAGCTGTTGGATATCTCTCCCGGACCGTATTCTAGTCCATTTTAGTCGTGTTTAAATTTCACAGTCACACCAAAACCGACGCTTAATTCAGCTTAGGCGAAAAGCTCCTATCTCGTTCAGCCGTGTGAACAAGACATTTGAAAATACGACACAGGTTTAAGCGTAGTGTTAATTCATATAGCCAATGTCCAGGCCAGGATAATCGGAAGGAAGAAACACAAAAAACGAACGAATTAACCAGTCCAAATGAAAACAACATGCTTCCTTGAACACAAGTGTAAGTCGTCGACTAGTGTGAATTCCAGGCAAATACGTGGCCTGGTGGCATCCACAATGAACTTTTAAAAAACCAGTGCAATGACCCGCAGTCGGTAGAGCGCCATCTTTGCCGCTCTTGTATCTTTTATTTCCTGGGTATTGTTTCTTTGATGGAGCGTCGACGTTTTTTTTTACTTTTTAATTTTGGGATATGTGGGCCGTCTCCCACAAGATGTCGCAGCCCACCAGATCACGCGCCTTGTCGAAATCAAATCTATACAAATACTTTCCCACACAGAGTGGCCCTCGGTGTAGCACGCGTAAACACCGAGCTGTGAAAAATGGCCCGCACCTCATCAGAACTTTACGCCTCATGGACTACGACCATCAATCGAGGTCACCATACGGTCGACGCGACGGAACTTGGTCGCATAATCAGATTATTATCATTATCACTTTTCTGGGGACAGAATGCCCCAACTGATACTCAATATCGATCTCTATTATTGAACCGTCTTCTTAAACTCCCCCTTATAGAAAGCCTCCACATTACCCGCTCTTTGTTAGGTTTTGGTTAGTCTATCCATTCTTCTATAGAGCGTCTGAGTGACAGAGTGGTAGAGTGCTCAATTCTATGAGAAAATGTACCGGTTTGATTCCCGTTATTATAACGACCATTGAAAAAGGAACCTGGCTGACAGCTGGGGAAATGAAAGCCAACTCATCTTCATTTAATAAACCGAACCATAGTACAATGAAGACTACAAGACTCGATACTTCCAATGCATACTATGAGACTGCTTTGAACTATACATTATCTTCTCTTGTGGTTACGACAATGAAGATGGTAACAGTGACGTCAGCTCTAATACGACTCTCAAAAAGCGCAATAATTGTGTAGAAGAAAAGATTATTGAAATATTGAAGTTCCTTGCGGAAAAAAAATTATATATTAGGGCATGCAAACCACTTCCACTTGTCTGAGGCAAATATTCCACATTCGATGGCAATATCGTGTCATCGAGGTTCTCGAGGGCTGACATGCCCAGCATCTATGCACTGCTAGACAAAGCACAATTATGATACCTCGTTCGTATATCAGACGGCGAACTACGAGAGTGATGGCGCGAGAATAGGCGTCCAAAGAAACGTCTTGCGAAAAAACAGCCTCGCCAGAGCAGACGCGGGATCCAGAAACCACGAACAGCGGGAACACAATCACCTTCTACTGATTGTAATGTGCCCATTAAGTAGCAGATGCTTTTGGTCCGCATTGGCCTGTTCAGCCACACCACACAGGGATTGATGTGACAAAGATGATGTCGGCGGTTCTCGCCAAAAACGATGGACGGCTATTATGTACATATATGTAAAGTAAAGTAACCTATAACATTACTGCCAAATGGGTGTGATGTGTTAGCGATCTCACATTTCAAACGCTCGGCTATATGAGGGCGGTAGCCATCTCCTCTTTCTCATCGCTTTTACTTCCCGGACTGAACCGGTACCCATTTAAGGCTGGGTCTGAAAAAACATTTCTTCCTCAACTGGGGAATGAACCCAGGACCAATCAAACGCGAAGCCAGCTCGCTAACCATTGCGCTACGCGGATCTCTTTATATATATATATATATATATATATATATATATATATATATATATATATATATATATATATATATATATATATATATATATATATATATATATATATATATATATATATATATATATATTGATGGATCGGATAGATAGATCAGATCAGAGGTAGACTTGCGTGGTTATGTGGGTTTGAATGTTTATACGAAAACAGACAGACAGACAAGAGAGCTGGCGGGTGGCGGATGCGCGAATGGAAGGGTGACAGACAGAAAAATAAACTGACGGACAGACAGACAGACAAACAAATAGAGGGCAAGTCAGTAAATAGTTCACAAGCAGGCATTTTAAAAATACAAGTTTTTCATCGTTTTATCAGTGAACCAAAACCTGCAGCATAGAAGTCTTTACTCTGCTGTCTTAGCCACATTTGCACTTCCCGTTCAACCTATTCATCTTTCGAGAAACGTTTCCCGCCAAAAAGAAATCATGCAATATGATGTAAGCTAAACCATGTGAACGTCCTATTGCAGCTACTACACTGTCTATCGTTACTCGCCTGTCAGCTCGATTCAGTGGAGCATAAGTCTTCAACAAAACACATCAAGTCTTCCTGCCCTACGCCATCTGTTCTAGCTATGTCTATGCATTTTATGTTTCCTTCATGTTTAGCTGAAGCTCTATTCTCCGTGTATTTGTTAGTCTGCTCATACTCCCCGTGCTTTGAGGATTTTAGAACAGAGACTCTCCTGTAATGATATCAGCTTGTTTCCTTTATCGCCAGCGCCTTCTACTCGAGTTATATTCTACTGTTATCTGTCTTGTTCTTTCCAACAGTTCCACATTAGTGGTCGTATAATGCCATTTCAAACTCTTTATTTTTGAGCAAGCATTAGTTTATGAAAGTGTCCATTTGGGATTGCTGTTGTAATTGTTCTCCATCTGTCAGAACCATACAACAAAACATACCTTACACTGTACCTGTAGACCGTTATTTTTATGTTGGACATAGACTTCCTCTTGTCCCCAAAAGATCCCCAATGCAATGAAAGCTTGTCCCCTGCTTTTGTATTCTCATTTTGCTGTCGATATCCGTACCTCCTATTTTCTCTCTATTGTTACCAAGAAACTACCACTAGTGAATTGTAATTATTATTTTCACTAATGATCTCATAAGTTGGTCATAAAGGTTTGAAAATCACATACTGCAGACATTGCGTTCCTTTTAGCACCCTCGGCATTTCAGAATAGATTATCAGACATGTCTACATAACCTGTATCTTCCTAACCTCATTGGAATTTATAATTGGAGTGACGGGTGGAATTCTTATCTGTCAGCTGAAAGAAGTGTATGTGTATTTAAACTTGGCCTTTCTCATTTACAAATCCTGTCGTAAATTAGTTAAGGTAGTCGCAGAGATATTACAGGCGTGCACTGAAAGTTTTGAAAGCATTTGCTGTTTAAATATTGGCTATGTCATTGATGTGTTGGCTATTCTGATAGTGCGGGTAATGTATTTATGTAATTGGACATATGTATACGATAGTTAGGTGTAGTCGTGTATTTTATTCATTTTTGTCGGGTATTTCAGATAGGTAGGAAGGTGGGAGGTAGGTATGTGGGAGGTAAGCAGGTGTGTGGTTATGTGGGTTTGAGGTAGACGATGGATGGATAGATGGATGAATGGATGGATGGATGGATGGATAGACGGATCTCGGGCGAGTGGACGAACTAGCTCGGGTGAGCGGGGTTGCGGGCGTGTTTAAAGCAGGCAGGCAGGCAGTCCGACAGGCAGGCAGGCAGACAGATAGACAGACCAACAGACAGACAGGCAGGCAGACAGACCGATAGACAGACAGACAGACCGACAGACAGACAGACAGGCAGGCAGGCAAACCTACAGACAGACAGATTACTATTCTTTTAGGCAGACTTCACTAGTGCAGCCTGTTTCCATAGCAACAGCTTGGAAGCAGAATATGGTCGTCGGCCGGTCTGACTCACAGACTATGATGCAAACAGCCATCGATTGGTGGATGGCTACTCTCAACTCATTCCCTGTACTGCATCTTCGATGCAGGTTGACACTGTAATCTTCATAGTAATAAACTTACTGAGGTGTCTCGGAAATGCACTACAGCCAGCAGGTCACCCCTTCAGCTTCCCAAGTAAGGTTGGGGATGCATGAAAAGTTGCTGTAATCCGCTATCAAAGAAACGTCAAGAGTTTAATTCAACTCAGCAGGAGAAGCTTCAAACAAAAACAACAGCAACAACAACAACAACTGTTCAATCTTTCAAGTATCTTTTATGGATAAGACGTCTGCACATTTCATCTCAATGCAGAATCTAAAATTAGCCAGGTTCAATTGAGGTCTGATATATATAGTGGATTCCGTGGAGAAGTGGTTAAGTGGGTTCGACTCTGAACTCCCCCATCTTTTTCACGGGTGCTTGATGCGGAGTCCCCTGCATCTTGTAGTCGCCCCCTGGTCGTCTTGTCCTTGACTTGCCACTGGAGTCGTGCGGCACGAGACGAGAGAGTGAGGATAAAAAGTAGCGCAGTTAATACTTACTAAAAATATCGCTAGCAAAATAAATTATGCCATCATCGTCTACGATGGACGGCGGCCGTGGCTTGTTGAGTATTACTGCATATGTTTTCTCTAACCTAATACACAATTGTATATGTTTATATACCACAGATCAGAAAAATACTGAGCTTAATGACTTAAGAGCAGCACTCTGCAAACTGTGCTAGCAGTCCGCACCATAAAGGGTAGTGGTACAGTGGGTCCCATCACACTGCAACATCCAAGGCAACGAGGAGGCAGACAGACTGGCAAAAGAAGGTGCAAGACTACCACAAACAGATACTAGTATGACGTACGAAGAGTCAAAACGGCTTATCAAAGCCAGATACATGACCAAATGGGAAACCGAACATACTGGTTACACCAAAAACGATGCCTATTACCAGTTGAACCGAAGAGAGCAGGTCGTTGTCTTCAGACTTCGCACTGGCCACAATAGACTGAGGTACCACCTATTCAACAAATTGAAGATAGGGTGTACCGACGAATGCCCGTGCGGTACTGGTAAAATGACCGCTGAACATCTGCTGCAGAACTGCCCGACATACGAGGATCAGAGAGAGCAGATGTGGCCATCACCAGTGGAACTGCAAGACAAGCTCTATGGCAGTGGCGACAGCCTCAGGATGACCGCCGCTTTTTTCGAAAAAATAATGGTTACTGTCTGACTGCGTACGAAGAAGAAGAAGATATACCACAGATAATATTTTTGCAAGGAATTATTTAGCTAAATAGTCCGTATTTATATATACATGATGCGTGCTCGAATGAAACCGGACCTAACTGTTCAAAGTGAACCTACCTACGATGCGCACGATGACGTCAATTCTGGTGTAAACAGAACATACTAACCGTCAAGTTTACAAAATGTATAGTTTCCTCAGCAGACCTTTGACAACATGGCGGGTGTGACACGGAATCCGTCCAGAGTTGATCAGCGAGCAGTGATTCGGTTTTTAACAGCTGAAGGATGTCGACCAGTTGACATTCATTGCAGAATGCAGGCAGTGTATGGTGACACATGTGCGTCGAAGTTAACAGTGAAGAACCGAACAACGATGGTTAAAGAAGGGCGTGAGTTAAGAAAAGATCTTCCGAGACCAGGTCAGGTTTATATTATTACGTCAGAAGATGCATCGCCGAAATTGATGCAGTAATTCAGGTCACCATACACTGCCTGCATTTTGCGATGAATGTCAACTGGTCGACATCCTTCAGCTGTTAGAAACCGAATCACCGGTCGCTGATCACCTCTAGACAAATTCCGTGTCACACCCGCCATGTTTTCAAGGTCTGCTGATAAAATTATGAATCGGTAGATAACGACATTTTGCAAACTTGACGGTTGGTGTGTGCTATTTACACCAGTAATCACGTCATCATAAGCCTCGTAGGTAGGTTCACTTGTTGCAGTTCTGTGCGGTTTCATTTGAACACGCATCGTATATATATATATATATATATATATATATATATATATATATATATATATATATATATATATATATATTAATATCACAACATAATACAAAAGGGCGTCTTTTGGGAAAAACATAGCCCGATAGATGTTATCAGCTTGTATTGAGCCAGGATTCAATCATAAACTAGCTATTAGTAGTTTGGTCGACGTCAACTATTTGCTTAGTCACTCGTCTTCGACCATGTAGATGTAGAGGTAGTTTTATACTTGCAATCAGGTGTCCAGAAACATGTAATTGCCTGTTGGGATAATTCCTGTTTTCAGTCACGCAGACGACAATTGGGTAGGAATTGTGTTACCTTTTTATGTAAATACCTGTACAGCGATAAACAACCTGCTCATTTCGATTATAAACTGACAAGGGTTCTATTACGCGAACAGCGTGTACATGGGACCTCCGAATTTATCGTCCGGTCCGATGGAACTGACTAGACGCTGATCGAACCTCCCTTAAGATTTATGGGTACATGAAACTTGCAGGATTCGAACCATGACCAGCTTTAGTTCGTTTCTTGAGAGGCGAGTTCCCTACTTCTTTGAAATAGTGATCACATCAACGTGAATTAAAGATATATTCAATGATCAATTAAAGATATATTCAATGATCAATTAAAGATATATTCAATTATCAATTAAAAATATATTCAATGATCAATTAAAGATATATTCAATGATCAATTAAAAATATATTCAATTATCAATTAAAAATATATTCAATGATCAATTAAAGATATATTCAATGATCAATTAAAGATATATTCAATGATCAATTTAAGATATATTCAATGATCAATTAAAGATATATTCAAAGATCAATTAAAGATATATTCAATGATCAATTAAAGATATATTCAATGATCAATTTAAGATATATTCAATGATCAATTAAAGATATATTCAATGATCAATTAAAGATATATTCAATGATCAATTAAAGATATATTCAATGATCAATTAAAGATATATTCAATGATCAATTAAAGATATATTCAATGATCAATTAAAGATATATTCAATGATCAATTAAAGATATATATACGAGCTTATACAATGATTGAAAGCAATTATTTCAGTATATGTGCTATTCTTAATCTCTAGAGAAGACCTTTTGGTCGGAGCATTGTTCAATTTAATATCTGCGCCACTAACTCAAAATTATTTATGTTTAAATCGATAATATTAAACTGTTTAATGGTGTACCTGAAGATGAACATATCAGGACTTTTGCGTGGATCAGATTATATGCATATTTGCAATAACAGCATTGGCTGTCGTAAACTGGCTGACATGCTAATATTCTCATATAATGGAGCCACACAATATGTTCCAGACCGAGAATTATAAGGTTTCCTTTCAGATCCAATCTTGTTATTTATGGCGTGCAAAAAGCGGTCATATTTCTGCAATCAATTTCCTGGGGCTGTATAATAATCGAATGGAGATTCACATCCTGTATTTAGTTGTATGTCCTGTTTAGAGACTCGTATTACTTCATACAGTATGTGTTGTCATTGGATCTTGGCTGATCATTTGTGTATATAACGAATAATCGATCCGGTCATATAAATATATATCTTTCAATCAATCAATCTATCTACAGTAAGAACCTATTTATCACTCTATCTCTCTATCTTTCCTGCCGGTTGTCCGTACACACGAATGATCGTTCGTTCGTCCGTCCATTCATTCATCAATCTATCCATTCATCCATCTATATATCTACCTGGTTATGAAAACTAACGTCTGGTTTAGCAAAACATACTGATCAAACATGTTTGTCAGGATCTGGCAACATATACTAGCCAAGACACTCACCTCGACTTCCTCGTAGCCCTCAGTGGAAACAGGCTGTTTTCAGTTTTCATGGCAGCCTGGCTAACGAGGTGAGGGATCGACGTGATCCCTGTAGTAATGAGCGACACGCAGTTCAAGCCAAGCATAGCACAACCGCCTGAAGGACCCCGGTCCATCTTCATCAGTACGCTTGGGATGTAAGGAAAGCTACTGCAACCCGCCACTTAACGTCCTTTTCAAGGCGCACAAAAGAGTAGATCTACTCATTGGAGACATTATAAACAAACAAAATATATCTACCTATCTATCTATCTATCTATCTATCTATCTTTATATCTATCTATCTATCTATCTATCTATCTAACCATCTATATGTCTGTCTGTCCTCTGTGTCTGTCTGTATGTTACGTCTGTCTGTCTGTCTTCTTTGTCGGTCTGTCTGTCTGTCCCGTCTGTCTGTCTGTCTCGTCTGTCTGTCTGTCTATCTATCTATCTATCTATATATCTATCTATCTAACCATCTATATGTCTGTCTGTCTGTCCTCTGTGTCTGTCTGTCTGTTACGTCTGTCTGTCTGTCATCTTTGTCGGTCTATCCCGTCTGTCTGTCTTCTCTGTCTGTCTGTCTATCTATATATATATATATATATATATATATATATATATATATATATTTATATATATTTATATATATATATATATATATATATATGTATCTATCTATTTATCTATCTATCTGTCTATCTGTCTGTCTGTCTGTCTGTCTGTCTGTCTGTCTGTCTATCAATATATATATATATATATATATATATATATCTTTCTACGTGTCTATCTATCTATCAATCTGTCTGTCTGTATGTGTGTGTGTGTGTATATATATATATATATATATATATATGTCCCCGATACCAATCGTCTAAGTAGAGTTCAAGGTACTTGAAGAAAAAAAATGTAATAACATGTTATTACAAATGGTTTTAACTTAATGTTTAAAAGAGTCATAAATAACACTCGGTAGCGAATAAGCAAACATTTTTACAAACTGATTTACGTGGCTGTATTTAAACCAGACAGTTGGATTCAAGATGCTGAGCAGTGCATGAGCTGTAGCTGTCACTGACTCAAAGCTGACCGCTAACGTCAGGGCCAGAGACTCAAAGCTGACCGCTAACGTCAGGGCTAGAGACTCAAAGCTGACCGCTAACGTCACGGCCAGAGACTCAAAGCTGACCGCTAACGTCAGGGCCAGAGACTCAAAGCTGACCGCTAACGTCAGGGCCAGAGACTCAAAGCTGACCGCTAACGTCAGGGCCAGAGACTCAAAGCTGACCGCTAACGTCAGGGCCAGAGACTCAAAGCTGACCGCTAACGTCACGGCCAGAGACTCAAAGCTGACCGCTAACGTCAAGGCCAGAGACTCAAAGCTGACCGCTAACGTCAGGGCCAGAGACTCAAAGCTGACCGCTAACGTCAGGGCCAGAGACTCAAAGCTGACCGCTAACGTCAGGGCCAGAGACTCAAAGCTGACCGCTAACGTCAGGGCCAGAGACTCAAAGCTGACCGCTAACGTCAGGGCCAGCAATCCAGAGCTGACAAGACCCTTCTACACCTCTACGTGTGGATCCAGGATAACAGACTATAACAGAGCAGACTAGATAAGTCGCAGGGATTGAAGATACAAGGCTAACACGGTACCCAAAATGCCAGTTGAAGTTGGATGTGTCGGACCCTAAGGTGCAATTATCGCAAGTCAATCTGACTGTAAACTACGACACAACACATTCCGTTCTTCGGACAACATCCTGCAACGTGTAAACAGCTTTTCAGGGGATTGGTAGCCGGAGATTGATAACAAACGCATAAGAAGAAGATACACGGCAGAGTAGTAAAAGCCCTTGCCTCTTGCATCAAAAGTTCCTGGCTCGATCATTGGTCTCAACACCCAGTTGATAATGTGTACTTCACTTAGAGGCAACAAGAACAAAACGTTGAGAAAATGAAATAGTCTATCTCACAGGATGAGACTGGTTGAGAACTAGTATAATAAAATCTCAAAGACTTTATTCCTGAAGATGTGCAATGGATCTCTGGACACAGTGGGATCCTAGGGAAAGAGCTGACCGAAGGATTGGCAAAAACTGGAGCCTCGAAACAACAATTGGATAGACTCCGCAGTAACCACACAGTAACACGAATTATTAAGAGGAAAACTCAAGAAAACTGGATGAACAGGTGGGCGACGGGAACAACAGGCTGTAGTGTATTTAGCGAAATGGCACAGTCAAAAAGTAACGATGACATAAATAAACTACATAGAAGAGATCAAAGTCTCATCTTGAAGTTCCGAACAGGACATACCAGTCAATAGCCACTTGAACCGTATCAATCTCCAGCACCTGCCCTTGTGCGGACATTGCTCTCATCCCGATGATACAGTTCGACATCTACTCGTTGAGTGTAAAGCGCTTGCGGACATGAGGAAAAGATTCTTACAAGCACTGCCGACAATTACCAACCCACTGTACGGAGTAGTGACACCACTGAAGAAGACCTGTATCTATATAAGATTGACATTGGGCTGTCAATAGCAGGATTGCTCAGCAGCTATGGGATAGCAACAACAACACCATCCCTGACGACAATTTTCCCAGTAAGACTGCAATTTATTTGTTTTGTTAATCAAATAAGAAAAATATCCATTAGGATGTAAAAGCCTCCTTCAAATGGTGGTATGGCTTGGCTTTGCTTCGTTCGTTCTCAATCTCCACCTACCAAACCCTGTAAGGGTTTAAGTAGAAAATGTAGTCAAGAGAACGGAATGCGTTGTGTCGTAGTTTACAGGTTGATTGCGATATTTGCACCTTTTCGTCCAACACATCCGACTTCAGCAATCATTTTATGAGTACCGGGTTAGCATTCCCTCTTCGATCCCTTCTCCTTAGCCAGTCTGCCCTACTGCATCCTGTTATCCAGGATCACCGCGTGGAGGTGTAGAAGGGTCTTGGCAGCTCCGGTTCGCTGGCCCTGACGCTAGCAGTCATCTATGTGTTGCTGACCACTGCAGCTCATGCGCTGCCAAATGGTGGTATAACATTACAGCTTACGAAGTGTATAGAACCATATTAGTCATTAAAATAGAGAATTTCCGTTTGATATAGAAAACGTTCTGAACTAGTTTTTCAGAAGACAAGAACAGCTATTCAGGTGCGATATTTTTGCAATTTAAATTACACCCAGATTTAATCCATGGGGTGTCCTATTAAATGTCGCGTGTATTCACGTAAATTCATAATGTAAATACACCACACGACAAAGACAGACAACCGTGCCGAGTTGTAATAGATCTGAACATGGATTGATCATGCATTCTATAATCTCTGTCGTAACAAAGACTTTCTTTGGGCAGAGAAAAGAGGTAACGACTACACAATACCCTTTATCTGTGTGCATACGATCGTTTTCAATTTGGATAAAAAAATTAGTAGAAGACGAGCGTTTGGACCAGGGCTGTTCAATCTGCGGTGTGCTACCCACAAAAGAGTTCTCTAGTGACTTTAATCAGGCCAGGCAATCGCTTCACATAATTCAAACTAAAACAGAAAATACTTTATCCATCCTTCCATCCATCCATCCATCCATCCATCCATCCATCCATCCATCCATCCATCCATCCATCCATCTATCTATCTATCTATCTATCTATCTATTCATCCATCCATATCTATCTATCTATCTATCTATCTATCTATCTATCTACCTATCTATCTATCTATCTATCTATCTATCTATCTATATATCTATCTGTCTATCTATCTATCTACCTATCTATATATCTACCAACCTACATACATATTTATCTATCTATCTACCTATCTATCTACCTACATATCTATCTATCTATCTATCTATCTATATATCTATCTATCTATATATCTTATCTAATCTAATATAATCGAATCTAGTCTAATCTAATGTAGTCTAATCTAATATAATCTAATCTATTATAATCTAATATATCTATATATCTATCTATCTAATCTATTGTGTTGTTAAAGGTCTTGCGGTGGTGTGACCTCCTTTGTTTCAGATTTTGTTGGCAGAAGAAAATCCGCTGGGGACTTGCTGGGTCAATCCCAATATCTGTTACCAACGTCTGGAATATACGATGGCCAATTTTTGGGATAAGAGGAAGAGAGGTAGACCAAGATGCACCTGGAAAAGAGACTGTGAAAGTGGACTTCTGTCCCTCTACTTCGACTGGAGAGAGGTGAAAAGAGCATCTGAAGATTGACATTGCTATAGGAGGGTTGTCAACGACCTATGCTGAGAAAAAAGTGACGGGCATTGATTGATTGATCAA
Organism: Ariolimax columbianus; assembly: GCA_036924085.1. Classification (NCBI taxonomy): domain Eukaryota; kingdom Metazoa; phylum Mollusca; class Gastropoda; order Stylommatophora; family Arionidae; genus Ariolimax; species Ariolimax columbianus. The sequence continues at coordinate 43,835,260 of JAVGWX010000008.1, read as the reverse complement.
AACCCCACCACTCCAATAGGTAGGGCATAGGTTCACCACTACACTTTGAATCGTTTCCTCCCCTCTCCCACACCCTCCGCACCACCCCGCTCCCCACCCTCAGGATACCCTCAGATTGTCGGAGTGGAGGGAAGGGGTCTTTGCGCAATCCAATGAGCTATACTGGCGTGAACGTATGTTCCTGGCAGGATCACCCAATCCTAGATATCCACTGGTAGGGGGACAGACTAAGAATGTCATCCCTCCCGTCCAGATTCGGGGGTTTTGTCACGGGTCTGACACCCTTGTCTGTATGTTTTTTTGTAATACTTTTCTTTTACAGAAACAGCAATGGATTGTTGTTGTTGTTGTTGTTGTATAATGCCCACAATGACTAATTTTACTCTTATGTGCGCCCCGAACAGAAGGTTAATTGGCGGGTTGTAGTAGATTTTTTCACATCCTGAGCATGCTGATATAGGTGGACCGCAGTCCTCCAGGCGGTTGTGCTATGCGTGGCTTCATCTGCGTGGCGCTCGCTACTATGGGGATCAAATCGATACACATCTCGTCTGCCAGGCTGCCTTGAAAACAGTCTGCTTCCATGGAACGCTGCATGGATGATATATTATGGTCTTGTCCAGCGTGTTGTGCCTGACCCCGGCCCGACGTCCTGGTCAGTGTATTGTGCCTGACCCCGGCCCGACGTCCTGGTCAGTGTGTTGTGCCTGACCCCGGCCCGACGTCCTGGTCAGTGTATTGTGCCTGAACCCGGCCCGACGTCCTGGTCAGTGTATTGTGCCTGAACCCGGCCCGACGTCCTGGTCAGTGTGTTGTGCCTGACCCCGGCCCGACGTCCTGGTCAGTGTATTGTTCCTGACCCCGGCCCGACGTCCTGGTGAGTATGTTGTGCCTGACCCTGACGTGACGTTCTGGTCAGTATGTTGTGCCTGACCGTGACGTGACGTTCTGGTCAGTATGTTGTGCCTGACCCTGACGTGACGTTCTGGTCAGTATGTTGTGCCTGACCCCGGCCCGACGTCCTATAAGTATGTTGTGCCTGACCCCGGCCCGACATCCTAGTCAGTATGTTGTGTCTGACCCCGGCCCGACGTCCTAGTCAGTATGTTATGCCTGACCCTGGCCCGACGTCCTGGTCAATATGTTGTGTCTGACCCCGGCCCGACGTCCTATCAGTATGTTGTGCCTGACCCCGGCCCGACGTCCTATTAGTATGTTGTGCCTGACCCTGGCCCGACGTCCTGGTCAGTATGTTGTGCCTGACTGGACTAGCGTCTCAGTTACCCACAACAATGTATAAACCTACTTTACCTGTGGGATGGACATCCAGAGTACAATGCTCGAATGATTGTCAGTGAAAATGACAAAACAGATTTGGGGCACAATAAAATAGATAGCTGCAGACCGGATGAATTGGAGGGAGTTCGTTTCTGCCATGAAAGACGTCATCAGATGCGACTGTCACTCACCGCTTTGTCAGTCACTGACAAAAGAACTATAAAGAAGACATTCACATTTACCCTAACTGAGGTAATAGAGAGTCAGGAAAACATTAACCATTCACAGGTTATAGAAAGTCATGAAAACATTAACCAATCACAGGTTATAGAAAGTCATGAAAACATTAACCAATCACAGGTTATAGAAAGTCATGAAAACATTAACCATTCAGAGGTTATAGAAAGTCATGAAAACATTAACCATTCACAGGTTATAGAAAGTCATGAAAATATTTACCCAAACCGAGATTATATAAAGTCATGAAAAAATTGACTCTATTCAGAATAAAAGAGAGTTATGAAAATCAAATGTCAGTGTAGTGTTACTGTAAATGGTTTTTACGTTATTGATGCTGTCAGCCGACTCACAATCTTGACTAGTCGCGGTGACTACTTCCGGATAGAAACAATGGCCTCTACTCTCGTAACTATAAAGCTGAAGGTTACGGACCTGAACAAGTTATAAATATGATTTATAGCAATAACCTGAACCCTGACCAAGAAAATAGAGAAGAGTATTAAGGCCTTCGACATTTGGGTATTCAGAAGACTTAGGCGAGTTTGCTGTTTTTTTATTTTTGTTTTTTGGTTTTTTTTTTGGTTTTTTTTTTTTGGGGGGGGGGGGGGTTCTGTTGGGGGGGGGGGGGGTAAAGAAAGAAAAACAAACAGTGAGACTCTGGAACAACCCAAGGTGGAGACGATACTTCTGAAGGTAATAAAAAGCAGAAAAATAAAATATTTTGATCATGTCAAGCGAGTGACAGTCTGGTGAAAGTTATATTGGTGGGGAGAGTGGAGGGCATGGGTGCCAAATGGCGGCAAAGATACACATGGACAGACAAAATCAAGAAGTGGTCAGGACATAGGCTGACTGAGTGTGTCAGCCTGGCATGGGATAGAGACAGCTGATGATCCATAACTGTCAACCTACGATGCGGAGACGGTACTAGATGATGGTGATGATGATGATGATGATGATGATGATGATGATGATGATGATGATGATGATGATGATGATGAGCAAACTCTCAAGAATGCATCTGATGACTAGATTAACCAAAATTATTATCAGTAGGCGAACCGTACTTCAGTGGCTACCATAACATGATGGCGTACAAGGAACGAGAAGGCAGATCAGCTTAAAAACGGGAGGGCGGTTGTGAACAAAAAGACAGTGAAATCATATACTTTCAGAAAATCAGACCTGTCCATGTTCTTCTAGTGATGGACGTTGTTGAAGCAGTGGGATCAAAATGCTGAGCAGCGCGTGAGCTGCAGCGGTCAGCGACCCATAGCTGACTGCTAGCGTCAAGGCCATGGAACCAAAGCTGCTAAAACCGTTCCACACATCCACGTGGTGATCCTAGATAACAGGTTGCAACAGAGCAGGCTGGCCAAGGTGAAGGGATCGACGAGGGAAGGCTAACCCGGTACTAAAAAAATGTCTACTCCCAAAGATGGATGTGTCGGACACAACGCATTCCGTTGTCCGGGTTACATCCTGTAACTTGCAAAGCCCTGTTCATGGTTTGGTAGCAGGAGATTGAAAACAAACACAGAAAGAAGAGGTTAAAGAAGCGATATCACGAAATATGAGTTGGACATGTGGTACACATGCCTGACAATAGATTGACACATAGAACAATGTTTTGGTGGTATTACGCTTGAACACATGTACACGTGCACGGGGTGGGAGGTGGCGCTGTTCCCCTGTGCAATTTGCGAGGTATAACGTCCAAAACCCTAGATCCGAATTGGTAGAGTACTGAAAAAGATTGGAACTCATCTTGAATATTGTTGGCTTCTTCGCATACGGTATATTTGCCTGACTGAATCCAACGATAGTGTGAAAATGTGATCTAAGAGAAAGTAAACTCATGCAGTTTGCCTAGAAGAGGGGGAACTCTGATTTTAAACCCGCAAGTGCCAGGTAGTGCTGCCTAGTCCGGGGACGATGAGAGTATCATCGGATGTCTTGAGTAACTAGCATCTGCGGGCAACGATTCCACTGCCTTGTGGAAATCCCGGGAGAGGGTATAGCTTCGGAAGTAAACACAGGCAAAAACATTCCGGAATGGTAGCACTTAAGGCGGATGGTTTCAAAATTGCGAACTCATTCCGGCAGCTCCTGCAGCTGAGCTGGTGCCAAATGAACATGCTTTATATGCCTTTGGATTACACCAGTCAGGCCGAGAGGGGGATCCTGCAGTTTGGGCAGCCAGGGTCTCTATATTCATCGTTCAAGCTTGCGTCCTGGAGAGGCTACTCACATGACTCCACGCGCAGAAACTAGACGCCAATGATGATGATAATGATCCAGTTTGTCAGGACCAATTAAACAACGACGACTATAACACGCTTGACCAACAGGGACAGATCACCATTCTTCGTCTCACGACAGAGCATAGCGGACTGGGCAGACACGTACAAGCTTCAACTGTCTGCTTCCGCATAATACACGTGTGCTCTAAATAAACAAACTGCTAAGCATGTATTTCAGGAATGCCCCTTTGTATGACCAGTTAACGAAGATGCACCGGCCTAACTATTCAACACTGAACTCAAAATGGTACTGATCACAAAAAGAAGACAAAAAGACTACTCGGACAACGAAACGAATATGTTAACGGGCGATCAACAGCTCCTGCGAATAATGGAGATGTTGATCGTCTGTTGTGCGAACGAATATCTTGGTCCTTGTTGAAACTCAACAGCTTGTATCGACTTTTTTATGACATTAGCGGCTGCCAACTAAATCAACTTTCTGGTGTTGATGCCATCACGCTCTTAATTTGATCAACTCGTTCTCCCTTTACCTGTGACTCATCCTGGCCAGCATTTATAGAAAGAGGTTTCAATTCATTCATGCCCTCGCTAATTATATAATCATGCATTTTGGTAACTTTAAGAGAATCAATGTTAGTTGTGCCGTTTAGCAAAACTCACTGATCAGACATGTTAGAGTCAGGCAAAACTTACTGATCAGACATGTTAGAGTCAGGCAAAACTTACTGACCAGACAAGTTAGAGTCAGGCAAAACATACTGATCAGACATGTTAGAGTCAGGCAAAACTTACTGATCAGACATGTTAGAGTCAGGCAAAACTTACTGATCAGACATGTTAGAGTCAGGCAAAACATACTGGCCAAAATCCTCATCTTTGATTCCTAGTAGCCTTCCTGGAAACGGGCTGTTTTCATGGCAGCCTGGCTAACGAGGTGTGGGATCGACGCGATCCCCGTAGTAATGAGTGACACGCCCTTGAAGCCAAGCATATCACAACCGCCTGGAGGACCACAGTCCACCTTAATCAGCACGTTCGGGATAGAAGGAAAGCTACTGTAACCGGACACTTAACGTCCCTTTCATGGTGCACACAAGAGTAACCTACACATTGTGAGCATTCGCAAGCTATAACAACAGCTGTACTTAGTTGAATTCCTTAACTTTGACATCATTCAGGACAAGATAGGAATCACATTACGTCAACACCGGGAAATCAAGGTCTCAATGTTTCGTTGTAATACGACAGTTGGATTTCCCAGGTCGGTTTAAGTTCTGAGTTGGCAGATGAATGCCAGCCGACGCTGGCAATGCCAGGGAAGACGCCAACGCATGGCTTTGACGCCCACCAGAAGGTTGAAGCCACGATCTGTGCTCGATCAACCCGGCTTCATAAAAGTCCCGCTTGGTACCCAGCCAGACTGACACAGCTACAGGAAATCCATAAACTATGTGCCGGATGGGATAAGTATGACTGGAACAGAAAATAAATCCTGGTTCTTTAAAATTAAATGCACCATGTCTAATGACATAGAATTTGTAATTAAGTATCTGTCAGAGAATTTGTTAACAGAAATTTAAACTAACGTTTGTTACAACAGTAGTAAAGATGGGCATAAGTGTGAAATAAAGTACTCGCAAAATATACTAGGACAACCTAAAAGAAGTAAATTAATAGACATCTGAATTTGAATCACGGGCCGCGAGCTGACGGATGCAAAAAAAAGACTAACTAGCTAAGCTTAAACTAGCTAACTCTAAACTGGTTAACCCTAAACTATCTAACCCTAAACTAGCTAGCCCTAAACTAACTAACCCTAAACTAGCTAACCCTAAACTAGCGAACCCTAAACTAGCGAACCCTAAATTTTCTAACCCTAAACTAGCTAACCCTAAACTTTTTAACCCTAAACTAGTTAACCCTAAACTAGCTAACCCTAAACCAAATAGCCCTAAACTGCCTAACACTAAACTAGCTAACCCTAAACAAGCTAACCCTAAACTAACTAATTCTACATTTTTTAACCCTAAACTAGCTAGCCCTAAACTAACTAACCCTAAACTAGCTAACCATAAACTTTTTAACCCTAAACTAGCTAATCCTAAACCAGATAACCCTAAACTTTCTAACCCTAAACTAGCTAGCCCTAAACTAGCTAACCCAAAACTAGCTAAGCCTAAACTCTCTAACCCTAAACTAACTAACCCTAAACTGGTTAACTCTAAACTAGCTAACCCTAAACTAGCTAACCCTAAACTAGCTAACCGTAAACTAGCTAAACCTAAATTGGTTAACCCTAAACTAGCTAACCCTAAAATAGCTAACCCTAAACTAGCAAACCCTAATTTAGCTAACCCAAATCTAGCTAGCCCAAAACTAGCTAACCCTAAATAATTGTTAACCCTAAACTTTCTAACCCTAAACTAGCTAACCCCACACTAGCCAACCCTGAACTGGTTAACCCTGAACTAACTAACCCTAAACTAGTTAACCTAATACCTTAAATCGTGTCTTTCTTTCATTTTTCTTCTTCGTCGTTCGTCCTTATAAGGACATTTTTGTTTCGTTTTGTTGTAATTTACATCCAGGATGCGATTTTTGCGCCTTCCGGTCTGGCACATCTCCTTTCAGCACAATATTTTTGAGACTAGGTTTGCCTTCCCTCATCGATTCCTCTGTCCAGGGTCGCCACTTGGAGACGGAATAGGGCATTGATCAGATCTGATTCGATGAACGTGATGCAAGCAGCCAGCTACGAGTCCCTGGCTGCTGACAGCACATTCCCTGCGTCTCTTGCCCTGAAATTGTGAAACACTGTCGCACAGTCAATTTGGACTGACTGGTTGGTTTAAAAATGTACACGGAAAATGTCGTAGGAGCGAACTTGAGTCTATATACATGGAATCTGTTTTCTGGTTATAATTGGAAAGCTTCGTATTATCAAGTGTTCGTAAAGCGAATGTTACTATTACGGGATATTACTGTAGAACTTTTTTTTTTCTCTTTTGTATATTGTCTATGTTTTTGCAAGTACTTGCAATATACACGTCTTTGCTTCTTTTTTTACTTAAAGTTCAATTATAATCATTAATTGTTGTTATTTTTTTTAAACTGTCTATACGACTTTACTCTCAATAAGTCTTTAGGCTTTTTTTATAGTGACAACTACACGCAGGGTCATCATTGCTGTCACTGTGCTGGCCTTGTTTATTTCACTTCAGCAGAAAAACAACATATGCCTTACGGAGATTCGATCCTTATTTTTGTTCATCAAATTCAGAACATGAATCTATACTTTTTCTTCTGTAATATAACTCCTTACTTCTTCTTCTGTAATATAACTCCTTTCTTCTTCTTCTGTAATATAACTCCTTACTTCTTCTTCTGAAATATAACTCCTTTCTTCTTCTTCTGTAATATAACTCCTTACTTCTTCTTCTGTAATATAACTCCTTACTTCTTCTTCTGTAATATAACTCCTTTCTTCTTCTTCTGTAATATAACTCCTTACTTCTTCTTCTGTAATATAACTCCTTACTTCTTCTTCTGAAATATAACTCCTTTCTTCTTCTTCTGTAATATAACTCCTTACTTCTTCTTCTGTAATATAACTCCTTACTTCTTCTTCTGTAATATAACTCCTTTCTTCTTCTTCTGTAATATAACTCCTTACTTCTTCTTCGGTGATATAACTTCTTACTTCTTCTGTGATATAACTTCTTACTTTATCTTCTGTGATATAAATCGATACTTCCTCTGCTATCATTGCTCATTTAGATTGGGACTCTGGATTCTTCAATAAATTGTGCTGTCTTTTTCAGGATCTTAATATCGCCATGGAGAGTGTAGGCTAGTCGACAGTAAGCTGCCTTGCTAAGACTGGAATTACAGCATGCAAGTGTTTGAAATCACGGACGGACAGAAAATAAAATCCGGGCGTTGTTCATCCCTGGTACGACCGCTCCACCAGTTCACCCAGCTGCAAATCGGTACCTGACGAATTAGTTGGGAAACGTATAAACAGCAAGGAAGGGAACTGACCTAACCACCTCACATAGGCTGCGGCTTAGCACAAGAAGAGTTATCTTCTTCCCCGACGGCAGTTGTTACCATGGGACTGACTTTATCTTTGATACCGCCGTATAGTTTCTTGTCGATGCGAGTCCGAGTGGGCCACACCCTACTCGTGCAGATCTCTAATCACCATAATATTGCCACGTATGGCAATCCATATTTTTAGTTATATTACAGTTTCTGGGATCTGACAACGCTGGTAATGAGGCTCATCACTTTGAAATGTTGGACACCCCTGTGGGCGGGTTCATTTTTGAGTGGGAGGTTGTAAACGTGAAACTTAATATTACAGATACCAACAAAAGGGTTACGTTTCATTACTGATAAGAGCCCTTGAAATTATGAGGCTGTTTCCCCGTTACTTGGTATACGCGTGATTATTATAAGTATATTATTGAAACGGGCAGGATATTACGGCTTGATCGGATTTAGTCTCCCCACTTCTAACCTGGAGTGGAATAAGTGGAGTATTCTTTCGTTGTGGTTAATCATTTTTACAGGATGGGATAGCCTGATCTCAAGTTCAACATTCCACAGTCGTCTCTACGTGAAGTATGGTAGGTTACAGTGTCGCTATTTGTTGTTTCCGATCAGACTGTGGTAACACACGGGCGATATATTCCAGCATTGTTTCTTATGTTGTGGTACGGGGTTCATTATAGGCTTGGGACATAGGTAATCTCGTTCATGCTGAAATCCTGTTCGCGTAAAAAAGGGGGGGGGGGGAGATTTCGTTAACGCGCCAGTGTAGCATATTCTGAGTATGGTGTTAGGCCCATTCTTTTCTTGACAAATGACCCAGCTACTTAACTTAGCAATATCTCTCTTCTTACAACACACTCTTGTTTTATTTGACTCTGTCCAACAATCACACTCTTGCACAACTTACACACGCGCCTTCAGGGTGAGGCCCTTCCATTGCACTTTGGTTGGGCTGGCTTCTGAGAGCGCACAAATCTAGGATAGATACATACAGACGCAGACATGCATCTACGCACTGGTTTATACGTCTAAATAGCGCCCAATTGAATACGGTGTGTGGTGGAATAGACGCGACTCCGTCAGTAGAAACTAGTGAAGTAAACACGTAACATATAAAATATATATTTTTTAACAAACGGCCTACTAGGGGTGATGGGCTGAACATCGCGCCAACCGTCCTTACTTTCCAAGAACATTTTGGGACCCAATTTTTCTGGCTTGGATCCGTTTTTCGGCGAAGAAAATCGCCACCAAACCTCGAGCGCTCAGCTGCCAACCCAGAGCACTAACTACTACGCTGCCTTCTTCTTCTTCTTTTTCTTCTTCTTCTTCTTCGTACGTTGACAGGTGTCAATTTGAATTTGTTCAAAAAAAGCAGCGGTCATTCTGAGGCTGTCGACACTGCCTTATGACCCAGAGCATCCTATTCCAACACGCATTGTTTAAATGAGGTAACTTTCCATAGGGGTGCAACCTTTGTGTTCTTAAATCTTCTTCTTCTATTACTTCTTCTTTGTACGCTGTCAGAGGTAAACTTGAATTTGTTCGAAGAAAGCAACTGTCATCCTGAAGCTGTCTACACTGCCATAGAGCTTGTCTAGGGATGGCCACATGTGCTTTCCCTGGCCCTCGCATGTCGGGCAATTTTGCAGCAGACGTGCAGGGGTAATTTGCTCTGTACCACAAGTGCATTCGTCAGTAGCACCTATCTTCAGTTTATTGAATAGATGGTACCTCAGTCTGATGTGGCCTGTGCGGAGTCTGAAGACCACGACCTGCTCTTTTCTGTTCAACTGGTAATAGACATAATTTGTGTGTGTAGCCAGTATGCTCTGTTTCCCATTTGGCCATGTATCTGGCCCTAATAAACCTTTTGGCCTTCGTATGTCATATTAGAATCTGGTTGTGGTAACCTTTCACCTTCTTTTGCCAATCTGTCTGCCTCCTCGTTGTCTTGAATGTTACAGTGGGATGGAACCCCCTGTACCACTACTCTTTTGGTTGTGGACTGCTGGCATAGTTGACAGAGTACTGATCTTAAGTCATTTATTTCTGTATTTTTCTGGCTTTCTAGTGGACATGGCATCTGTAAACAAGACTATCTGGCATTAATTGCATTTGCCTGTCAGCATTGCTCCTACTGCAGCCTTCAATGTCTCTGCCTAGGCTCTACGCTTCCTGATGTCTATTTACGTGGCATTAACGTTCAAAATGGCGTCTTATTTTGACGAGACCCTGTCGGTTGTGCTGCCTTGTTGGTCACCTGTTTACGAGAATGACTTCAGAAGTAAACCGTATTGACTACGTCTTGTCATTCGATTAAAGTATCTGGGGTCGAGAGAATGGGGTTGACGTAAACCACACCCTGTCCACTTGAATCTATTCAAGCGCAAGTTATAGCATCAGAAGGACCGAGAAAATCAAATGCGAGGAAATGGCATCTCGCAGCACAAGTTTGATGTTGTCGCTATCTGCGCTTCCATTGGGCAACTATCACTTGGTGCTTTGTGTAGAGTTCTGGACTTACTCTCACTTTTTAGACCTTTATGATCAAATGTTAAATCAGTAGAAGATGTTCTCTAAGGGTGTCGCCTTGACTAGATGAACAGAGCAATAGCTCTTATTTAAGAGATTGTGACGACAGAAATTTGAGAGACAGCCAAGTTTATAAGAAAAATATATGTGCATTATTTAAGAGATAAAGTATTGCGACCAGAGAAATTTGTAACAGACAGCAAAGTTGTGTTAGATGAATAGATCCTTATTACGCCATTGACTGTTGTAGGCCGCTGTGGCCACTTCAAATATGTGCGCCTAGACGTCAAGATTGCTAGAACTTTTATATGCACATTCCGTTTTATTGGGAAAATTATGCAGAATACCTGTTCTGGATTACTCATTAATGTACTTACATAAGGATCAGTCCATTTTCAAGAATACGGTGGGTGGTTGGTGCATAGGAAGCGGTCTAGCAATAGTGCAAATGTAGGGAAACCAGCGACCCTACTTAAGCCTAGGCTGCTGATCAGGAAAGAGATGACCTATGCCAGCCCAAGAACCAACAGCTCAGTCCCTTCCAGCGCCAACTAGTTGGGGTTAACCAGTTTAGGGTTAACTAGTTTAGGGTTAGCTAGTTTGGGGGTAACTTGTTTAGGATTAACTAGTTTGGGGTTAGCTAGTTTGGGGGTAACGTGTTCATGGTTAGCTAATTTGGGGTAACTTGTTTAGTGTTAGCTAGTTTGGGGTTAGCTAGTTTGGGGTTAGCTAGTTAGGGGGTAACTTGTTTAGGGTTAGCTAGTTTGAGGGTAACTTGTTTAGGGTTAGCTAATTTGGGTGTAACTTGTTTAGGGTTAGCTAGTTTGTGAGTAACTTGTTTAGGGTTAGCTAGTTTGGGGTTAGCCAGTTTGGGGGTAACTTGTTTAGATTTAGCTAGTTTGGGGGTAACTTGTTTAGAGTTAGCTAGTTTGGAGGTAACTTCTTTAGGGTTAGCTAGTTTGGGGGTAACCTGTTTAGAGTTAGCTAGTTTGGGGGTAACTTGTTTAGAGTTAGCTAGTTTGGGGGTAACTTGTTTAGGGTTAGCTAGTTTGGGGTTAGCCAGTTTGGGGGTAACTTGTTTAGGGTTAGCTAGTTTGGGGGTAACTTGTTTATGGTTAGCTAGTTTGTGGTTAGCTAGTTTGGGGGTAACTTGTTTAGGGTTAACTAGTTTGGGGTTAGCTAGTTTGGGGGTAACTTGTTCATGGTTAGCTAATTTGGGGGTAACCAGTTTAGGGTTAACTAGTTTAGGGTAACCGGTTTAGAGTTAGCTAGTTAGTCTTTCTTTGCATCCGTCAACTCGCGGCCCGTGATTCAAATTCAAATGCCTGTTAATTTACTTTATTTTAGGTTGCTTTAGTATATTTTGCGAGTACTTTTTCGTACACTTGTGTGAGGGGGCGACTTCAGGTGGTATATAACATTCCAATTGTCCACGAGTCACTTTGTGACTAAACTACACATCGGGAATATTGTTGTTGTTGTTATTCGTCCATCACGAGTGATGAGGTCCTTTTCTTGTTTCACTTAGCCAGTCCGTCCAGTCAAGTATTCTGTAATTTCTGGGTTGTGGATGGGTGCGGAGATGGATGACGAGTCCGATTTGGGATCTGGATACTCGCAGGCAGTGAAAGTAATGAAAGTTTGCTTCGCGAGACAGTGATCATTGTTGGCAACATATCCATGAATCTTATCCGCTTTTTGCTCAGCCAGGAGACTTGCAAGTTACGCAGCATTTTGACTGTAGTTTAACTTGTCAGCGGACTTACGCTCTCCGCTTCACCGCTCGACGTCCTGTGACTCGACTGTGTTAGTACTGGATAAATGAAAAGAGAATGACTTGCGCGATTGATTTGATTTAAGTGAGAAATAGTTGTGCAGTACGTCGACCTCAGTCTCTCGTCCGAGTCCAACTTTAACCAGTGGCAAGACAGGTCAAGACGACTGGATATGGACTCGGTTGCAGTGGATGACCACGGCTGCTCAAGTGCCTCGCCGCGTTCTGTGTGGTCCACACAGCTCAGCACATTTGCTGTCGTGGTAGCCTGGTGACGAATTTCCTGCTTAGCTGGCTGGGCTTGAGCAGGGCAGGGAAAATCTAAAAAAAGCGTTACCTGTTCTTGGCTTCCTACTTTTTCTTTTACCACCTCTCCTGCCCGTTTTCTTTCCGTACGTTTGTTTGGGTCTCTCACTGACAAGCACTCCGAGGAAGGCAAAACGTCTTGTCCCCTCCAGTGGTAACGACTGACCCAAACGCACCTCCGATCTAAGTACAATACTTACGGGAATAAGATTGTCTACAGACACTACAGTCTTCTAATGCACTATTTTTGTTAAAGTTAACAACTGGGATTGGTACGCCGAGCTACTAGAGCTTTTTCAGTGGTCTTGATGTAAGTTGTCCACATCAGGTGCCGGAGATCGCGTGTTTCAATCACGGTGAAGACAGGGATTGTTTTCATGTGGATCTTCCGGTAAATATTTCCTATTTCTCTGGATAGTGAGATCGGACCCCCGAGTTCAGTGTCGAGCGCGTTTCAAATTTTTTGACAATTTCAACTTGAAAAGAGTGGGCTTAACTACTGCTGCCCGAACAAAACTCAAGTTAAAAATCTACCAAAATTATGTGTACCTTTCTCCTGGTGGTTTGTTAAGAGCAGCTATAGATGTCCCCTAACTGGTTGCGGGTCTACTTAACTCTAGTGTTTGTGTCTATTAAGATGGACTCGCACATCGGTTAAACCAACCTCTAACAAACTGGTTGTATACAGACTCTGTAGGGTCTTCTAAACCAGTATACACATATTAAGTTAAATTAAGTCAAGTTAAGTTAAGTAATGTTAAGTTCGTGATGTTCGTCCATAACAATTGATGAAGACCACTCTCTTTGTTCAGCCGTGTGGACAATCTTTTCTCTTGTTGTGTCAGCTGAAATGGGTGAATTGCGCGGTGATTTGGATTAAAGTGAGGAAGCAACTGCACCTTTTGTCAACCTCACTCTCTAGTCCTGAGCTATCCTTGGTCAGTGGCAAGATATTTATCGAGATGACTGGAGATAGCAGATTTTTCCTCAGGGTTTACTCCCGAAGCCTTTCCCATAAACAGGTATCCCGCAAGGTATCGAAGGGGGGATGACATATAACGTTATATTTCGTGCCTTTTCCATAGCCACAAGAGGTCGTAGAGACATCACTCAGCGTGTGAGTGAGTTGGGCATCTCTCACAGGCTGTGTTCAGTCCATTATAGCAATGTCTAAATTTCACACACCAAATCTGACGTTTGCAGCTAAGGCGAAAGGCGCCAATATCGCGAAGTTCAGCCGTGTAGTAGATTAAGTTAATGTACCTGAGACGGACTGTGACGTTTTATGAGAGAAAATAGATTTACTTATCTGTTAGCTACACTGTACAGTGACGGGCAAAATCTGAGACACGTTTATGAGGCATACAAAAGTGGTGACGTCTGAATGAGATTGGCAAAGAATAATATATTGATTAGCACAAAAATGAACTCGTTGCTCTGACAAACTTATTCGAACGCCTGTCCCAGTGCTTCAAAAAATAGCATAGTCAAGTGGATACCGGCTCACTGCGACAATCCAGGCATCGAGGAGACGGAACAGACTCGCAAGACAGGGATGAACACTGCAGCAGAGTGACACAGCAACCATATATGATGAGAAAAAAGCAGCCATCAGAGCTACGTACAGAACAAAATGGAAAAACAAGAACACCATGCCTAGCACCAACTCTCCGCCTATGCACAGGACATATCAGACTGACATCTATACAATTAGTTCAAGATTGGCACTATGGACATTTGTAACTGCTGCACAGCCCCCACCCCCCCCCCACCCCCCCCACCCCACCCCACTCCCCATGTCAGCAGACACACATTTTGCAGCCCTGCCCATCGTATATCTATTTAAGAAGTAGCATTTGGCAACAGCCAGTGTCCTTCCACGAGAAGCTGTACGGAAGTGCACGGAGCCTCAAGCCGACTGCTGCCTTCGTTAGAACCATTGCAGTCGAGGTCTGAATACGAACAAGAGGAAGAAGAAGAAGAAGAAGAAGAAGAAGAAGAAGAAGAAGAAGAAGAAGAGGAAGAAGAAGAAGAAGAAGAAGAAGAAGAAGAAGAAGAAGAAGAAGAAGAAGAAGAAGAAGAAGAAGAAGAAGAAGAAGAAGAAGAAGAAGAATATACTGACTTAAGGATGAGTTCGCCCATCGAAAAATAGTCTTTGTAAAATTAGAGTATACTTAGCGAGTTACTCGCTGTTCGTATTCTGCCACTAGGAAGGTGGGGGGGGGGGGAGGTGTTGCAACTTCCTATCCTGCTGTAAGCCCTTACAGTTGTCAGATTCCTGTTCATTTATCAATATATCTGTCGCACAGATTGTATCGTTTTTTTAGTAGTTGACTAAGCTTGATTTTTACTACACGACTAAACAAGCAAAGAAATGAAGCGTTCAAATGACAAGAAGTTATGATTGAATTGACCGTCAGTGTACACCTGACATGAAGAGGGTTAACGAGCTATATCTAAAGATAGTGATTGTTGATCTCCGTATCTCAGAGAACAAACCATACTTTTGTTGAATACGGTCATGTTTGTGAGTGATGTAATCTCCCTGGACGTCCATACGTTCTCCAGTACAAAGAATGCTGTCATGTTTGTGAGTGATGTAATCTCCCTGGACGTCCATACGTTCTCCAGTACAAAGAATGCCGTCATGTTTGAGAGTGATGTAATCTCTCTGGACGTCCATACGTGCCCCAGTACAATGATGCCGTCTTCACCTTTTGTTTTCTTGCATGGATATCCGAAACTACTACCTCAAATCTGCCAATATTTATACCTGTTTTGGCACGTCCTGTAACACAAGAAACATGCAGCTTTGCAGAGCCGATGTAGCACAGTGGCTAGCGCATTGGCCTCCTAGCCTAGCAATCAGGGATCGGTCCCCACTTGATGTGAGATTTCTATGATTGCTAAACGGGTCTTGGGGTCGACCCAACCTAAAAATATTGGGTACCAGAATAATCTGGTCAAGAAAAAAAATGAGTCTAACACCATATTCCCAAAATGACACATTGGCGTGTTAATGGAATTGTTACTACTTTCTTATAATTTGTTTTGGGACAGCTACAGGCTATGGTTATGGCCCAAATTATGGTTGCATAACTATGTCTGCAAGTTTGAAACCTGCCTGGCACTGTCGGGATCGAACAACTTGTTAGTGCCAAGTTGTATTAGCAAAGGTTTATGACCTGCCATTGTCCCAGGTTTTCCATACACATCGTTCCCGTCATAACAGATGCAGACTAGAAAGAAGGGGATCTCAAGGCTAGGAGAGAGTTAGGCTCTTCCTGGTTGGTAACTGCTTAAGACACATCGCATTCATTTTCAGTACAACGACAAGAAATTGTATACCAGTTCGGTTGTTGCCCAGGTTAATAAGGGCCACAATTTGCACTTAACATCTTCTTCTTCTGCTTTTGTCCTACTTTTCTTGTCATGAGAGACTTTAGTTTTGGAGGCGTCAATGTAGGCACTAACTGGGTTCGTCTCCACTATATGTCTCAGCGTGGTCTTGTGGATTCGGTCACGGATTTTCTTTCAGGCTACCCTTTTCATATACCGCATCTTACAGTTCTGGATCTTACTGTTACGTGTTTCACGTAAGGACCAAGATTGACATTGGTAACACGGCGCATTTATCAGCCTCCTCTTAGTTGAAAGAAATACTCAAGAACGCTTTTTATGTGTCTGTATAAATGAATATGCATGTGTGTGTATAAATTAATGTGTATGTGTGTGAATAGATAAACATCTATAAGTGTGTATAAATGAATATGCATGTGTGTGTAAGCAAAAAGATATGCGTGTATATGTGAATATGGATGTGTACACACGTGTAAGCATATTGCCTTTGCAAATATCTCAAAGAAACAAAAAAAAAGCACATTACCAATATTTTGAGAATTTTAATCATTTTAAATTGGTGTCACCACTCCCTTCACAAAATTTAACTCCCACCATCTCATGTCTCATCTCATGGGAAATTATCACTTCACTTCACGTCACACCATGCACAAATTTTGTTTGAAATTTGTTGTGTTCAAATTTGAAAATTGTTATGCTTTATTATGTGCAATAAAGAATTTTCAACAAACAAACAAATATGAAAGAAATACTCAAGAAACCGAAACGTACGCAATGGATAGAGCACGGCACGTTCATTATGTACCGAGATGTCGTGCCCTTACGACCATCTTCGTTACTTAACTTAACTTAACGTCTTTATACTGGTTTAGAAGACCCTACAGAGTCTGTATACAACCAGTTACATTTACATCACCTTGCTCTAAAATCTATGCGCATCCAGTTTATTCTTAAACGCATTAACTGTCCCTGCCTCCACCACCTCCCCTGGCAATGCATTCCAAGCAGACACCACTCTCTGACTAAAAAAATATTTCCTAATATCTAACCTGGACCTCTCTTTAATCAGCTTGTAGCTATGCCCTCGTGTTATTGTAGGTGGCTGTATTTTAAAAAACTTGTTATAGTCTAATTTATCGATTCCTCTGATCATCTTATAAACCTGTATTAAGTCACCACGAATTCTTCTCTCTTCGAGACACTGTAGGCCCGTTTTTCTGAGTCGTTCCTCATAACTGTAATTCTGGAATCCAACTATCATCTTTGTCGCTCTTTTTTGTATTCTTTCTAGCATGTTTATGTCCCCTCTATGATAAGGACTCCACACCTGTACACAGTACTCCAATCTAGGTCTAACTAAAGCTTTATACAGTTTGACGATCACTTCCTTGCTCCTATGTTTAATATTTCTTTTTATCATACCTAACATTGCATTTGCCTTTTTCACTGCTACCTTAACTTGCTCACTCACCTTTCCTGTATGATCTATTATAACCCCTAGGTCCCTTTCCTTATCTATCTTTCTAATATTGTTTTCTCCCATTCTGTATTTATGTTCCATATTGGATCTACCCATGTGGATGACTGTACATTTATCTACATTAAACTCCATTTGCCAGCTTACAGACCATTCTCGAATTTTATCTAAATCCGACATCAATATATCCACTTCCGCTTTAGATGAGACACTACTGCATAGTTTTGTGTCATCAGCAAATTTTGCAATCATGGATCTCATATCAATGTCCAAATCATTTATATATATCAAGAACAAAATTGGTCCCAAAACCGAGCCCTGTGGCACACCACTTTTCACTTCACTCCACTCAGAGTACTCCTTATTTATGCCCACCCTCTGCCTTCTTCCTGTTAACCAATTTTCAATCCATTTGGCAACTTCCCCACCTATTCCATGTGATTTTAACTTTCGAAATAATCTTTGATGAGGTACTCTATCAAAGGCCTTTGCAAAGTCTAGATAAATAACATCCACTGGCTCCCCTTTATCTATGATTTTAGTAACCTCCTCCATGAATTCTAATAGATTTGTTAAGCATGATCTCCCTCTAGTAAACCCATGCTGACTATTTCTAATTAGATTAAATTTTTCTAAATGCATTACAATGTTTTCTTTGATTATTGACTCTAACAATTTACAGACTATGCTCGTTAAACTCACCGGTCTATAATTTGCCGGATCTGATTTTTTGCCTTTTTTGAATAAGGGGATCACTCCTGCATCTTTCCAATCCCGTGGAACAATCCCTTTTGTAAGTGATTGAGAACATAATATAGCCAATGGTTTTGCTAGTTGGTTTCTAATTTCATACAGCAATTTTGGGTGAATACCATCTTGACCTGGACATTTATTCACTTTCAACCCCTCCAATTTTTTAAAATCCATTTCCTCTGTAATACAGATTGATCTTAATCCCGCTGTATCCATGTCTCTTTGAAAAATATCTATAGGCTCTGGGATCTCGGAGCAGTCCTCCTTTGTGAAGACTGTGCCAAAGTACTGATTAAGCAGATTAGCAGCCTCCCTATTCTCACTTATTATTTTCCCTGTACTGTCTATGAGAGGGCCTACTTTGTCTTTCGTTCTTTGTTTATTTCTAACATAAGAAAAGAAGCTTTTACTGTCAGTCTTGATCCTCTGAGCAAGTTTTTTTTCAAAGTCTATTTTTGCTGTTTTATTCGCTTTCTGAGATATGTTCTGCTTGTCCAAATATTTTACATATGTTTCTTTTGATTTACCTGCCTCTATATATTTTTGCCATGCTTTATTTTTTGCTCTTCTACATTTCACTACAAATCTAGTTATCCACTTTTTACGCTTGGGGTTTACCTCCCTACATGGAACACATTCCTCTTTTAGCGTTTCTAGAACTGTTTTAAAACTTTCCCACTCCTGTTCAACATCTGTTCCTACAATAATATCTTTCCAGATTATGTGGTTCGCTGCCTCTTTCATCCTCTTAACATCTGTCTTAGAGTAGTCGTATGTTCGCGTGTTTATGTTTACTTCTTTCCCTGCAATAAGATCCCAACGGATGATTTGATGGTCACTTGAGCCAAACAGTTCCCCAACGGTAACGTTTTCAATCATATTTTCCTCTGTGGTAAAAACTAGGTCGAGTATGTTTTTGCCTCTGGTGGCTGCTTCTACATGTTGAATTAAAAAATTGTCAGTTATGCACGTAACAAAAGGTTTTGACTCTACAAGTGCTTCTGCCATATCCCATTTTATTTCTGGATAGTTGAAATCTCCCATTAATAATAATTTCCCTTTACTTGCCTTTGCTATGCTACTAATCAGCTCCTCATCTTCCTCTTTTTGACTTGATGGACATCTATAGCACACTCCAATCACTGTTTTTTCACCCCCACTTTCTATTTCTCCCCATACACTTTCATTTTTGTTACCACATGATAAATAATCTTTGATCGTTATATTAACAGAATTTATACAGTATAATAAAACGCCACCTCCCTTAGTTTTGTCTCCAATTATCCTATCTTTCCTTAACATTGTATATCCCTCAATTTCAAGTTCACTATCTGTTACGTAGCAGACCAGACGAGGCGAGACGAGAGAAACACAGTCAGACATGCATATAAGCTTTGTTTTGTCTCTGTATATGCTCAATACTTTGCTTAGACCCTCACATCTAATAAGGTGTAAGACATTCGGAATAAAATGGATAAGACACCAGTCAAAAATATAGGTAGGTGGAAGTAGGTACATTAACACATCAAAAACAGAGACAATGAATACAGGTAGAATTAACACCACACTTGATATTTATGTGCACGAAACAAAAATAAAGTATGTACAAGAATTAAGTATTTGGTAATTGTTTTTACTGAGAATGGCAAACTCGATAAAGATATAGAGACGAGAGTGCAGAGGGAAAAAAGCTGTCACCCACCAGCTGTCTCCACTACTAATACACACCACATTTCCCTCCAAGCAAAAAATCAGATGATAAATAGTATCTTCATCCCAACCCTATGCTATCAGGGTCAGACATGGGATTTGAATAAGACCCAGGAACGAAAGTTAGCCACCTGCGAAACGCGGTGCCTGCGAAAGGTCACTAACAACAACAGAAGAGACAATAAAAAAATGAGTATTTGGGAGAAGGTTGGAACAATTTCCTGCCTACAGTACATCGAACAACAAAGAATGAATTGGTGTGAAACCAACCAGGCCACATTGTTCATGCAACCTTCTACAGCAGAACATCAGAAAGAAGGGCTAGAGGTAGACCGAGGAAAAGGTGGATAGACGAGGTAAACGAGACTTGCCGTAAAATGGGGAAAAATGTTACTCGCGCCACAAGAGAGGCGAAAGACAAATACACGCCACGACACTGGGCTGCTACCCGGTAGAGAGTGATACAACAGAAGAAGAAGAAGAAGAAGAAGAAGAAGAAGAAGAAGAAAAAGAAGTATGTAATATGTGTACAATCTTCTGAATCAGTTGGGCTGAAAGAGTGGGCTGGAATAAGAACAGTGAAAGAGTTCTGTGAAACATATGAAAGAGCCATAGGTTAATTGTGTAATAATCTCATAGAAAAACTAATGTAAGGTACTTAGTTTATATGCAAGTACATCTAAGTACGCTTCAGTTGACCCAGCTTAAATGAGTTCCTGGCTTACTGTCAGACAAACAATAGTTAGCGGTCCATCGCAAACGTTAATGACTACGTCATCAGATGGTTTTGTCTTGAAGATGTAACTTGCTCTGTATTGCTCAGAAACTGCCCTGGTCAACAACCTCACTCTCTCGTTCTTACCAACGTTGTATTAAATGACCAGACGATCAGTCGAGACGACTGGTGGTAACTCAGGATGCAGGTACTGTAGACTTTCCTCCCTTGAGACAATACTTTCTTTAAACTTTCGAGGTCCAATCGCTTACCGTTTCCGTTCATCGCTGTAAAAGGCAAGTGCCTTACCTCTAGACTACAGCGACTTCCTAAAACGAAATATCTACCTGATGAGTACCATACAAATTCTTTTCTTTTAAATACAAACCTAGGCAACTATATTCCCTCCAGCATAATCGCTCATCCCTATAAGTTAAATATTTGTATTTCATTGTACTCTGTATTTAATTCTGAACATTTTGTAAAACAGTGTGTGTTACATGTTCTTTCACTATCTCTATCAACTTTGTCGTTTTCTACGCTTGTGTCACGTGTTCTTTCTCTTTCTTTATTAACTTTGTCGTTGTCCTTCCTGTGTCACACTAACGTTTCGTTTTACTTTTCTAATTAATTCTGTCGTTTTCTCCTCCCGTCTCACGATTTGCTTCGCTTTATTCAAAAACTTTTTTCTGTTCCATTCTGTTTCTGTTTATCTTTGCCTTTGTCTGCTCCTCTTAAGTGTAAATCTTGTTCCTCATTCTCCATTGCCCTTGTCGTTAATTCCTCTAATGCCCCGTTGTTCCTTTCCTCATGTACTTATGTTTTTCTCGGCCACAAATTTCACGCCCTGGTTCACCTTTTCTATTGTTTTTGCTGCTTTTTCTTCTCATGTCCCGTCCTGTATTTTCTTCCCAGTTATGTTTGTTTCTCTGATGCCAATTCCAATTTCTTTTATGTTCATGTGTTTTGTCTTTCCCTTCTCTGAAGCCACGTCCCTTTTCTCCTGTTCATTGTTTTGTCGTTTTGTTCCTCTGATGCCCTGTGTGTTCCTCTGATTCCATGTTTGTTCCTCTGATGCAATGTTTGTTCCTCTGATGCCATGTTTGTTCCTCTGGTACCATGTTTGTTCCTCTGATGCCATATTTGTTCCTCTGATGCCATGTTTGTTCCTCTGATGCCATGTTTTATTCCTCTGATGCCATGTTTTGTTCCTCTGATGCCATGCTTTGTTCCCCTTTATTACCTTTCGTCGTAACCTCATCTAACACCACGCCATGTATAGACGTGCATCTGCAAACAAATCTCATTTTCTCTTCAAGTCGACGATGCTCAAGCAGTGGCAGGCTGTAGAAGAGGAATCCGTCAGACTGGTCAAGCTTATCAACGAGGGGACAGACCAGCATCTCGTCAAGCACTTGCACTCGACGGACCCTATTCTGCTCCGATCAGTGATCCCACACACTGTTAAGCACGGAGAAACGGCACTTCACTTGGCAGGAGTTAGAGAAAGGGTTGACAGTCTTAGATTTATGCTCAAGAACAAAGTGGATGTCAACACGAGGAATGGGTTCGGACACAGGTAATGCTCTAACATCGCGTTGAAACGACTCAACAACGCATGACTGCCTTTTTAATCTTTCTTTACTCGTCTGCTTCCTATTTTTCGTCGTTCGTTCTCAAACTCCAGCTACCAAGTCCTGAAAGGGCGTTGCAAGTAGCAGAATGTAATACGGAGAATGCATTTCTTTGTGTTGTAGTTTACAGTTTAGCTGCGATATTTGCACCGGTCGGCCCGCCATATCTGACTTCAGCATGGGTACCGAGTTAACCCTCTTCGATCCATTTTCCTTAGCCAGTCTGCTCTGTTGCAGCTTGTTATCCAGGATCACCTCGTGGAAGTGTAGAAGGGTTTTGGCAGCTCTGGATCGCTGGCCCTGATGCTAGCAGTCCACTTTGGGTCGCTGACCACTGCAGCTCATACATATCTTGATCGCCCTATCCTGACGTTGACCGACTCCTGACATTGATTGACTCCTTACAAGTGTCACGACTAACGACACGACAGGTAAGAAAGAACAATTGTCCAGGTCATAATGCTAATCCCTTCGTGTGACATCACATCAGAGGAGAACTGATCTCGTTTGTTTTATTGATTTATTTTGGGGACATTTTTTTGTTTGTTTAGTACCTAATCACAGGAAGTGTGATTTGTAAATGCTGAAAAGGCATATTAGATTATTACTAATCTCAAAATTGTCAACAATTATAATTATTTTTATTGTTTTTTCATAAATCATTTCTTCATTTTCTTTTGTATGGGCTACTCGCTATATTGAGAGATGAAGAAGCTCGTTGTAGTAATAATAGTAGCAGAAGTACTCGTATTAGAAGTAATAAGAGTGGTAGTAGCAGTGGTATTAATAGCAGAAGTAGTAGTAGTAGTAGTAGTAGTAGTAGTAGTAGTAGTAGTAGTCGTAGAAGCAGCAGCAGTATTAGTAGTAGTAGTAGTAGTAGTAGTAGTAATAGTAGTAGTAGCAGCAGTACTCGTATTAGCAGTAATTTTGGTGGTAGTACCAGTGGAAGTAGTTATAGTAGTAGTAGTAGTAGTAGTAGTAGCAGTAGTAGTAGAAGTAGAAGCAGCAGCAGTAGTAGTAGTGATAGTAGTAGTAGCAGCAGTATTCGTATTACCAGTAATAGTAGTAGTTGTAGCAGTAGTAGTAGTAGTAGTAGTCGTTGTCGTAGAAACAGCAGTAGTAGTAGTAGTAGTAGTCGTTGTCGTAGAAACAGCAGTAGTAGTAGTAATAATAGTAGTAGTTGTTTTAGTAGCAGTAGTAGTAGTAATAATACTAATAGGTAGGGTAGTAGTAGTAGTAGTAGTAGTAGTAGTAGTAGTATAAATAGTAGCAGTAGCAGTAGTGGTAGTAATACTAACAGTAGTGTTAATAGCAGTAGCAGTGGTAGCAGTAGTAGTAGTAGTAGTAGTAGTGGTAGCACCAGCAGTAGAAGTAGTTGTAGTAGCAGTAGTAGTAGTAGTAGTAATAGTAATAGTAGTGTTAGTAGCAGTAACAGTGGTAGTAGTAGCAGTAGTAGCAATAGCACTAGTAGTAGTAGTAGTAGTAGTACCAGCAGTAGTAGTAGTAGCACCAGCAGTGTAGTAGTAGTATCATCAGTAGTAGTAGTAGCAGTAGTGTCAATAGCGTCAGCAGTATTAGTTGTAGCACCGGCAGTAGTAGTAGTAGTAGTAGTAGTAGTAGTAGGTGTAGTATAAGTAGAACTAGCAGTAGTAGTAGTAGTAGTAGTAGTAGTAGTAATAGTAGTAGTAATAGTAGTAGTAGTAGTAGTAGTAGGTGTAGTATAAGTAGAACTAGCAGTAGTAGTAGTAGTAGTAGTAGTAGTAATAGTAGTAGTAGTAGTAGTAGTAGTAGTAGTAGTAGTAGTAGTAGTAGGTGTAGTATAAGTAGAACTAGCAGTAGTAGTAGTAGTAGTAGTAGTAGTAGTAGTAGTAGTAGTAGTAGGTGTAGTATAAGTAGAACTAGCAGTAGTAGTAGTAGTAGTAGTAGTAGTAGTAGTAGGTGTAGTATAAGTAGAACTAGCAGTAGTAGTAGTAGTAGTAGTAGTAGTAGTAGGTGTAGTATAAGTAGAACTAGCAGTAGTAGTAGTAGTAGTAGTAGAACAAGGAGTAGTAGTAGAACTAGCAGTAGTAGTAGTAGTAGTAGTAGTAGTAGTAATAGTAGTAGTAGTAGAAGAAGTAGAAGTAGAAGCAGTAGTAATAGTTGTAGTAGTAATAATAACAGCAGTAGTAGTAGTTGTTGTTGTGTTTACCTTATGAAACAATATAAAACATTTCCTCTAACAGTCCTCTCTACGCCTGTTTGTGCCATAACTCGGTGCGTTCTGCGCGCTTGCTGGTGGACTTCGGGGCGGATGTGAACGAGATTGTATGCAGAGAGGTGAGAGAATCACTACTTCACAGAATGATCAAGGGAAATCGAGCTCATGCAGGTAGCAGTAAACAGATAGGCAATTCATTCACTGAATGCACATCATAGTTTTAATTTATTGTTTAGATTTGAATAAAAAATTGAATTCGCTTTTTTTCGTATGTGGTGTTTTGTTGTACTGTCTTCGATCAATAATGTTTGTTAAGATCCAAAAGTTGGGTAATGTCTATTTCTCTAGGCTTGAACAATTACTGACACACAGACAAACAGGCAGACAGGCCGGCAGGCAGACAGACATTCAGGCAGTAAGGCAGGCTTATGCATGCATTCTAAACATGCACGCACAGACGCACGCGCACACACACGCGCGTATATATATATATAATCGAGGGGTTCTCAAATGAAACCGGACCAAACTGCAACAAGTGAACATACGTACGATGCACATGGTGACGTCACTTCTGGTGTAAGCAGCACATACCAACTGTCAAGTTTGCTAAATTTCATTATCTTCTGATTCAAAGTTTCCAGAGCAGACAGTTCAAAAATGGCGTGTGTGATACGGAATACGTCCAGAGTTGATCGGCGAGCGATGATTCGGTTTCTAACAGCTGAAGGATGTCGACCAATTGACATTCATTGCAGAATGCAGGCTGTGTATGGTGACAAAAGTGGGTCGAAGACAACAGTGAAGAACTGGACAACGATGTTTAAAGAAGGACGTGAGTTAACGGAAAATCTTCCGAGACCAGGTCAGAAGCATATTGTTGCGTTAACTCACGTTCTTCTTTAAACATAGTTGTCCAGTTTTTCACTGTTGTCTTCGGCACACTTGTGTCACCATACACTGACTGCATTCTGCGATGAATGTCAACTGGTCGACATCCTTCAGCTGTTAGAAACCGAATCGCCGCTTGCTGATCAACTCTGGACGGATATATTTACAATGGGCTTGCCATAAGTCTTTACCCTGACCATGAAGGAGTAGGAGGAGACAGTTGAAATTTGGCACAGTGCTTATTCCTTCTCAATGTAGCCACGACCTGAATTTATACATTTCTGCCACCTCTGTGTGACCTTGAAAAGACCTTCAGAATAAAGTAACCTATTTTTCGAACTAAATTAGTTATCACAAGCTATCAAGACATCTTCGACACTCAAAATGACTTCCTTTCAGCTGTTTTTTTAAGTTTAGGGAACAGAACAAATCTGGGTGATAATGGTGAACCCAAGTCTTATCTACTGTCACCATGGTCGGCAACATGTTTTTCGACCGACACATTTTGAGCAATTGGCTACAGTAAACAATACGTAGCAATCTCGAAGTTCAACCCCTGCAGACACGAGTGGAGCAGTCCCAACTACAGTGGTTTGGCCATGTCTGTAGAATGGAAGAAGATCAGATACCAAAGCGGTCATGGGAGATAAAAAGTCAAGGACGCAGACCCACAGGACGTCCCAAAGTACGTTGGGAAGACAACATACGAAAGTCCTTAAGTGATCGAGGCCTGGATTGGAAGGAGGCCAGGAAAAAGACGGCGGATAGAGCAGTGTGGCGTTCTTCTTGAAAACCTCTACACCTCACGGTTGAAGAGGAGCGACTAAATCAGTAAGGTCACAGCAATCAACCCTCGTTTGTTTCTGTTCACATGTCACAGACGCGGAACCCAGCGGGCACACACTTTTCTCATGTTCAGTCTGTTGTGTAAAATTCTAAAAACTGGACTTTCATTCAGTTTTGCTGACCTAGACTTCTCAGCAATTGTCATTTTCCTATCCTGGTCAATGATTTTCTTCACTTACAGCATTTTCATCGCTGCACTCTGAGGATGGTTTTCCTGATCTTGGAAGATCAGCAACATGGGAACGGCCACACTTAAACTGCCTACATCAGTTTTTTACAGACGCATACAAAGGACATAACTCCTCAAACACTGGTGCCAGGGGGTTTTCCCCTGCAACATCAATCATTTTATCACAGTTCTGGCCTCCGATTTCTCCATTGTTCTGACAAACCGTTTGAGTAGCAGATCCGGTCACTGTGTTGCGCCATGCACAATACAGGGTAAACCCGTCGAGGAGGGAAATTCATACTTCTCAAGTCCCGTAACAATTGAATGAGCTACATATCTGCCAATTTTAACTTTTTCCTCCTACTCCTTCATAGTCAGGGAAATACTTATGACAAGCCCCGAGGTGTACTCAAAAAGTATTCGAGTGTATTTTTGTCCGTGAGACAAATGAATCTTGTGTGTAGTTCGGCAGCAATGTATAGGTGTTCGTCATGCGCACGTGTGAATATTTCTCCGAGCACAGATTGCGTCAGTCGCTGTCAGCAGTCAGCATTTCAGTGTTGAGTGTAGCGAACACCTGCCGGGTTTTCATTCACCACGAAATCACGAATAGATGATCAGTGGTAC
The DNA here is from genome assembly GCA_036924085.1 of Ariolimax columbianus. NCBI lineage: Eukaryota > Metazoa > Mollusca > Gastropoda > Stylommatophora > Arionidae > Ariolimax > Ariolimax columbianus. Next base: position 43,808,428 of record JAVGWX010000008.1, on the reverse strand, counting down.
TGCATTAGATATTGCCAAAAGCTAGGCAATACCCAAGTGGAAACCATTCACAACATTCAACAGAATGCCGGTGACAATGTCATGATCATCACACAAATTAAGGAAGGGTACATTGGCTTCAAAGATGGCCGTACATTGGAGGAGACCGTATCATGTTCCGGTAGACCCTCAGCAAGCCGAAAACATGAACATTGACCAGGTATGGACCTTGGTCTTACAGAACCGTCGTGTCACCATCCGAGAGATATGCGGGTGAGGTGGAGAAAAACATTGGTTCGTTACACTCCGTTTTAAGCAAGGATGTTGATATGCGGCGAATGTCCACAAAATTTGGGTATACACAGCAAACGATGGAGCAGAGGCAAATCCGTCTGGAAGTCTCACAGGACATGCTGAGCTACGTAAACGGCGTCGCCGACTTCTTGAACACGGTGATCACTTGTGGGCGATGAGTCGTAGGCTTATGGGTACGACCAGGATAACAAAGCTGCAGTCCTCACAGTCGAGACATTCATCATCCTGATGCAGAAAAATATGAGGAAGGTGCGTAACAATGTCAAAGTCATGTTCACCGTTTTCTTCGACTCGCGTAAGACTGTGCGTCACAAGTACGCACTACAAGGTCAAAACATTTCCAAAGAGTTCTATCTAGAGGTTATACATAATCTTCATGATACTATTTGACGAATATGACCCGACCTCTGAACAACGGAAACTTGGCAGACCCACTATGACAACACACCCACCCATTCTTCCCATCTGATTCAGACGTTTTGGGCCAAATACAACATTCCTCTGGTTTGCCAGACTGACTATTCTCCTGACATGGCTTTTTGCAATTTTGGGCTGTAAATTTGGATGAAATAGTCCCGATTTGAGACAAGAGAAGACGTTTTGTAGAATGCAACGACCCAGATGTACATCATTCTCAAAAATGCCTTCTTGAAATGAACAATGGCGGCTCCGCTGGGATAAGCGTGTGAAGTCCCAATCAGTGCACTTTGATGGGGTTTAGGGTTACAAAATTACAGGTATTTGTATTTTTCCGTTCAAAAAGTCTGATACTTTTTTAAGAACCTCATTCATACATTTGTTCCGTCATCAGTTGAACTCCTACTGGAGGCAAATGCCGCGATCGAGGCTGCCACAAAAGACGGAGATACGCCCCTACACTACACAGCCAGATACAATCGTCCCAAAATAACAAGTGTTTTAATTGAAATGGGCGCCGACATCAATGCTACGAACATAAGGAAAGAGACGCCTCTGCATGTTTCTATCACCAACGGCACTCTTGAAGTGGCTAAGATCCTGGTCAAGGTAGGTCCTGTCATACATTAGTCAACAACACCTGTCTCTATCTTACAATAACGCCTGATTAGGTAAGTGGCAGAGCTTTTGCTATTCGCGCGTAGGCATATAGTAAAACGCTTGTTACCGGCACGCTATTCGAGTCAGGCACAACATACTGACCAGGACGTCGCGTCAGGGTCATGCACAATATACTAGCCAAGACCCTAGTCTCGCTTCCATTTAGCGTTCCTTGGAGACATGCTGTATTCAAGGCAGCCTGGCTGACGAGATGTAGATCGATATTATCTCCGTAGTAGTTAGCGCCACGCAGATGAAGCCAAGCATAGCACAACCGCCTAGAAGACTGCGGTCACTACGGTCCACCTTCATCATGCTCGGGATGTGAGGAAAGCTACTACAACCCGCCATTTAACGTCCTTTTCATGGCGTCCAAAAAATAAGACTTACTTACTGTAAGCATTAAACAACAACACCAACAATAACAGCCAGGAGTGGCTAAATCTGTGGGATACATCCCAGGCAGGTCGAATGTATTTTAGACACCAAGCAAATCCAGATCCCCATGACACAGCTGAGTAATTGCAAAGAAGAGATCAGAGTTTGATGTTCAAACTAGAGAATCACCCCATACCAGCAGAAGAGACATGTACTAATTTCAGAGCTGAAGCAGCAGATGTAGATGCCGCAACTCAGATTCTTATCAGACAAAACACAACTACCTTGGAAAACGGTTATTCTAGCAGACTCATGGATATTACTCCAAGCCATCTCAAGCCACCAAACAAGACTTTCACGTGGAATAAAATACAACAACGGATTGCAATCTCAAAAAACAGATCTAGTCATACAGTGGACTCTGGTCAACTGTGCGATCTTTGGAAACGAGAAAGTAGATGCGCTCGCAAAATCTTAAAAGTGGCGGCACGCAGAATCATCATCCATGTAGCTATATAAAAGCAAATACACTAGGACAAAAAAACTAGGATTAAATACAATTCACTGGACACATGCTCTGGTAGGAAGGTCTAGAGAACCATGTGAGAGGACCGATCGAGGACAGAAGAGGATTAGGGAAAAAGACAAAGAATATAAGACGGCAGGACAAAATAGATGGGAAAACACAGGGCATCTGATATGTTGACATTCTCAAAAGGATGGAACGTCTTAAGTCATAAGCGACAAGGTAGATAATCCTGTGCATATCCCAACTATGTATGATTCCAGCCGTGTAGTCTTGTCACAAAGTGACCAGTGGAAGATTGGATTGTTCATGCACCCTGACGTCGCCACCGAGCGGTCATGCTGGTGCTGTAGGGATCTAGATTGTTGAATCTAGGGTTGGTATTAGCCATCTATTTCCTTTAGGATCGTTAGTTGCACTACTTTTTGTCCCGCTGCTACATCGCTCTCTCTCTCTGCCTCTGCTTCTTTTTTTATACTTGCAAACTTGTTGACCCTTGGGTAAGTGCAATAATGAGGAACCGGAACTGGGTTTTTCGCATGATATCACCGTGACAACGAGCTGGGTAAAGAACATTTCTAGTAATATTGTCGGCTAGGCGAACATAGTTGACGAGGTCACAGTGCCCTACCGCATTTAATGGACGATGAAATCAAATCGATGTGAACGCACGATGTGGATCGTTGGTTAGGTTTGGTTAGTGTTCAAAATAATTTGCGGACCAGGTGGATGTTGATGTAAAGAATTGATTGCCAACAGCGCTTGGCAAGACCACTTGACTGGTACTTCAGGAATAGAGCTAGGTCCCCCTAAGCTTCCCCGTTATATCGTAAAATGCGAATAGAGACGGTTTTGCATGAGGTTAGCAACATTATCATTTAGAATTATTGAAATTGAGAAATTGAAAACCCCACGACCAATACTCTGCTGCATGCCTCCTGCAAAGACGTCAGCTGTAGTGGTGATCTTATGCTGGGGTGGGATGGAGAGGAGGAGTTGCTATAGCTTTGAGGTAAGACGCTCGCCTCTGAAGAAACAAACGAATGAACGAAATAATGTACATTTGGGGTATTCGAGTGGGCCAAGTGTCATGTGACCCCCCTGTAACAAGGCAAGATAAGATTTAGTGTATAGTCGTTGTAGAGATGGACGATAAACTCAGAGGTCATGTGTACAAGATGTGCTCGTATAAGAGCATTTGCCAGTTTAAAATTGAAAAGAGAAGACTTGAAGTCACTGCCAGGCAAAAATCGCAAAATGATGATATACCTACTGAATACGGTACCTACCCAGTCCTAGTAAATCCAAGAAAAGTAAACCTGCATCCCGTGCTACCCCCAGTCGTCTCAACTAATACGTCATGCCGCTGGATCAAGGCAGTTTTGGACGAGAGAAGTGCGGTAGATGATAGTACAAAATCTTCCTCACTTAAATCTAATAAAAACGCAGTTTCAGACTTTAGATGATTCGAAACAACAAAATCTCGCTTTCCTGACGTTGTCTGTTTCATTGTAATGGGCATTATGGAACGAAAAGGGCGAATCATTATCGAATGGGGGGGGGGGGGGGGGGGGGATGTAAACATAGTGGAAAAGACACAAAGAAGAGCGACACACAAGGATAGTGGGATTCCAAAATTATAGTTATGCGAAAAGACTCAGAAAAACCGGCCAACATTGTCTAGAAAAGAGAGGAATTCGGGGTTTATAAGAAATTAACGGAAAGGATAAATTAGCCTATAACAAGTTGTTTTTTTTTAAAATACAGTCGTTTACAAGAACAAGAGTGCACAGTCACAAATTAATTAATGAAAGGTCCAGACTAGATAGCAGGAAATAATTTTTTTTTAGTCAGAGAGTGGTGAATGCTTGGAATGCATTGCCAATGAAAATTGTGGAGGCGGGGTGAATTAATGCTTTCAAGAATAGATTGGATACGCATAATTAATTTTAAATTAAGTTAACGTAAAGAAACTTGTTGTATACACACTCTGAAAAGCCTTCTAAATCAGCATAAATACGTTAGGTTCGGTTAAGTTAATAAAGATGATCTACTATCTAATAAATTGTAGGGCTGTGTGGTTCAATTGACTTTCAGAACAAAGCAAGTACATCAGCCAAGGACAGACAAGGGATGACAGCTTTACATTCAGCTGTTGCCACCAACGCCCTAGAACTGGTTCGCTTGATGCTGACCAACATCTCAACACAGGTCAACAGTAAGGTCAGTCCTACTCAGATTGATCAGATCATCAGCAAGTGCCATATCGACTGACGTAGGCGATCACTGATCTCCATAGCTTCTTATTCTGGATGGTCTGTATCAATGCTGGCCTTGACGTTCTTCCGTGTTGTGATTTTTGTTGCTTGTCTATCGCTTCCTAAAACGACCAAATTGTCATCGGTTAATCATGGAGTGGGCTAGGAGGTGGCTGATCAAAGCAATCCGAGCCCAAAAATGTCTGTCACACTCAGGGCAGAGAAACACTGTCTGACCGTCAGATGAATGCATTTCGTCTCTTGCCTTTCGTGTCGCTAGTCTCCATACAGTTTCCTTGATTCGTATCTGCTCCATATTCGTCGTGACAGCAGAGATTTTACTGCGCTAGCAATGTTCTCCCAATATTCTAGATCGTTGTCATAATTTGTCCTTGAGGATTTCAGAGTGTCTTTGTAACATTGTATGTGGCCAGCGCGAACATTGATTGCCTAACTCTAGCTCGCCATAAATGATGTTCTTTAGAAACCGCTCATCTGACATGCGGACAACATGACAAGTTATCTAAGCTGCAATTTGCACAGACAAGTGTGGGTGCATTTCATGCCAGGCCGCGAAAGAACTTCTACATCTGGGAACTTATCTTGCCATTTTATGTCCATCAGTTTTCTTAAGCAGATGGAGGTGGTCGAGCTCCTTCGCTAGTCGACTGTACACAGGCCAGTCTTCACAGGCGTATTTAAGAGTTGGTAGATCAACTGGCATATTAGCCTTCAATTTGGTTATAAGCTTGATTCCTCTCCAGTCCCAAATTGAGGATCTTAGTTTTTCAAAGGCTACACTAGCTTTGGCAATTCTCCAGTTCAGTTCATCATCAACGAACTGCTCTGGTGAGTGTGCTACCAAGGTGTACAAATCGTGCCACCGACTTTAACATCTGACCATTGTTGTACAAGATGGAATTGTGCTGAGTTCTTGCAGCTGCTTGGTGTAGCACTTCAATCTAGCTGATATAAATGGTAAGCCCGTAGATATTGCATGCTGCTGCGGAAAGGTCAACAATACATTACATTTAAGTCTCTGAATTGTCGTGTCGGGATATTAAACCACAGTTCCTTCTTTTTGCTATAATATCGTTTGTAACATCAGAATATGAGAAATGAGTATTTGAGAAAAGCTGTTGGCGTCACATTGCTGGACAGGCTACGAAACAAAGAAACCAGACGGAAGGTGGTTGCAACACCGTGCATGGAATACTTGGGAAAGCAGAAAATAAAATAGTTCGGTTACCTGACAAAAATGCAACCAAAGTTACCAGTTGCGTAGATTTACAGCACCAAACACAACAGGGATGGAGATGATGAGGGAGACCAAGAAAAACATGGATAGAAAGTGATAGTGAGGCACTAAACACGAAATGCAACAATATCGACGACACATCTGGCAGACATTAGTTTTTAGAGATAGGCGTCATGTCTCCTTACATACCTAAACCATGTACGTTTTCGAGACTGGAAGGTATTCCTGCTCACCTACCGGGGAACTTATTGTGTCTCTTACATAAACATTTATGTTATGTCCTTTAACAAAAATGCCAATAATTCATCTGTATATATACATATATACAAAAGGAGTTCAAGTCAAACCTGTAATATTTTTTTTTAAAATATAACAATTGTTTTCAAGTAGTCAAAATGATTTTTTTTCCTATTTAATCTCGTGCGTTTATGCACTTATCCTAGAGTTTATGCAATGCTTGAAAAGCTTCAACGTAGAAAGATTTGTCAGTTTGTCTGAACCAATATAAGACAGCATGTTTTACTTCGTCATCAGTGCTGAAGTGCTGACATTGCAGGAAGTCTTTCAGGGGTCGAAACAGGTGGACATCGCTTGGAGCGAGATCTGGGCTGTAAAATGGAGCGATCCAAAAAGTCATAGGACAGAAGTGCCTCTAACTAATGATAGTAGTATTCCAGCACGCCATAACCCATTCAGGTAGAACTAAAACAAAAAGTCCCGGTTTAATTTTAATGCCCTCGTGCGTGTGTGTGTGTGTGTATATATATATATATATATATATATATATATATATATATATATATATATATATATATATATATACATATATACATGGCATGGCTTGGCTTGGCTTCGTTCGTTCTCAATTTACCGCTACCAAATCCTGACACAGGCCTAAGTAGCAGAATATAGTCTAGAGAACGGAATGCGTTGCGTCGAAGTTTACAGCTTGACTGCGATATTTGCACCTTTCGGTCCAACACATCCGACTTCAGCAAGCATTTCTTGAGCATCCGGTTAGCATTCCCGTTTCGATCCCTTCTCCTTAGTCTGCTCTGTTGCAGCCTGTTATCCAGGATCACCGCGGGGAGGTGTGGAAGGGTCTTGGCAGCTCTGGTTCGCTGGCCCTGACCCTAGCAGTCAGCAATGGGTCGCTGATCGCTGCAGCGCATGTGCTGCTCAGCATCTTGATCCCATATATATATATATAAATATATTGCAAAATCTGCTTTTCAATTTTGCTCTGCTTGTGCCTTTCAGCGTCAGATTACGGAAGAGGTTTCTTGACCGGATCCTAGTACGTGCTACATGGATAGGGAGCTTTAATGCTTCTGTTGTTTCTACTATCCATCTTGTTCGTGTCTGGCTCTTGGTTTTTTATTTCCATTGTATATGTTTACTATTGTTTTCTGATAATCTGTATAGGATTGATTGGGAGAGGGGGGGGGGATGTTATCTGGTTAGTCGTTTCACCTAGCCGAACCAGTTGGTTTGCTGTCTATTGATGAGGTCTAGCACTGGTGCTCTACCTACTTGTCTCTCAGTATCTTTGTTTTTGATCCTATCCATTCTTGTTACTCCAAGCATTCCGCGCAGGCATTTCATCTCTGTTGTTATGATGTTTCTTTTATCTTTGTTTGCTAATGTCCAATGATGACACTGATAGGACAATATGGCTAGGAATATCGTGTTGTATAGCGTTCTCATTGTATCCATTGTCACGTGTGTGCATTTTATTATCGCAGACATTTGCCATATGTAAATCTGTTTTGGATTTCGGTGTCACATTTGCCGTCTGCTGAGATTATGTTGCCAAGATACGTGAAATATTTCACCTGTTTTGCTTGTTCGTTTTGTATTAATATTGTAGTTTCGATTTCTTTTCCTGCAATTGACATAACTTCGGTTTTTTCTATGTTGATTTTGATACTACAGACCTCATTAATCTTGTTGCTATGTCCCTGCAGTTGTTTATCTGAGGTTGCTATTAGTGTTTGGTCATCAGCAAAGAGAAGTTCATTTAAGTGATCACTACGGTTGTTTCCCTCGCTAATATTGGGTTTTATTTTTTACATATTGCGTCAAAATATGTAATTTTCTTTTTAAGGAGATAGTACACAATCTTGCTGTACAACGGATCTAATATGACATTTTTCTTAATATTCTGCGTTTGTTCTTACTACACATTAGCTATTTACATAAAGACTGTTACATAGGTTGGTGAAATGTCTATTATTATAATTATATATGTCTGTGTGTTACCGAAAGTGTGGTTTTTTTGTTTTCTAACACAGGAGGTATTGCTTGGTAGAACACCACTTTTGCTGGCCTGTTCAAACGGGAAACAGAAAATGGTAGCTCTTCTGTTGTCTCACGGAGCAGACGCCAATCTGACCACTAACTCCCGGAAGTCGGTGTTGCATGTGGCAGCTTCCTCCGGAAAAGCGGATGTGCTTTGTACTGTCATTAAGCGGATGCAGAACCTAAACGCACTGTCTATAAATAATATAGTAAGTAGCTAGCTAGCTATGTATGTATGTTTCTTTCTATGTGTTTATGTGTGTTAATTTCTACTGTGCTTGTGTGCGCGTGAGTGTGCGTGTGTCTGTGTGTGGCTATTTGCGTGACGGTGTCAATTTCTACTGTGCGTATATATGTGTGTGCCTCTCTTTATGTTCGTATGTGTGTGATAATGTATGTGTGCAGCTCTGAATGTGAGTTATATATGTTTGGGCGTGTGTGTGCGTGCTTCTATCTCTGGCTATTGTGTGTGTGTCTTTTGTGTGAATTTTCACTGCGTGTGTGTGTGTCTGTCTTTATCTCTCTCTCTCTCTCTCTCTCTCTCTCTCTCTCTCTCTCTCTCTCTCTCTCTCTCTCTGTTTCTGTGTAATGTGAGTATGTGTGAATCTATATGTGTGCAGCTCTGTGCATTTCGATTGGGTGGGTCTATGTGTATGTGCGTCTGTCTGCGCGTGCGTCTGTCTCTGGTTATGTGTGTATGTATGTCTGTGTATATGTGTCTGTGTGGGCTTTAGCGAGTCTCAGTCTCTAGCTATGTGTATGAGTGCGATATAATTTATATTGTATATGTGTTTATGTATGTCTGTCTGTCTCTCTCTCTCTTTCTCTCTGAGATTATTAATGTCCCTGTCACTCTGTCGCTATCTCTCCCGCACTCTCTCTTTATCTCTCTCTCTAGCCGTGAGAGTCAATATGTATGTATCTCTTGTGAGTATGTATGTTTTTAATGCGACTCTAATCACGCGTGGTTTTGTGTGGTGGATGTATGTATATGTCTGAATATGTGTGAGTGAGTGTTTGTGTGTGCAACTGTGTGTGTATTAGTCTCTTTCTCTGCAGTTATTATTCTCTCTCTCTATCTCTCTCTCCCTATTTTGCTATCTTTCTCTCTCTTTCCCTCTACCTCTCTTTCTCTTTTGCTCTCTCTCTATATATCTTTTTTCTTTCTTTCTTTCTCTATTTTTCCTCTATATCTCTATTTCTCTCACACTTTTCACACTTACTTTCGTTTTTTCGCTATCTTCTCTCTTTGTATCTCTCCTTCACTCTCTGTCTGTCTTTTTATGTCTTTCTTTTGATCTCTCTCTATCTATGTTATTCTCTCTTTTTCTCTCATACTTTCTCTCTCTCTCTCTCTCTCTCTGTTGCACTCTCTCTCTCTCTCGCTCTCTCTGCCTGTTTCAATCGGGGCTGTCTCGCTCTCTATCTTTTTCTCATCTATTTCATCCTCTGTCACATTGTCTGTCTTTCTCTATCGTTTTCTCTCTTCGCGCTCTCTCATCCTCTCTTTCTTCCTGTCACTCTTTGTCTCTCTTTCTCTCTATTTCTGCTCACTCTATGTCTTTTGTTCTCTCTTTCTCACCTTCTCTCCATCTGCATGAGTCTGATTGTGTTTGCCTCTGTACATGTTAGTCCTCCTTGCTCTGTGTCTCTATGTATTGTGTCCCCTAAATGTAATTGAATGTATCTTCCACCCAGTGTTTGTGTGCCTCCTGTTATATGCATCATCGGGTATGTATGTCGCTCTGTGTGAACGTGTCTTTATATATCCGTATAATTGAGTCGTAGCGATGAGCGCCTTAAGGTCCTCATCAAACTTATCTTTGATCTCTTCGGGATTTGTTATGGTGGATGCGTATGCACTGATAAGTGTGGCATGGCACCCTTCTATTAGAGGGTGACGACGCGTAATGAGGCGGTCATTGATTCCCTTTGGCATGCTCGTGAGCGTGTGCATGGTCTTCATGGCAAAGCCAACTCCAGCTTCACGACGATCTTGTTAGCTGCCGAAGCTCCAGAAGAAAGTATAACCAGCGCCTTCTACTGCGATCTGCCCTTCCTCTGTCAGTCGTGTCTCGCTCAGGGCGGCTATGCAGATATTGTATCTAGCCAGTTCCCTGGCGATCAGTGCTGTCCATTGTTCTGGTCTGTTCGCTATGGCGTTGTCCAGTTGCGTGCGGACATTCCATGTTGCAAGCGTCATTGGTCATTTTCGTGATCGTTTTCTGCCTGTTCTTCCATTGCAGTTAGGGATCCCTGCCAGTTGCAAATTACTGGTCATGGTATAATCGGCGGGGTGATGTCATGCGTTGCGCAATTTGTATATAGTGAGGGAGTGGAAAACAGGATCTTCCTCACTTCCTCGTATGGACCCAACGTATTCTAGAGGCAACAATTGTCAAGACCTCTAGTGAAGGGTTCGGATGCAGACAGCAAAGTGTCAGCGTTTACCTCATTTTTCTCTGCTGTCCTTCCTGTCTCTGTTATCGGTGGGGTTGAGGGTTGAGGTATGTGTTTCCCTGTGCCAGTTGCTTTCTGTTTTTTTCCTCCGCCTTTCTTTCCTCTGGTCTTGCCAATTGAATGCTTATTTGTGAGTTCCGATGCCGTCTTGGTTAAATGTATTCTCAGCTCACGCAACCGATGTAGACCTGAGTTTGAAGGGATGTAGTAAGTGATGTATTGAGCTGATCGAAGTGTGATGAGCTCTGCCCTATAGTACGGTCGAGATACCCGGGTCAGGATGATCTCCGTTTCATTGATCATGTTTTGCTATCTAGGTCATGCTAAAAATACACTGTTTTATGCTTCGCTGCATCACTTTTTTCACGAAAGTATGCTTAACTCACATGTCGGCACATTTATATCCCCGAATCACGTTAGTAGTCCGAGAGGATTACTGATTAATTCCGCAGGATCTGAAGGTAGCTTCAATCGTTCACATATACAAGAGAAAAGGCAACCGGCAGAAATGCGACAATTATCGTAGCAGGCAAGATCCTAGCGCGCGTACTACTAAGCTGGCTCAACAATCACCATGAACAAAGCCAGAGCCGGAAGAGAAACAGTGGACATGATTTTTGCTGCTTGTCAATTACAAGAGAAGTGTCGGGAACAAAACCAGGTCCTATACACCACATTTAATGATTTGATAAAGGCATTTGATACAGTAAACTGAGGAGGGGGGTGGATGATTATGTCCAAGTTTGGCTGCCCCAACAAGTTCATAACTATGGTGAAACAGCTACACCAAGGCATGTGTGCTAGTGTACTGGACAGCGGAGAGATTTCCAAAACTTTTCTAGTAACAAACGGAGTAAAACAAGGATGTGTACTCGCTCCGACCCTGTTCATCATGATGTTCTCGGCCATATGACGGACGCCTTCAGATCGCTTGAGCTTGGCATACCCATAAAATACCGCACGGATGGCAACCTACTCTATACCAGAAGAATGAAGGTCAAAACCAAAGTGGCTGGTGACATAATCAGAGAACTTGTGTTTGCTGATGACTGCGCTCTGAACAGCAACTCAGAACTGAACATGCAGGTGGGAAAAGACCTGTTCTGTGCCGCATGCGAAATTGTTGGCCTGATCATAAAGCCAAGAAAACAGAGTTCATGTACCAACCAGCACTAGCTATGCCGTACACAAAACCAAAGACTACAGTCAGCTGGCAGACGTAGAAAGATTCACGTATCTGGGCAGCACGCTGTGGAGATCTGTCAGCCTCGATGATGAGGTGGCAAACAGAATAGAAAGGGCCAGCCCAACCTTTGGTAGAATGTGATCAATGGTGTGGAAATGTTGTGGTTTCAGCGTCAAGACTAAACTCACAGTCTGCCGTGCCACCATCATTCCAACCGTACTCTACGTACGCGAAAGCTGGACTGCATACTCTGGACATGCAAGGAGGCTAAACCACTTCCACACATGTTTCCTGAGGCGAATATGACACATTCATTCGATGGCAAGATCGCGTCACTGACATCGGGGTTCTCTTGAGGGCTGACATGGCCAGCATCCATGCACTGCTAGAAAAAGCACGACTAAGATGGGCCTGAGACCTCGTTTTATATATCAGTCGAACGGCTCCAAAAGAAGGTCCTCTCCGGCACGCTGAGAGAAGGATAGCGCGAGAAAAGGCACCCAAAGAAACGTTTTAAAGACAGTCTGAGGGACTCACTGAAAAGTTGCCAGATATATCTCGCTACCTGGGAATGTCTTGCGCAGTACAATTTTGACTGGAGAAGCAAGCCCAGAGCAGACGCGAGACCCGGAAATCACGAACTGCGAGAACATCAACTCCTTCTACAGGCCTCGTGTGCCCGTTATGCAGCAGACGTTTTCGTACTCGCATTGGCCAGTTCAGCCACACCCACACCCAATAGGGAAATCTGTGACAATGATAATGTCGGCGGACTCAACAACGATGGACAGCTATTATTATTTTTTGCGCCGGTCTTTACATGTATGTCTTTCTTCCTCTCCGTATATATTTATATACGTATGTTTTTTTCTGTGTTTCTGTAAATTTCTGTGTCTCTCATTGTCTCTATGTGTTTCTGTGTGTGTGTGTGTGCCCGTCTTAAGTTCTTTCTGTTTATGTGTCTGCAGTGTATGTGTGTCTTGCACTGTCTCTTCTGTTTCCTCGAGTTTCTCTCTGTTGAATGACTATCTTTGTGTTCTCTGTGTATGACTATCTTTGTGTTCTCTGTGTATGACTATCTTTGTGTTCTCTGTGTATGACTATCTTTGTTTTCTCTGTGTCTCTTTGAATAGATATGTGTCTGTGGGCCTATCACTATATGTTTCCTGCGTGTATCTCTAAACATCGCGCTCTGCTTCTCCTGGCATTTCTTTTTCTTTCTCTCTCTCTCTCTCTCCCTCTCTTTCTCTCTCGCTTTCTTTCTCTCTCTCACTATAGCACTCTATATTTCTTTCTGATTTATAAATATCTCCTTTGCATATAAATATATTGAACTATGTAGGAGGTTTTTAAGAGCTAGTTTTTGATGTTTCCCCAAACTACATAACCCAGGCTCTTGCCGCTGCACGCCCCTTATCTGCACACTCAACACACAATCACAAACTCGTGCTCACGATCGGATTACGTACTCACTCGTTCTGTTCATTCACATATAATCAGATCACCATCAATCAGGTGATCTGTACATCCACATACAATCGGTTCAGGTATGCGCAGCCGATCTGTGCATCTACATACAATCAGAACACACATCGTTCCCAAATGCCATGCACATACGACACCCATTCAGATCTCGTCTATATGCGATCTGTACATTACGATACAATCAGGCCATTTACAATCAGACGATCTGTGCACTCACAATTACTTAGTTCACTTCACGTATTCACACGAATATGTACATTCATGTGTAATTAGATCACGCATAGCTCACTAGGTGTCCTGCAGGTACGACACACATTTAGATCTTTTGCTGTTCACAGGGTGTCTAACATAAACACCAATAGAGCGACTGGGCAAAACTCGAGTTGTATGTCCAGTCACCCTGCAAACTCACACACTCACAGACTCCTGATGGCCTCTCAATCACTTTTCTAGCTAATCTGCGTTAGTACATCTTTTGCAGAGTATTTTAAAGTCTCAAGCAACATCATAGCTGTCCGATGGTCTCCTATTGGTTGTCTGACTTAGCCATCACTCTAATTTGGAAGTACCCCCAGCTAATTGTTATTGGCTGATGATCCCCGAATCCCTGTCACTCTAAATGGCGTAGCCGATCGTGGCGGCATCTAAGTGTCGCATACCCCCCTCCTCCGCAGTAACTAAGCTAATCAGGAAGGCAGGAGTGGACAGTTACGAATCAACTCCCACCTCAGCTCCAAACACCTCCCCCCCCCCCCCCCCCCCCTTTGCGCCAGACAAATGTTTCCACCTAAACCACTCGATTCTTTTGTCGACCTGGTGTCGAGACGGTGATTGACCTTGGCATGCATTCAGGCAACCTTTGTTCCCAGAGATACTAGCCAAATCTTCCCTGCCATAAACGTCCATGCCCCAGTTGGAACTGTCACAAGCATCGCTCTGTACTACAGCCAAGAGGACCCCGGTCCAACTTTCTAAGTACGCCTCGGGATATGAGGAGAACCAATATAACCTGCCCATAACGAAATTCGTCAAGGCTACCTACCTAAAGTATGAATGGCATTAGCAGCAACAACAAGAACAGCAACAACATCAATAATATAACTGTTACAGTCCGTGTACCACTCAGATGTAGCTCTTAATGTGGAATATATAAGTCTACTGGAGGCTACTGTATCGAATCCATGAAATACAATAACACCATACTTCACCGATCCTAGCTTCTTTGGTCAACTGTTGCTATGCCTCTAGCCCGGTGAGGTTCATGAAGGAGACTGTGCGTTTCCGGTCTTCATCGGTCCCCCACAGCTCTTTGAGCATGGTCGCTAACCCGGGCCAGACTACCTCTCTTTGGTATGCATAGGTTGGGTAGTCCTGTAGAATAGGTTCTGGTGTTTGCTTGGCTGCTTGTGGCGGTGTCTCTAAGACCAGTTCTTTGGAGGTGAGCTTTGAGTCTGCAATGTCCCGTTCTGAGTCTGAACATCTGTGTTTACTCATCTCTGCCGAGTTTGTCTATGCTGTCATTTTCTGGCTTGTATTTTCTGTGTGCTGGTCTATCCATACCGTCTTCATGGATTGTTAAATGAGTGTCTTTCCTTTTTTATAGCTATGTAGATGGCGAGTCTTCCTGCCACCACTTCCGGCTTTCGCGAGCTTATCTGCCTTCTCATTTCCAATGATCCCACAGTGGGCCGAGATCAACTGTGGGTCAAGATCTGTTTTTGGGAAAACAGCAACCCTGTGTTAGATTTTATATGTTTTTTCGTGTGATAGTCTACCTTTTATTTAGCTTGAGTTGGCTTGGAATACGCTCCTTTCTAGTGTAACCTACGAAGAGTCCAAAAGGTTCATTAGGGACAGATACATGGCCAAATGGGAAACAGCATACTGGCTACACAAAAAATGATGCCTATTACCAGTTAAACAGAAGAGAGCAGGTCGTGGTCTTCAGACTTCGCACAGGCCACAACAGACTGAGGTACTATCTATTCAATAATCTGAACGCATATGGCACTGACGAATGCACATGGGGTACAGGGAAAATTACCGCTGAACATCTGCTGCAAAATTGCCCGACATAACCAGAGAACCAGAGAAAGCACATGTGGCTTCACCAGTACCAACACTAGACAAGCTCTATGGCAGTGTCGACAGCCTCAGGATGACAGCTACTTTCTTCGAACAAATTTAAGTTGACGTCTGACAGCGTACGAAGAAGAAGAAGAAGAATACGCTCCTGGAGTCGGTTAGAATGACCGTTCTTATTGTGGTCGTCTTTGGCTGATTAGAATCTGAGTTGTTTCATGTACATCTGCTGCTTCAGCTCTGTAATTAGTATAGGTCTCTCCTGCTGGGAAGGCGTGACTTGGAGTGTTGGTTGTAGATTCTACGTCCTCCTCTTTTATTTTTGCTCTTCGTACCCATTTTAGCAATTTTCTAATTTATTTTGTAACTATGGAGTGGGATTGGACCTTTCAGAAAAACCTTTTTGATGACTATTTTAATTGTTCTCTCCTTATGTATTTCTCAGACTCCTCTTCATTGCGCTGTAGTAGCAGGACATGCTGACATCGTCAAGATGCTCCTGAAAGCAGGGGTAAACATCAGCATGAAGGATATCGACGGAAACACTGCTTTACACATGGCGGCCCAAGCAGGAAACAACCAGATCGTAGCTCAGCTGCTACACTACGGAGTGCAGGTCAACACAACTAACATGAGCCAGCGAACAGCCCTCCATCTGGCCTTCATGGCTGGCCACGAGAACACGGGTTGGATTCTGATCAGAGCGGGATGTGACCCAGAAATCATGGATGTTGAAGATGCAAGAGCTCGTGACTATCTGGAGGAGTTTAGACGTAGGTCGGTGGTAAAACAAAGACCATGTCGTTGAAACGAGACGAGGGCGTTTTTCTATTGGGTTTAATAGTCTTATATTGTGATTTTGTCATTCTTTCTTTGTTCTTTCAAATCTGGTCTACTTTTTCTCTACATGTTTCTGTTTGTCTATTTTCTTCCTAAATTTTTAAATATAGTTTTTCTAGTATGCACTAGTGGACTTATAATTGGAGACCGGGAGGAAAAGTTGGAGAGGGTTATGAAGAACAAATAATAGCAATATACGGACACTACGACAATGAAGTAAAAAGAGACAAGAATTAGTAGAGTTTTGCAAGAAAGAAAAGTACATGATAACAAACACTTGGCATAAAGTCCCTAGTAGAAGACGGTCTACGTGGATTAGCTCGGGACATTTTAAAATAAATAAATTAGACAACTTTCTGATGAAAAAAACGATATCGGAATCAAGTATAGTAATCCATCGCATATCATGGAGAAAATGTTGATACCGACCATCACCTACTTACGATGAAATGCCAACTACGATGGAAGAAAATAATGAAAAAAACTTTTAAATGGAACATCACTGCATTGAACACGTTAGAAAAATAGAAAACGTTAGAAAGAAAGAAAACGTTAGAAACAAAGAAAACCTTAGAAACAAAGAACACGTTAGAAACAAAGAACACGTTAGAAACAAAGAACACGTTAGAAACAAAGAAAACGTTAGAAACAAAGAACACGTTAGAAACAAAGAAAACCTTAGAAACAAAGAACACGTTAGAAACAAAGAAAACGTTAGAAACAAAACAAAGAACACGTTAGAAACAAAGAAAACGTTAGAAACAAAGAACACGTTAGAAACAAAGAAAACCTTAGAAACAAAGAAAACATTAGAAACAAAGAACACGTTAGAAACAAAGAAAACATTAGAAACAAAGAACACGTTAGAAACAAAGAACACGTTAGAAACAAAGGTAGAGGATAACATCACAAAACAACAACATGCCTTCAACAACAGAGAATACCAATGGAAATGTGCACATATGCCACTGACGACTGCAACAGAAGAGGCGAAAGAAAGAACGAAAGTAGAAGGCAGTAAACTTCGGGTGACAACAGAAATACTGAGAATAATGAAAGGAAGACGTCATTGGAAGAACTTTAATAATGAGCAGGTAAGCGCCAGATAGAGAAAAATTGAAAAATGAAATAGAAAAGAAATGTAAAATAGCACGAGAGAATTTGGTGAAAGAAGAGCTGGTGGAAGAAGAGATAGTGGAAGAAGAGATAGTGGAAGAAGAGATGGTGGAAGAGAAGCTGGTGGAAGAAGAGATGGTGGAAGAAGAGATAGTGGAAGAAGAGATGGTGGAAGAAGAGATGGTGGAAGAAGAGATGGTGGAAGAAGAGATGGTGGAAGAAGAGATGGTGGAAGAAGAGATAGTGGAAGAGGAGCTGGTGGAAGAAGAGATAGTGGAAGAAGAGATGGTGGAAGAAGAGATGGTGGAAGAAGAGATGGTGGAAGAAGAGATAGTGGAAGAAGAGATGGTGGAAGAAGAGATGGTGGAAGAAGAGATGGTGGAAGAAGAGATAGTGGAAGAGGAGCTGGTGGAAGAAGAGATAGTGGAAGAAGAGATGGTGGAAGAGAAGCTGGTGGAAGAAGAGATAGTGGAAGAAGAGATGGTGGAAGAGAAGCTGGTGGAAGAAGAGATGGTGGAAGAAGAGATGGTGGAAGAAGAGATAGTGGAAGAAGAGCGGATGGAAGAAGAGCTGCGAAGATATTTATATGGAAGATTTATATGGAAGATTTATATGGAAGATTTATATGGAAGATTTATATGGAAGATTTATATGGAAAAGGGAGGCCAGATCTGATACATAAAAAAATCAAACAAACACGCAGGAAGAGTAGAGAAAATGGGTTGGGGATTGTTCAATCAAAAAGAATTCGGGACAAAATTTGAGACTTTCTGGCAGACAAAACAAAGGAAATGGAGAGGTGAAGAGAATATGTAACATAATTGTATAACGATTAAAACTACTACACTCAAGTTTATATCATTTTCAAGGAGACTGATTTGGAAGAACATAATATGCCACTAACTCGAGAGATATTTGACACCGCTCTACACGCCATGTGCATCGACGAACAAATTATTGAATACTTGCAGAGCTTTTCATATTTGGAACAAATTGTAACAGAGAATGCGCGCTGTGAGGTTGTCCGCTCCGACCTGGTGAAGACTACAGATCTTGAACGCAAAGAAGAAGAAAGAGAACTAGGATCGCAGTAGCAAAGAAAAAGTCATTCCATGAGTAACAAAAACGTCTAACAACAAATAACATGAATATTGAGCTTCAATAAAGAAGAGTCACTACACATACCTGACACGTCTCATTGTATGGCTCTCAAACATGGACTCTAAAACAAAAAGGATGAATATACAGTATAAGTTTTTGAGATGTCGTACTATCGCAGGATCAAAACAGTGAGCTGGACAGAACAAAAGAATCAAATGAGCCAGTTCTTGAAGACATAGGGTCACATAGACAGCTAAAGACGAGTATACAGAACAGTAAATTGTATTGACTTGGTCATAACACGAGACATAGAGGCAAAATGTAGGGGAAACGAAGAAGGGGACGTCCAAGAAACAAGTATTATACAGGCTTGCAAGAACCTTAGGGATGCAGACTTATACTGCACTGAAGAGATCTGCTGGGAAGAGAGGACAGTGGCAAGACACGATCAGATGACTTTAACACAAATCTCAGGACAGACTAATAGATGTCAGTGGCTTGATATGATCAGAAGACTTCTAGACCAGTCTCCGAACTGTCTACCATGGAACAGTGAGAAGACTTCAATACCAGTCTCCGAAATGACTAGCATAGGACAGTGGTGTGACATGATCAAAAACCTCAGAAACCTTCAACACTAGTTTCCGGACTGACTTAGCTTCATGATGATGATGAAGGTAGGGGTGATGATATTAATGATAATCATGATGATGATGGTGTTGGTGATGATGATGATGGGAATGATGATGGGGAGGGTAATAGGGATGGTGATGATGATGATGATGGGAATGGTGATGGGGATGGCGATGGTGATGGAGATGGGGATGGTGATGGTGATGGGGATGGTGGTGATGGTGATGGGATGGTGGTGATGGTGATGGGATGGTGATGGGGATGGGGATGGGGATGGTGATGGGGACAATGATGGTGATGATGATGGGAATGGTGATGGGGATGGCGATGGTGATGGAGATGGGGATGGTGATGGGGATGGTGGTGATGGTGATGGGATGGTGGTGATGGTGATGGTGATGAGGATGATGGGGATAGTGATGGGGACAATGATGGTGATGATGATGGGGATGGTGATGGGGATGGCGATGGTGGTGGGGATGGTGATGGAGATGGGGATGGTGATGGGGATGGTGGTGATGGTGATGGGATGGTGGTGATGGTGATGGGATGGTGATGGGGATGGTGATGGGGATGGTGATGGTGATTCTGGACTTGTTTTGTTTTGTTTGTTTGTTACTCTTTCAGTTTTATCAAATTATTTCTTTTTTTTAGTTTGAACATGTCAGTCTGAATCTTTCCTTTCTTTCGTTCTTTCTTTCTTTATTTATTTATTTCTTTCTGTCTTTCTTTCGTTTTTTTCTTCTTTTTTCTTCTTATTCGTCAGTACACGTCTCGAAAAGAACGTCGTGGCGTACTTTACAACGTCTCTTATTCTTCTTTCCTTTTTTTCTTCTTCTTCTTCATCTTCGATCAACTGATGCTATTCTTCTAACCCGGTGATGTTCACAAGGAGACTGCGTTTCCGATCTTCGCAGGTACCACACAGCTTTCGAGCATGATCGCTTCCCCGGAGAAGACTGTCCCTCTTTGATCTGCACAAGTGGGGCAGTCATGCAGGATATGTTTTGTGGTTGCTTGGATGCTCCGAAATTGCATGTGGCGGTGTCTCTAAGACAGTTGCCAAGAGGTCTTTAAAAGGCCATATTGCTGTTGTAATTCTATCTCGTATTTCCTCATGTGTAACTCGATCTTTGTACGTGACGTTTAAAAGTCTTCGGAAAAATCCCATCTCCAAGGCATGTATCCTTCGCTGAAGGTCAGCTCTAACTGTCCATGTCTCACAAGCATAGAGGAATATTGAAGGATGAGTGTACGCATTAATCTGATTTCCGTGCATAGTGTTAACCGTTTATCTCACCAGATTTTGTTAAGCCGCGCCAGCGCCGCTTTTGTCTCTGCTATTCTGACCAACACCTCACATTTTGATCCTTCATCATTGGCAATCGACCCTAGATATTTAAAACGGTCTGTACATGTTTTTATTTGTTACGTCTTTAAAAAAGTGCAAAATCTCTTAAATTATGGGTTTAATTGTTTTCTCTTTCAAAATATGTTTTATATCTGTATTCATTTCTTCATTTCAGTAACAAACAACATCTAGACATTCAAGAAGACAGATTCGATGTGAATGAAGAACAAAGGATTGAGAACGGGAACCAGGACAGCAAAGACAATCATTTGGCACAGAATGACATCGATTTAACTCTTAACAAACATCCAGCCATTATATCTGACAACACAGATTCGGGACATGAAATGTTTACATCCGGGCTGCTTTTATCAAATAGGCTAGGAACTGTGGTTTCCCACGGACAGGATGTGAAGAGTTTCAACTCTAAGGCCTTAGATATTCACTCAAAACATAGTAGTAATGTTGGGGAGGTAGATGTTATAAATTGATGAGAGGACTCGGGCTTCAACAGCAAGATAAAAGCTAACGGTCAGGAACTCGAAGTGGTAGACCGTTTTAAATATCTTGGGTCGATTGTCAGTGATGAAGGATCAAAATGTGAAGTGTTGGCCAGAATAGCACAGACAATAGCGGCGCTTGCACGGCTTAACAAAATCTGGCAAGATAAACGGTTAGCACTACGCAAGAAAATCAGATTAATGCGTACACTGGTCCTGTCAATATTCCTCTATGCATGTGAGACATGGACAGTTACAGCTGACCTTCAACGAAGGATACAGGCCTTAGAGATGAGATGTTTCCGAAAACTTTTAAACGTCACGTACAAAGATCGAGTTACAAACGAGGAAATACGAGATAGAATTACAACAGCAATAGGACCTTTCGAAGATCTCTTGGCAAATGTCAAAAGAAGGAAACTCACTTGGTACGGTCACATATCGAGATCAAATGGTCTTGCAAACACAATCCTCCACGGGAAGGTGCATGGCAGACGACGAAGAGGCCGGCCCAAAAATAGATGGGAGGACAATATAAAAGAATGGACCAGTCTCCGACCAGAAGAGTCACAGGCAGCAGCATCTGACAGAGAGGGATGGCGTGGAGTTGTGAGGATGTCTTCATGTGTTCCCCAACGACCTCACCGGTTACGGGATGACCTGACCTGACCTGAAGACAGGATTTTGTTGTTGCTGTTGTTGTTGTTGTTGTTGATGTTGCTGTTGTTGTTGTTGGTGATGTTGTTGTTGTTGTTGTTGCTGATGTTGCTGTTGTTGTTGTTGTTGCTGTTGTTGTTGCTGTTGTGGTTGTTGCTATTGTTGTTGTTGCTGTTGTTGTTGTTGTTGCTGATGTTGCTGTTGTTGTTGTTGTTGCTGTTGTTGTTGCTGTTGTGGTTGTTGCTATTGTTGTTGTTGCTGTTGTTGTTGTTGTTGTGGTTGTTGTTGTTGCCCCCTGGACGCCGACAATGAGTAAATGTACCCAAAGGGCGTTAAGTAGCTTGTTACAGCAGCTTTCATCATATCCCGAGCGTGCTGAAGAAGGTGAACAGGGTTCATCCAGGCGGTTGTGATATCCTTGGTTCATATCTGTGTCGCTCACTACTACGGAGATCCCGTCAATCCCCCACCTCGTTAGCCAGAATGCCAAGAAAACAGTCAGTTTCCAGGAAAACCTGCGTGGAAGTGAGATGGGGTTTATCGGCCAGTATATTTTACTTGACCTTGGCTAACATGTTCGATCAGAATGATTTGTCTGACCAGGCGTTAGCCTCTTCCTCTCGCGTAGAAACGGTATTAGCCCAGCTACAACCACTGAAATGACGCAAATAGGAAAGTTCGTGTGTAGGCCAACGTAAGAAGACAGATAGACAGACACACATTAAAAAACGCGTTTCAAGGCGCAAGACGAACAGACAATTAAACACGTAGTGTTGAGAAAGGCGAAAAGTTTGGTTGGCTCTGAAAATTTAGATGAATTCAACATAGCCCCACAATCAACAGTATTTTCTCAAACAATAAATGTTAAGTATGGAAATAGGAAGAGGCTCCAAGACTAGTTTATTATTTACAAATATAAACAGTTGAACAGATAAGCATATTTTAGCACGCAGAAACATTCATACCTTCGTGAAATCGTTTAACGATCTTGGTGAATCTGCTTGGTCAGACGAATTTCCACATGAGCCTCCAGATTCTATCTCTGTTGATGGTGTCAAAAGCTTTTGTCAGGTCCACGAAAGTCATGTATAGCCTATGTTGCTGTTCTTGGCATTTCTCCTTGAGTTGCCGAACCGCGAATATCATATCCATAGTTCTGCTACCTTATGTGAAGCCAGGTTGGCTATTTGGAAGAATATCATGTTCTAGGTGATCGGTTGAGGAGAACTCATGCCAGTATCTTTCCAGCAGCCGATAGGAGGGAGATTTCTCTGTTGTTGTCGCAAGATTGACGGTTTCCCTTTCTCTTGTGTAAATGGACGATGGTAGCATCCTTCAGTTCTTGTGGTACAGTCTCAGTGGTCCCCATTTGGTTGTACCAAACAACTTTGTTGTCGTTTTTTGTTTTGTTGCAATTGTTTACCGAGCGCTTAAAATATACTTGTGTTTGCAGCCGTTGTTGATTTTTGTTGTTTCTAGAAATGCTTGTTAGGACTTATAAGTATTTTATTATTGGTGATCGTTTGATCTCATGCATTGTACATTAAACCAAGAGTTAATCTGGAAGTTGTTTATGTGCCAGTGCCCTTGAAGTTCATTAATATAATAAACAAAATGTAGTAAGATTGACAATACAAATACAACTAAAACAAAAAAATTCTTAGAGTATGAATTTTTCCTGTGACAACTAATGGTTGTGAGACATGGACGTATCACACAGGCACTAAAAAAGAAGATTGGAGTTTTGGAGATCTAATGATATAGATGATTAATAAAAACTGCTTCAAAAAATTTTTAAAAATTAAATAAAGCCACCCTGCAAGACCTACTAACAGCTGTCAATCGCAAGCCTTGCTGACAACAGCAGTCAGACATGTTTTGCACCTCACCGGTGAGTCCGGAGGTGGCTGTATAGTCAAATTCGTACACAGAAACACCTTTCACATATGTAGCATTTGAGGTCAGAATTGGACACGTGAAAGTCAGTTGTTTTAAATTTTTGCAAAGTACGTTTTCTCCGCTCCTCGGAGGCCAGGCGTTTCTCAGCAGCGGAGGCACATCTGATGATGGCTATACGCATGCCAGGCTGTCCTTTGCCATGCATTCACATAAGTTTACATCGATATAGAAGCGTGTCGGAGATATTTTGAGGGAGTATTTGAAGTGCTTCTTTTGTCCACCGACCAGACGCAGGACCTCTTTCATCGCAACGTTAATAAGTTGTTTGAGGATCCAGTTGTCTGGCATGCACACGACGTGGCCGGCCCACCTAACCTGGGTGTTATGTAACAGTGTGTGTATGCGCGGCATTTGGCTTTTGCGAGGATCTCGATGTCTGTCACTGTATTCTCAACAATCACGGAGGCAGCCTGTATGGAAGCTGTTTACTTTTCTATCATGCACACAGTCCACGTCTCACTGGAATTAAGAAGGCTGGTGAGCACTACGGTTCGGTAGACTAAGTTTTGTGTCAAGGCTAAGACCCCTCCGATCCCAAACGCCGTTGTGCAGTCTCCCAAAGACAGATGTGGCCTTGAAGATTATGTTGTTGACTTTATAGCCAATGTTCGTTTCTCTGGAAAGAGTGCTGCCAAAGGTAAGTGAATCTGTCTACTGATTGGAGGGGCGTGTTCTTGACTCTGATATCTGAGTCGCAATATGCGTCACTCGCGGCAGGCTGAAACATGACTTCGGTTGTTTTTGTTTGTGTTGGTACTAATTAACAGTGAACCCGAACAAGCTGTAGATAGCTTGTCCAGTTATGGCTACATGGCTCTTTCAGTGCTGGCAGCGAGGGCATGGTCATCATTAAAAAGCAAGTTTGAGATGGTTGTGTTCTTTACCTTGGTGTGAGCTTGCAGTCGCCTGTGATTGAAGAGTTTTCCGTCAGCTTTGTATTTTATTTTTATTTTTTTTCCTTATTTCTCTAATCCCCAAGGTGTGCGTTGCACTGTGGTTTTCATTTTGCACCTGTCGGCCCAGTGCATCTGACTTCAGTATTCATTTTATGTAAGGGTTTGCTTCCTTCTGTATTTTTTAAGTGTTTGCTTCCCCGGGGTAACGGCCGGTGCTGTGATGGGGATCGAGCCCAGCACCTTCGGGTTATGAGCCTTGTCACTTAACCACTAGCCCCGCCGACCCCACAAGTTCTGTATTTGATTTCCACTCCATTTTGAATAGAACCCTGAGAACTGTCAGCGAACATTAAGCTAAAGTGTTGTGGGGCTAGCACACAGCCCTCCTTGACGACATTTGAGACAGGAAAGCCATTTGACGTCTTTCTACCACTCAGCAAATGAGCATCCATACCTTTGTAGAATCGTTTGACGATCTTCGTGAATCTGCTTTGTCAGCCGAATTTCTACATGATACTCCAGAGGATACCTTTGTTGATAGTGTCAAAACTCTTTGTCAGGTCTATGAAAATCATGTATAGCCAACGATAGTGTCAAAACCCTTTGTCAGGTCTATGAAAATCATGTATAGCCCACGCTGTTGCTCTGGACATGTTTCCTAGAGTTGCCGAGCCACGAATATCACTTCTACAGCTTCGTGGCCCGATCTGAAGCCAAATTGGCTCTGTGGAAGAAGATCGTGTTCTAGGGGAATGATGAATCGGTTGAGGAGAACTCGTGTCAGTATCTTGCCAGCAGTCGATATGATAAATAGACGATGGTAGCATTCTTCAGTACTTTTGGTACAGTCTCAGAGGTCAATATTGTGTTCCACAGCTCAGTTAGTCTCTGTGTTTGAACACAGTTGCCTACTTTGTAGATCTCAGCCAGCATCATGCCCGCACCTGAAGCCTTCCCTTTTGATAGTTGGCTGATCGTTGATCTGACCTGTATTGTGTTCAGAAGTGAAAGCTACAACATCAATGGATGTTAATTTGTGTGCGAAAGCATTTTGGTACTGGACATCAAAGTAGAAGACAAAATTAGTCAACATAGTCGTTTTTTATGTACCAAATTAGGAGGATAAAGCATATGGAGGTCTTAAAGACAAATGAGAAGACAGTGGGCAACTGTCTTCACGAAATTATCCGTTTTGGAGAATCCAATATCAGTGTTGATGGAAATGATCATTCTAGATGATAATCAAAACTTCAGCAAAAGTACTTACAAGGAATGGAAACACAGAAAGCCGTCTGCTACTTTTCACAGACGCACGATATGGGGTGGTGACGCTTTGAAGCAGAAACAAATTCAGATCTGAAAGAACTCTGTGATGTACTTTCAAAACTATGTTCCCTATTCAGAAAAGTGGTGATTTAATGAATTCCTTCTCATTGAAACATACTTGGTAATCAGAAGGCTGACATATTGGCTAGAGAAGACAGAACGCTGTCTCAACCTAATGTATGTATAACTTATGGAGACCCCAGGAAGTTTATCTGGTACAGATACAATAACAAATGGTTAGCGGAGCTTCCAGGACCACAACAAAATGACGTTTGTAACAAGCTCAACAGGGTCCAACAAATGGTGATGCCCAGACTCCGCACAGGCCACAGCAGGGTACGATACCCTCTCTTCAATAAGATAACATTAGGACATACCGGTGAATGTGTCTGCCACACTGATAAAACGACTGCTAAACATCTGCCGCAGAATTGTCCAACATACGAGTTAAAGAGAAGGCACATTTGGCGATCTCCCGTCCCAATTCAATACAAGCTCTATGGAGAAACCTCATGCGGATAACTGTTTTCTTTAGATACATTCAAGTTAACGGTAGAAAGCGTAAGAAATAGAAGAGGATGATGATGATGATGATGATGATGATGATGAGATGGAGTAAATGGGAAACATCATAAAAATGTTGTGAATGACACTTGAAAGCGTCAAATGGGTTATGCAGCGAGCATAACCTGGCCATTACCAATGCAATGTTCCTTCAAAAGGGCATATACTCGATGATATGACCCGAAAAATATAAAAATATAAAAATAATTAACAATGCCTCGTGAGGAAAAGTTCATTTAAGTATGTAAGAGGCGCCAGAGCCTGGAAAGAAACAGAAATCGAAAGTGACCACTACCTCGTGTCAATAGAGAGAACAACTGAAAGAGTAGTTCCACCAATATAACGTCTACAACCAAGCAAAAAACCAAACACAGGAGACGCAGAGGCAAGAATAAAGGTCAACAATCTAAGAGAGCCATACGTTAAGACTAGATACGAGGGACTTACGTCGACAGCAATGGGGAGTGCAGAGTAACAACACGAAGACAAAGAAGCTCAACGGCTCAAGACTACCGTCAAGTCATCAGAACGATGTAGTAAAGTCAGAGTCTCTGTTGGACATAAGAAGTCAAAGCGATATTTGGGGAAAGGAAAAAAGCTTGGAAACGATACTTTAAAGTCAAGAACGTGTCAGAAAGAAAAAATAGAAATTCAACGAACGCTCAGAACGGAAGCCAAGCAAACAGCAAAACGGAAAACCTGGGAGAACTTTACAGAATGATTGGAAAACAATGCAGGAGAAAACAAGAAGTTGTTTCACGGGACCTTCAAGAACATAAGGAGAGAAAATGGTACCCACTGAAATTTGTAAGAGACAAAGAATACGTTTTTTCTTACCCTCCTGGTGAAGATAATCAACAGATGGACAGACTATTTCTTAGAGCCCCCAATGTGCGGAAGAAGATAAAGTTCCAGATACGGCGGGTTCAAATACAGAATGGGAAATCAATGACGGTGTAAATATCACAAAGGAAAAGGTGCAGGCAGCACTGGAGACACAACAAATAAGTGAAATTGTCCAGGATTATTATACTGACATGTATACATCGGTGGATGTGAGCCACGCCGTAAGAAAGCCGGTTGGAACTTATCTGATAGTGTGAGAGGCAAGGTCGTTGCTGAGAGCAACGGTGCGTGCTTGAGAACAAGGTCTCGTTTCAGAATGAATATCGAGACAATGAGTTCGGCTCTCTGTGACCTCTTTAATGACGGTCGTGATTGTATTTTACTCTCATTACTTGCGTCGTAATGTGCAGGCGGGTTGAGGGAATAGCGGACATAGAGGGTTCTTCTTCTTCTTCTTCTGCGTACGCAGTCAGACAGTAACCATTATTTTTTCGAAAAAAGCGGCGGTCATCCTGAGGCTCTCGCCACTGCCATAGAGCTTGTCTTGTAGTTCCACTGGTAATGGCCACATCTGCTCTCTCTGATCCTCGTATGTCGGGCAGTTCTGCAGCAGATGTTCAGCCGTCATTTTACCAGTACCGCACGGGCATTCGTCGGTACACCCTATCTTCAATTTGTTGAATAGGTGGTACCTCAGTCTGTTGTGGCCAGTGCGAAGTCTGAAGACAACGACCTGCTCTCTTCGGTTCAACTGGTAATAGGCATCGTTTTTGGTGTAACCAGTAGGACATAGAGGGTTCGAACCTCTGTAAATTTGTTTGGATCTACTGTCACTGACATGCTAGGGTTAATATGAGTGAAAAAGCTGACATGCCGGTCTCAGGGGCACCTGCAGTGGGAACATTGGTAAATAACAGAGAGGACATTTTCAAGTTGATCAACGAACGCCTCTTGGATGAAAACACTGCAGGCGATGAACACGCCACGCACATATTGCAAGATTTTGAAATCATACACAGGACCAGCAGAGAGTGGCGCCTGATAGGACGGAGCAGGAGTGTGGACGGCCAACAAACTGCAGAAATAATCAGTATCTACATTCTTTGCCATTTGCTGAAAGCAACTAAACACTTAAGCGTCTACCCAGACTGAAATGACTATCAACAAAACAAAACAGAAGATACTACCATTATGTTATGGACAAAAATACTTTTGGGAAAGAGAACTAATAAAAGAACGTTATGGGGTAAATAAACATTTGAACAATATGTGTAAAAGTCTTTATGTGAATAACCAATATGCAATAAGAACAAACGCATAACATTCCGAAAAAGTCATATCAGGACATGTGTACGGTTTATTGTGTTTTTTTCTCATATATAGACGCAATTTGTAAATAAAGCCAACATTAGTGAGGGAAACAACCTCAGTGATCATTAAATGAACGTCTCTTTGCTGATGACCAAGCAATAATAGCAGCCTAGGAAAAACAACTACTGGAATATATCAACAATCTTAATGGGGTCTGAACGGATAACGGTATTAAAATAGACGTAGAAAAAACTGAGGTTATGATAAATGCAAAAAAATAAATAAAAACAAATATATTTATATACAACTTACAAGTAAAACAGGTGACAATTTTCACGTACCTGGGTAACATAATCTCAGCAGATAGCAAAGCTGACACTTAAATCTAAAAACAGATGTAATAAAGCAAGTCAAATCATTGGGCAATTGTCCCAAATATTACTATGTAAACACGTCACCATGGATACAACAAGAACGCTATACAACACGATATCCCTACCCTCAGTGCCAAAATTGAACATTGACAAACAAAGATGGAAGAAACATTGTAACAACAGAGGTTAAATGCCTGCGCAAAATGCTTGGAGTAAAAAGAATGGATAGAATCAGAAACGAAGATTTTAGGAGACCAGGTAGGTACAACACCAGTGCTAGAATTCATCAAGAGACAACAGACCAAATGGCTCGGTCATTTGACGCGACAAACACAAGATATTATCCCTCAGAAAACAATGCTAGTTACAATGAAAACAAAGCGAAGGACCGATGACCCATAAGATGGATATCAGTAATAACAGAAGCAGTAAAGCTCCCAGTGTACGAAACAGATACCGGGACTCGGTCAAGAAACCTCTTCATAACTTGATGGATGAAATACACAAGCAGGGCACAAGCGAAAAGAAAAAAAGAAGAAAGAACTCAAGAAAACTTGGTTAACGGTGACCACAGAATATGATATATGACTTGAGAGTGTTGACTTAGAAAAACAGTTTAAAACCACTGTGCTAAACCATCCATCTTATCTCGCTGTCGTCCTCTGGCCTTTTCCCCACACACGTGTTCTCTCTAAGACTAGAATTCTTCTTCCAGTTTTATGGATGATGTTTTCCTTGTTCCTCATTCTTATCTTCCCTTGATGGTTTAAATGCAGTGTATATCCTGTTCAATTTATATCTGTCTACAGCAAAGCGCCATTGTCTTCTATAACTTCCGTCGAATTTCCCTTAAGTTTTCTTCAATGTTACCCGTCTGAAGCCATTCTCTTCCCGTACCACAGTGTCCCCAAACCATTCTCTTCCCGTAACTCACTGTCCTCAACCCCTTCTCTTCCTGTAACACAGTGTCCTCAATCCCTTCTCTTCCTGTAACACAGTGTCCTCAACCCCTTCTCTTCCTGTAACACAGTGTCCTCAACCCCTTCTCTTCCTGTAACACAGTGTCCTCAAACCCTTCTCTTCCTGTAACACAGTGTCCTCAAACCCTTTTCTTTCCGTAACACGTAACACAGTGTCCTCAACCCCTTCTCTTCCTGTGACACAGTGTCCTCAACCCCTTCTCTTCCTGTAACAGTGTCCTCAACTCCTTCCATTCCTGAAACACAGTGTCCTCAAACCCTTCTCTTCCCGTAACACAGTGTCCTCAAACCCTTCTCTTCCTGTAACACGGTGTGATCAAGACAGATTGGCAAAAGAAGGTGCAAGGCTACCACAACCAGCTTCTAGTGAAACATACAATTAGTCCAAAAGGTTTATTAGGGCCAGATACATGGCCAAATGGGAAGCAGAGCATACTGGCTACACAAAAAATGATGCCTATTACCAGTTGAGCAGGTCATGGTCTTCAGACTCTGCACAGGCCACAACAGACTGAGGTACCATCTATTCAATAAATTTAAGATAGGTGCTACTGATGAATGCACCTGTGGTACAAGTAAAATGACCGCTGAACATCTGCTGCAAAATTGCCCGACAAACGAGGACCAGAGAAAGCACATGTGGCCATCACCAGTGACAACACTAGACAAGCTCTATGGCAGTGTTGATAGCCTCGGGATGACTGCTGCTTTCTTCGAACAAATTCAAGTTGACGTCTGACAGCGTACGAAAAAGAAGAAGAAGAAATCTTCCTCTTACCATAAAACTAAGTCTGCAAACCCTCCTCTTCCCGTAAAGAAACCTATAATTATTCTGTTTAATTGTCATTGTTGAGGAACACGTGGTACATTAATTGACCTAAAGAACAAACGTCGCTTGTCAGTACTTTCGATTTGAAACTTGAATCGAGTCTGGGCGAACGCACGATTGAACAGAGCAAGAATGTGTACAGTCATCGGACTACTGGAACTATCAGTATCCACATTATTCATCGTTTCATGAGGGAGACAACATAAGGCCTCGAGTCCAGTGTCGTCGTTTCTTGACAAGACAGAAAAGTGTTACAGTGGTTCCACTCTCGTGGCTAGGTTCGGTGGAGGAGACTAACGTCTGGTCAGGCAAAATGTACGGATCATACCTGTTAGTTAGGGTCAGGTAAAATATACTGATCAGACATGTTAGTTAGGGTCAGGTAAAATATACTGATCAGACATCTTAGTTAGGGTCAGGTAAAATGTACTGATCAGACATGTTAGTTAGGGTCAGGTAAAATGTACTGATCAGACATGTTAGTTAGGGTCAGGTAAAATGTACTCATCAGACATGTTAGTTAGGGTCAGGTAAAATGTACTGATCAGACATGTTAGTTAGGGTCAGGTAAAATGTACTGATCAGATATGTTAGTTAGGGTCAGGTAAAATGTACTGATCAGACATGTTAGTTAGGGTCAGGTAAAATGTACTGATCAGACATGTTAGTCAGGGTCAGGTAAAACATTCAGATCAGACATGTTAGTCAGGGTCAGGTAATACATACTGATCAGACATGTCAGTCAGGATCAGGTAAAACATACAGATCCGACATGTTAGTCAAGGTTAGGCAAAATGAACTGATCAGACATGTTAATCAGGGTCTGGTAAAACATACTGATCAGACATATTAGTCAGAGTCAGGCAAAATGTACTGATCAGACATGTTAGTCAATGTCAGGTAAAACATACTGATCAGACATGTTAGTCAGGGTCAGGTAATACATACTGATCAGATATGTTAGTCAGGGTCAGGTAAAAAATACAAATCAAACATGTTAGTCAGGGTCAGAAAAATGTACAGATCGGACATGTTAGTCAAGGTCAGGCAAAATGTACTCATCAGAAATGTTAGTCAAGGTCATGTAAAACATACACATATGACAAGTTTGTCTGGGTCGGATAAAACATACTGATCAGACAGGTTAGTCAGGGTCAGTAAAAACATACCGATCAGACATGTTAGTCAGAGTCAGGTATATATATATATATATATATATATATATATATATATATATATATATATATATATATATATATAGTCAGTTGCTATGTGGAACCAGTACTGATATACGGCATTTAGTCATGTACAATCAGCAAACAAGCACAAAGGTCACTAGAGGCGATGGAGATGTGGTTTTACAGAAGAGTGCTAAAAATTCTTTGGACTCCACAAAGACTAACGATGCCTTACTTGAAGAAGCATAGACACATAAAAGCACAGTTACATAAAAGCACAGACACATAAAAGCACAGACACATAAAAGCACAGACAGACACATAAAAGCACAGACACATAAAAGCACATACACATAAAAGCACAGACATATAAAAGCACAGACATATAAAAGCACATACATATAAAAGCACAGACACATAAAAGCACAGACACATTAAAGCACAGACATATAAAAGCACAGACACATAAAAGCACAGACACATAAAAGCACAGACATATAAAAGCACAGACACATAAAAGCACAGACACATAAAAGCACAGACACAAAGAAGCACAGACACAAAGAAGACTAACGATGCGGTACATGAAGAAGCACAGACACACAAAAGCACAGACATATAAAAGCACAGACATATAAAAGCACAGACACACAAAAGCTCAGACACACAAAAGCTCAGACACACAAAAGCACAGACAGACACACAAAAGCACAGACACAAAGAAGCACAGACACAAAGAAGCACAGACACAAAGAAGACAACTCATTGCTAGAGTCAGGTCAATGTAGTCATTCTCTTTCATGCATGTCATGAGAAGAGGACGGTTGGAACATACTGTGGCAACGGGTAAAATAGCAAGGGAGAGAGATAGATGGAGGCAGAGACAACAAATATTGGATATCCTGAAGGAATGACACAGGGGACGATCACCAACACCGTTGATAAACGACTCACATTATAAGAGTGGATACACATCCATGATCGCCAACCGGCATGGCGCATGATAATGGTAATGATGGTGAAGAACCTAAAAGATTATACCACAGCATAAGTAGCTTCTTATACCATATTGTATCTGTGGTTCTAATTGCATCTATATCACTTACCATTTTCAGGTTGAATAATACAGCTCATAGCACAAACACATTGATAATAAAAACTTGATCAAGACCAGATCTTAGACCCAACGTTCGTGTTGAGGTCATGTCAATCAAGTCTGGGTGCCTCGCTAAGGTGTTTATTTGTGAGCTATTAAATCAAGTTTGACAAGTAGTGACATGTAAGGGCTTGTTTTTGTGGTGTGTTAAAATGTGGCGGTCAGTAACTGTGTAGGGTAGTTGTTTTCGTTCACAATATCCTGCTACAGAAGAGCTCTGAGGTCGGTCAAATTTCATGTTTGGGTCTGAAGTCTCCTCTAGGGAAGCCGTGAAGAGCTATCTTGGGGGTGTGTGAGGGATCATGTTTGGGAACCGTGAAGTGTTCTGTTGGGAGGCCGTGAAGTGTCCTATTGGGAGGCCGTGAAGTGTCCTATTGGGAGGCCGTGAAGTGTCCTATTGGGAGGCCGTGAAGTGTCCTATTGGGAGGCCGTGAAGTGTTCTGTTGGGAACCGTGAAGTGTCCTATTGGGAGGCCGTGAAGTGTCCTATTGGGAGGCCGTGAAGTGTTCTGTTGGGAGGCCGTGAAGTGTCCTATTGGGAGGCCGTGATGTGTCCTATTGGGAGGCCGTGAAGTGTTCTATTGGGAGGCCGTGAAGTGTCCTATTGGGAGGCCGTGAAGTGTCCTATTGGGAGGCCGTGAAGTGTCCTATTGGGAGGCCGTGAAGTGTCCTATTGGGAGGCCGTGAAGTATTCTGTTGGGAACCGTGAAGTGTCCTATTGGGAGGCCGTGAAGTGTCCTATTGGGAGGCCGTGAAGTGTTCTGTTGGGAGGCTGTGAAGTGTTCTATTGGGAGGCCGTGAAGTGTCCTATTGGGAGGCCGTGAAGTGTTCTGTTGGGAGGCTGTGAAGTGTCCTATTGGGAGGCCGTGAAGTGTTCTGTTGGGAGGCCGTGAAGTGTCATATTGGGAGGCCGTGAAGTGTTCTGTTGGGAGGCTGTGAAGTGTTCTGTTGGGAGGCCGTGAAGTGTCCTATTGGGAGGCCGTGAAGTGTCCTATTGGGAGGCCGTGAAGTGTTCTGTTGGGAGGCCGGGAAGTGTTCTGTTTGGAGGCCGTGAAGTGTCCTATTGGGAGGCCGTGAAGTGTTCTGTTGGGAGGCCGTGAAGTGTTCTGTTGGGAGGCCGTGAAGTGTCCTATTGGGAGGCCGTGAAGTGTTCTGTTGGGAGGCCTTGAAGTGTTCTGTTGGGAGGCCGTGAAGTGTCCTATTGGGCGGCCGTGAAGTGTTCTGTTGGGAGGCCGTGAAGTGTCCTATTGGGAGGCCGTGAAGTGTTCTGTTGGGAGGCCGTGAAGTGTTCTGTTGGGAGGCCGTGAAGTGTCCTATTGGGAGGCCGTGAAGTGTTCTATTGGGAGGCTGTGAAGTATCCTATTGGGAGGCCGTGAAGTGTTTTGTGGGGAGGCCGTGAAGTGTTATGTTGGGAGGCCGTGAAGTGTCCTATTGGGAGGCCGTGAAGTGTTCTGTTGGGAGGCCGTGAAGTGTCCTATTGGGAGGCCGTGAAGTGTTCTATTGGGAGGCCGTGAAGTGTTCTGTTGGGAGGCCGTGAAGTGTTCTATTGGGAGGCTGTGAAGTGTTCTATTGGGAGGCCGTGAAGTGTTCTTTTGGGAGGCCGTGAAGTGTCCTATTGGGAGGCCGTGAAGTGTTCTATTGGGAGGCCGTGAAGTGTTCTGTTGGGAGGCCGTGAAGTGTTCTGTTGGGAGACCGTGAAGTGTCCTATTGGGAGGCCGTGAAGTGTCCTATTGGGAGGCCGTGAAGTGTTCTGTTGGGAGGCTGTGAAGTGTTCTGTTGGGAGGCCGTGAAGTATCCTATTGGGAGGCCGTGAAGTGTCCTATTGGGAAGCCGTGAAGTGTTCTGTTGGGAGGCCGTGAAGTGTTCTGTTGGGAGGCCGTGAAGTGTCCTATTGGGAGGCCGTAAAGTGTTCTGTTGGGAGGCCGTGAAGTGTCCTATTGGGAGGCCGTGAAGTGTTCTGTTGGGAGGCCGTGAAGTGTCCTATTGGGAGGCCGTGAAGTGTTCTGTTGGGAGGCCGTGAAGTGTTCTGTTGGGAGGCCGTGAAGTGTCTTATTGGGAGGCCGTAAA
The DNA here is from genome assembly GCA_036924085.1 of Ariolimax columbianus. NCBI lineage: Eukaryota > Metazoa > Mollusca > Gastropoda > Stylommatophora > Arionidae > Ariolimax > Ariolimax columbianus. Next base: position 43,773,440 of record JAVGWX010000008.1, on the reverse strand, counting down.
GTGTTCTGTTGGGAGGCCGTGAAGTGTCCTATTGGGAGGCCGTGAAGTGTTCTTTTGGGAGGCCGTGAAGTATTCTGTTGGGAGGCCGTGAAGTGTCCTATTGGGAGGCCGTAAAGTGTTCTGTTGGGAGGCCGTGAAGTGTCCTATTGGGAGGCCGTGAAGTGTTCTGTTGGGAGGCCGTAAATTGTTCTGTTGGGAGGCCATGAAGTGTTCTGTTGGGAGGCCGTGAAGTGTTCTGTTGGGAGGCCGTGAAGTGTTCTGTTGGGAGGCCGTGAAGTGTTCTGTTGGGAGGCTGTGAAGTGTTCTGTTGGGAGGTCGTGAAGTGTCCTTTTGGGAGGCCGTGAAGTGTTCTGTTGGGAGGCCGTGAAGTGTTCTGTTGGGAGGCCGTGAAGTGTTCTGTTGGGAGGCCGTGAAGTGTTCTGTTGGGAGGCCGTGAAGTGTTCTATTGGGAGGCCGTGAAGTGTTCTGTTGGGAGGCCGTGAAGTGTCCTATTGGGAGGCCGTGAAGTGTTCTATTGGGAGGCCTTGAAGTGTTCTATTGGGAGGCCGTGAAGTGTTCTATTGGGAGGCCGTAAATTGTTCTGTTGGGAGGCCGTGAAGTGTCCTATTGGGAGGCCGTGAAGTGTTCTATTGGGAGGCCGTGAAGTGTTCTGTTGGGAGGCCGTAAAGTGTCCTATTGGGAGGCCGTAAAGTGTTCTATTGGGAGGCCGTGAAGTGTTCTATTGGGAGGCCGTGAAGTGTCCTATTGGGAGGCCGTGAAGTGTCCTATTGGGAGGCCGTGAAGTATTCTGTTGGGAGGCCGTGAAGTGTCCTATTGGGAGGCCGTGAAGTGTCCTATTGGGAGGCCGTGAAGTGTTCTGTTGGGAGGCTGTGAAGTGTTCTATTGGGAGGCCGTGAAGTGTCCTATTGGGAGGCCGTGAAGTGTTCTGTTGGGAGGCCGTGAAGTGTTCTGTTGGGAGGCCGTGAAGTGTCCTATGTGGAGGCCGTGAAGTGTTCTGTTGGGAGGCCGTGAAGTGTCCTATTGGGAGGCCGTGAAGTGTTCTGTTGGGAGGCCGTGAAGTGTTCTGTTGGGAGGCCGTGAAGTGTCCTATTGGGAGGCCGTGAAGTGTTCTATTGGGAGGCCGTGAAGTGTTCTGTTGGGAGGCCGTGAAGTGTTCTGTTGGGAGGCCGTGAAGTGTTCTGTTGGGAGGCCGTGAAGTGTTCTATTGGGAGGTCGTGAAGTGTCCTATTGGGAGGCCGTGAAGTGTTCTGTTGGGAGGCCGTGAAGTGTTTTTTGGGAGGCTGTGAAGTGTCCTATTGGGAGGCTTTGAAGTGTCCTATTGGGAGGCCGTGAAGTGTTCTGTTTGCAGACCGTGAAGTGTTCTGTTGGGAGGCCGAGAAGGTATATGTTGGGAGGCCGTGAAGTGTTCTGTTGGGGGACATCGAAAAGTGTTGCTAGGGTGTGTGAAGTGTCCTGTAGGGTAACCGTTAGGTCTTCTATTGGAGGAGCGTAAAGAGCTCTGCTAGGGTGTGTAAAGTGTCCTATTGGGGACGGCAACGTCTTCTGTTGGAGGAGCGTAAAGAGCTCTTCTAGGGTGTGTAAAGTGTCCTGTTGGGGACGGCAACGTCTTATGTTGGAGGAGCGTAAATAGCTCTCCTATGGTGTGTAAAATGTCCTATTGGGGACGGCAACGTCTTCTGTTGGAGGAGCGTAAAGGGTTCTCGTAGGGTGTGTAAAGTGTCCTGCTGGGAATCGTAACGTCTCCTGGTGTGAGGGGACATGTTTGTGGACCGTAAAGTGTCGTGTTGGGGTATGTGAGGGATCATGTTTGGGGCCTGTAAAGCGTCCAGCAGGGGTTCATAAAGTGCCCGTTTGTGGGTCCACGAACCACATCCGCTATTTTAAATTGCAAATATATTTTTACTTAATATTTTTTGTTATGTTCTTTCTCTGACACACAAGAGAAAGAATACTTACAATGATGATAGTGTTGTATGACAACCTTACTGCTTATGAACAAATCCTTTTATGCACAACAAAAATCAACTTTCTTCTGTTGACGACCAATTTATTGAACTATCTTGTATTCAATATTGGAGGTAGTATTACCTGGAATACTGCTGTTGAACTTTTTGGTTTCATACTTACCCGACTGTTTCCTCAAAAAAAGTCGTTGTTGATGTAATTTACCATCACTTTTCCGTGTAAGATAAAGTTTTCAGTTCGTGTATTTCAAATTATCCCAAAGGGAAGCAACGAATGGTTACCTTTTTTTATACCAAACATGTCATTAAAGGCGAGTAAGAAGATTTGGACATGGGGCTATAAGACACAAGAAACAGAAGGAAGATCCATACTCCCCAAAGTGGAAGTAGAGCGACCAAGTAAGTAAAACGATGTTATCATTGCTTGTGCACACGCAAATGAAATACAGAAACTGACCTAGTGTGGAGATCGGAGAAGCATCTTAGGTTAATCCTGGCATTTAGAATTTGACGGCTGAAAAACACGAATAACAAAAGCCAAGCGATGAATTCGTGTTGCACATTATAATTCTGGCGAAGAAGGATGTGTCGGACCGAAAGGTTCAAGTATCGTTGTCAAGCTGTAATCTACCGACACAACGCATTGCAGTTTCAGGACTACATCCTGCTACTTGCAAAGCTCTGTTCCGGACTTAATAGCGGGAGATTTAGAACAAACGCAGAAGAAGAAGAAGAAGAAGAAGAAGAAGAGGAAACAATATTATACTTACATCTATTTCTTCATACACGCAAGAAAACAAGTCATTCACTATATTTTCCTGAATGAAATGCAGGACAATTTGTAAAGAATATTTTCTTTTAAAACACATCGAATGACTCCACACTCTGTTGGCCTTTTGTATGTGTGAATTGTGTTGTTGTTGTTTCGAATGTCCACAATGAGTAGGTCTACTCTTTTGTGCGCCCTAAAAATGACGTTAAGTGATGGGTCGCAGTAGCTTTCCTCTCATCCCGATAATGCTTACGAAGGTGGACTGGAGTCCTCCAGGCAGTTGTGGTATCCTTGGCTTCATCTGCGTGTCGCTCACTACTACGGGGATTACGTTGATCTCTCTCATCTCGTTAGCCAGGCTGCTTTGAAAACAGCTCGTTTCCAGGTAGGGCTACAAGGAAGCCGAGGTGAGTGTCTTGACCAGTATATTTTGCCTGACCAGACGTTAGTCTTCCTCACCATGTGAATTGTGCGATGTGCAAATACATGAGATAAAACGTCTGAATTGTATATAAGTAAGACGTCACCGTTATCTGCCTCCGTTAGAACTTAAACTTGTCTTCGTTATACTGGTTTAGAAGGCTGCAAACTATGTATACAACCAGTTTATTCAACTAATCTTGATCTAAAAATAGATATATGTAAATGATCTATTTTTTAATTAATAAAGTTACCCTAACCCCCTCCCCCCACCCCGTTTCTGTGGCAATGTATTCAAAGTTTTCACCACCAACTAAGAAAACACACTTCGTCGAGTAGTTTAGGTTGTTTAGTTATCAATGTCTTCTTGGGGTCTCCAAATCGAAAAAGAATGCGAACTACTGTTTTCTTAAGATTCTTAGCTATTAGTCTGAAGATAGCAGTGACGTCACAAAACAGGTCAGCTTTTCATGCAATGGGACATATTTGGTGTGGGATCACTTGAGAAATGGTTCCAATACACAAGACACACACACTCGTGGCGTTCACTTCATCTTTGAAACGCTAACTCTGTCTATCCCCCATAGAAAGAATACATTTTGTGCACGTAAGATGTGTTCCAAATATTGGACATTGCAGCTATATTAATTGGCTTTACACAGTCAAACACGCGCGTACATTTCAGTTTGTACATATGTATATTTAATATATTTAGGTCTGCGTCACTGCCTAATTTAGTTTTATTTATTAATCTAACAACTTGAATAAATAATATGAATACAGCAACGTGGCAGCAATGTCATTTGTTAGGTCAATATCTAGACTGTAAGATTGTGTGCTTTGTCAGCTGTTTGTTTACATTCATGAACATTCCAACTCAAGACGTGCAGTGATACACAAACATAACAACAAACAAAAACATACTTGAGTAATGTTGAGTTTCATGTTTGCGTGTTTAAAACGACAAGCTATGAAAATTATGTTCACATAACATGTATTTAGCCAGCAGATAACATGTCAGATTCGGTAAGATTGTTGCTAATTTAGTAATGGTAATGGGCGTTCTGTGGTTGAAGATGGTCAGTGTAATGCTTAGGAATGAGCAGTTAAGATTAACAGTGTATAGAGGATTTGCTCGGAAAAAAACTACAACAAGAACGTTTACATACCTCTGCTTACATCTCATTATTATCCAACAGATGAACAATTTATTAGATAACACACAAATCTTTAGGAAAAGCACCTTATCGTTAAACATAACATACAACGCAGCACTACATATCCGATTAGCTAGATAACAGGTACACAGGCTTAGTCGTGAGCTGTATTTACATAGTAAATGTTTACGTCGTCACAAGAGCAATGTATGATAAATAAAAATGTATTTGTAATTTACGCTTAATTAAATATGAATTTATAATTTTATATGAAGATATCATTCAATTTAGGTGACAAACTCTACTTTGGGATAAGGTGTAACATTTAATTGCGTTTAATGTAAATTATTGAATTAAGGTTGAAAATAATATGCAAATAGCGGTTACCATAACAGACCTGTTTGAGACCCTTCCATTGCACTTTGGTTGGGCTGGCTTCTGAGATCGCACAAACCTAGCATAGGTACATACAGATGCACACATACATCCAAGCACTGGTTTAGGCGTCGTAATATCGCCCAAAATTTATTACTGTCTAGGGAGGAAGGTGCGCGCCTCTGCCAGTAGAAACTAGTGAGACAAACACGTAAAATTTAAAAAAATTTAAAAAATTGTCAACTCTCTCATCAACTCTTGATGCAAATCAGAATCACTAGTGATCTCTCTTCCTCTCTCTTCTTACCTCACACTCTAGTTTAATTTGACTGTCCAACAATCATACTCATACAGAACTTTCACACGCACCCTCAGGATGAGACCCTTCCATATAACTTTAGTTTGGTTGACCTCTGAGAGTGTAGGTACACAAAGACGCACACACGCATCCTAGCACTTGTTAATACGTCCTGATATCACTAAAAGGTTGCGTCCGGGATGGAAAAGTCGTGCCTCCGCTAGTAGGTACTGAGAGGCAAACACTTTACAAAACATTAAACAAATTGACAACTACTGAACCAGCCAATGCTGAGTTGTGTAGCCACTCGCATAGTCCTAGTCCGTTCAATGACTTCCACGCCCACTGCAGGTTCAAGGCTCAGCTCAGTGTAAGCATGCGAGCTTACACAACTGCTTGGGGTCAGAGCCTCTCCTGCATAATTTTGTTTGCAATATTTCAGAGGAAGATAACTCTTATTTACTACATTTTGGTAATTTATTTATGTTGTTTCCCTTTCTATGTTAAGCAATACAAACCAGCAAATTTTGCTTTTAACCTTCTAGCGTAAATAATCATTGGAATTTAAAATATCCAAAACTGTATTCCCATTTCCATCTTTCACATAATTTATGTACATACAATACAATACACAATACAATATAATATAATATAATATCCTCGACTTCAGTCCGACATGTGTGCCGTTTGCGAGGTAGTCAACAATGTCCTGTATGCAATCCGATCTTTCGCCATGTCGTACCATTTCAGACCTAGGTCTCTCGGCAGACCATCTCGCCATCGTATGGGCGGGCGGCTCGTGGTCGTGTATAATCATATGCCACCAAAACTTCTTTCTGAATGTCCATCTGTTATCTGGTATATGTGTACCATGTGGCCAGCCCAGTTGTAGTTGCGAGACAACGCAGCCTCCACGACGTCTCGAAATAGAGTGCGCTCTCTGATTTCCGGATTGTGGATTATATCTCTGATCGCGATCCATCGCTTGCTGGGTAATGCGTAGTTTCTCTGAATCCGCGTTGCGTAAATTCCACACTTCACATGCGTTGATCATGGCAGGTATGACCGTAGATTCCCCACTTCACATGCGTTGATCATGGCAGGTATGACCGTAGATTCCCCACTTCACATGCGTTGATCATGGCAGGTATGACCGTAGATTCCACACTTCACATGCGTTGATCATGGCAGGTATGACCGTAGATTCCACACTTCACATGCGTTGATCATGGCAGGTATGACCGTAGATTCCCCACTTCACATGCGTTGATCATGGCAGGTATGACCGTAGATTCCCCACTTCACATGCGTTGATCATGGCAGGTATGACCGTAGATTCCCCACTTCACATGCGTTGATCATGGCAGGTATGACCGTAGATTCCCCACTTCACATGCGTTGATCATGGCAGGTATGACCGTAGATTCCCCACTTCACATGCGTTGATCATGGCAGGTATGACCGTAGATTCCACACTTCACATGCGTTGATCATGGCAGGTATGACCGTAGATTCCACACTTCACATGCGTTGATCATGGCAGGTATGACCGCAGAATTGAAAAGTTGTGCCCTTGTCATGGTGTCTTTCAGATGCAGGAGTATAGGCTTTATGGTATTGAATCTAGACCAGGTTGCAGCTCTTCCTCTGGAAGTCTCCAGGTCTAGGTTCTGAGTATTATTTATTTCTTGCCCCATGTAGGAACTGACATCTTCGACAGGCTCATTTCCCAGCTTGATCTCGCTTTTGAGGCAGAATGGGTTTCGGATTGCGTAGTCCGACACCGGTGAAGTGGTTAAGGCGTCGGCCTCGTGATCAGGTAGTGTGGGTTCGACTCCGAACTCCGCAGTCTTTTTCACGGATGCTTGATGCAGAGTCCCCTGCAACTCGTCGTCGCCCCCTAGTCGTCTTGTCCTTGATTTGCCACTGGGAACAGGTGGCTTGAGACGAGAGAGTCAGGATAAAAAGTAGTGCAGTTAATCCTTACTAAAAATAGCGCTAGCAAAATTAATTATGCCATCGTCGTCTACGATGGACGCGGCCTTTGCCTTTGTCAGTTCGACACCTCTACCGACCTCTTCCAGTTAGTTCAGGGAGTGTTGAGACTCATCGGTGGTGTGGCTGATGAGCACAATGTTCATTAAATACGGAAATATTAAACATTTCACATCTACTGTAGACCTCGGTTTGAATTTGTCTACAACTTGCATAATAAATTTACAAGAAAATAATGAATTAAAAATTTGAACCAACTGTCGAAGTGGAATAACTGCGCAATGAAATACGGAGCAGATAAAAACGCGGTTGGTTCCCATTGTGGTATGCATGACAAGATATACGAAACAAAGCTACGAGACAAAAACTAATGAAGCGCATTACAAGAGCACAGGACAAGTATGTAGAGCTTATCATATAATGTTGTTAGAGCTGTTGCTTTTCATGCAAAGGTACTGGGCTCGTTACCTAGTTGCGACACATTTTAACAAAACCAATTCTTAATGAGTGCTTTACAGGTTGTACGGACAGACGGGGCAGAGAGTAGGGGAACTGGTTCACACAAAAAACTGATGTCTCGAACAATGAAGTCTTTAATCTCATCCCAGACGGCAGTGGCCGATAGGGTACTAAATGAAGCATTCGTTAAATGTAGGACAAGACAGTGAGAAAGGGAGCTAGTCACCTCCACCTCACAAAAGCTGAGGCCTCTTCAAGTGAACCCTCTACCACTTCATCTCAGACGGCAGTGTTTGTTATAGCTTAGTTTAGTCCAAGAATCAACGTCGCTGCACACGGTTTAACCTAGTGCTCTGTTCTTCTCCATATTTTTGGAGTAGCACGGCCGAGGAACCCCTAATAGAATGTGTAGATTTTTAACATAATTTTTTTACTTTTGCCAGCCAGCGGCTGTTGAGCCTAGTCTTTTAGATTTCCACCTGTCGAGGGATTTTTAACGTGCGCGACATTGTACACGGGCGTCCAATCTCTGCTGCGCAGATCCGGGGAGATGCCAGAAAATCCACGTGAAAAAAATCCCGACCTTCCCCGTGATTTGAACCCGCGACCTCTAGCACCCAGGTCGACGTCTTACCTCGAGACCACTCGGTGTGTGTTATGCAACTGCCTACCTTTAATTTGATAAATCCACGAAAATAAACAGCGGATTCGCAAAGTTTGAATTCTTACAATATTGTCCTTGACATCATTTATAAAATGATCAATAGTTGTTTGTTGAGGTGGCTAGTCGTTCTTGATGATAGTTTGTCAGGTCGTGTTGTTGTCCTTGAGCCTTGCTCATTTGTTGTCATGTTGAGAAAATTCGGAGATAATTGGAATGTTCTAGATTACCCTAATATCTCATTTTTTTTTTTTTATGCATTAGTTGGAAGTCAAGACTGGATGTTGAGAACACATGGAAACAAGATGAATCAAGTAGAGAAAGGCGAAGATACAAGGTGAGAGCGACAGGGAGAAAGAGAGAGAAAGAGAGAGATAAAGAAAGAGAGAAAGAGAAATATGGAGATAGAGAGAGAGAGGGTGAGAAAGAGAAAGAAAGATGTACATTGTTCTGTTCTGACAGAGATTAGTACAGCGATTGAACAAGATGTATAGCAAATTTGATTAGTGTGGTTTAGCAGAGCACTCGCTTTTCACGGCAAAGGTACAGGGTTCAACTCCCACAACCGTCACGCTCTAGCCGACCCCGCTGCAAATGGGCACCTGGCGTGCGATTAGAGGAGTAAGAGGCAGAGAGGAGAAGAACTGGCCACCCAACCGCACACAAGATGTGGCTTAGTATACTGAAGTCGCTTTCAACTTAATTCCCTGATAGGAAGTAAGGTAACTACTATGGAATAAACCTTGACTTAGTATACTGAACTCTCTATTGTCAACTTCTTTTTCCCACATTAGTGTAACTACAATGGAACAAACCTTGACTTAGTATACTGAACTCTCTATTGTCAACTTCTTTTTCCCACATTAGTGTAACTACAATGGAACAAACCTTGACTTAGTATACTGAACTCTCTATTGTCAACTTCTTTTTCCCACATTAGTGTAACTACAATGGAACAAACCTTGACTTAGTATACTGAACTCTCTATTGTCAACTTCTTTTTCCCACATTAGTGTAACTACAATGGAACAAACCTTGACTTAGTATACTGAACTCTCTATTGTCAACTTCTTTTTCCCACATTAGTGTAACTACAATGGAACAAACCTTGACTTAGTATACTGAACTCTCTATTGTCAACTTCTTTTTCCCACATTAGTGTAACTACAATGGAACAAACCTTGACTTAGTATACTGAACTCTCTATTGTCAACTTCTTTTTCCCACATTAGTGTAACTACAATGGAACAAACCTTGACTTAGTATACTGAACTCTCTATTGTCAACTTCTTTTTCCCACATTAGTGTAACTACAATGGAACAAACCTTGACTTAGTATACTGAACTCTCTATTGTCAACTTCTTTTTCCCACATTAGTGTAACTACAATGGAACAAACCTTGACTTAGTATACTGAACTCTCTATTGTCAACTTCTTTTTCCCATATATATATAACTACTAAGGGAAAAACTATGGGTAAATCAATATGACCAGAAAAGTTAAAGGTCATACAGCAGCAGTCACTGCTGTCCAGGATGAAGTGTCAGAGACGTGTCTGTACCAGACATCAGCTTTTTTTATGAAGTGGAATGGCGTGCACATTTACTATCTGTATTATTATCCGCTGACAGTAAGAGAGGTATAAATTTACAGCTGAGTGGATCTGGTGACGGGAATCGATTTTGGTTCTTTTGCCAAGAGAGTGAAAGGGACACGCTCTGCCACTGTCACTCTCTAAAGAGTGATGAAAGAGAATGATAAAACTGGAACTCTCTAATTACAATTGCCCACTTCACAATTTTTGATTGTGTGGAATCGATTTTTTTCACGTTGATCTTCAGGTAAAAATTTCCCTGATCTCTGGGTAGTGAGATCGGACTCCCGTGTTTAGTGTCGAGCACGTTAAAAATCTCTTGGTGGTTAGAAATTGAAAAGAGTAGTCTTAACGATCGCTGGCCAGACAAAATTCAAAAATTATATTTACAAATCTACCCAAATTATTTGTATCTTTCCCCAGGCCTATTTAGCTGCAGAAAGTTTTAAATACCTGCTACGTATATCCGAAGCTTTCGGCTACCTGGCGACATACATTAGCATGCCTGTTTGAATACCAGGATTCCAAGTCTTCTGAATATAGCAGCTACATGCCCATCACATTACTGTCTGTTCCTGGAAAAGTCTTTGCCCACATGCTCCACTCCTGAAACCAGTCTTTGCTGAAAAGAAATCAGCGTCTCGAACAATCTGGCTACACTGCCTGCTGTTCCACCATCCATGCAACTCTTGATCTTCATCTACTCATGGAGATACACCGGGAATTTAATCGCCCTTTCGGCGTCCCTTACATTGACCTTCAGGCTGTCCTTGACTTAATGGACGTACTTGCCTTTTGGAATGCCTTAAAACAAGTTAAAGTTCCTAGCACACTGCAACGGGTAATCAAGCAGCTACATTGTAGCTCTGGATCGAGTGTACGTCTATGACTGGTTCTCTACATCATCTGGTGTTCGGTCGGAATACGTCCTCGCCCATGGATTGTTCTTCCGGGGCAAAGACTGGATCATCGGTCATCTGGAGATGTACAACCCAGGAGTCACCATAAGACAGCTTTGTGTTATCGACACTGACATCGCTGATGACGTAGTCATATCATTTCCACCCCCCCCCTTCCACCCACACTTAGACACTGATAAAACCACTGGTGCACCTAGAAGACCTTGCATCTTGATTAAGCCGTCAGATCTCATGGGCAGAATCCGAGATACAAAACTTTTGCTGCAATTCCACAACGTCAGAAATTATTCTCGATGGCAATGACATTAGCTCCACTGACTACATCAGTGTAGACATAGTCAAACATGAGGTAACAAGAGCTTGTTTTCAATGCAGCATCACAAAGCATCTCAATGGCCAGTAGGAAGGCATTCAAACCATTCTATAGTAAAGAAATGCAAGCCGTAATAACTGAACAAAATGAAGCAAGGGCATCCCTCGAGCTAACACCACCACAAAAAGCAAAGATCCTCTGCAACAAATCATACCCAAGGTAAAGCTCATAGTCAAGAAGGCGAAAAATGACAAATGAAAAGCAACATATGCAAGACTTGATCTAAAGTACAATGGGAAGAGATCCTGAGCATTGATTGACATTTCTCTGGAAATAGGAAAAGAAATGATAACCAGTGATAGGGGAAATCTTCTTCTTCTTCTTCGTTCGTTCTCAATCTCCCGCTACCAAACCCTGAAAGGGTAAGTAGCAGAATGTAGTCCAGAGAACGGAATGCGTTGTGTTGTAGTTTACAGCTTGGCTGCGATATTTGCACCTTTCGGTCCAACACATCCGACTTCAGCAAGCATTTTTTGAGTACCGGGTTAGCATTCCCTCTCCGATCCCTTCTCCTTAGCCAGTCTGCCCTACTGCAGCCTGTTATCCAGGATCACCGCGTGGAGGTGTAGAAGGGTCTTGGCAGCTATAGTTCGCTGTCCCTGACGCTAGCTGTCAGCTATGGGCGGCACTTTGCCTCTGGGAACAGGGCAGGAAAACTTTCTCAGTTGGACAAGGATCATCTAGGCCATTTAAAACGTCAAGAGAAAGCCTCAGCCGCTAGTGCCTTTATATTTAAAGCTGACTTTAGTATGCAAGAATTCCGACAAGGCTTGAAAAAATTAAAATCTAAAAAATCTCCTGAGCCAGACAGGGTCTATAATCATGTCTGTACTGATCGATCTGCTTTTTTATGTTTTTTCTTTTTTTTTCTTTTTTTTTTCGGTCGTCTCATTTCTCTAATCCCCAAGGCCGTGTGCGTTGCACTGCGGTTTTTATTTTGCGCCTGTCGGCCCAGTGCATCCGACTTCTTCAGCAAGCATTTTATGTAAGGGTCTGCTTCCTCCTGCATTTTCTAAGGGTTTGCTTCTCCTGGGTAACGGCTGGTCCTGTGATGGGGATCTAACCTAGCACCTTAGGATTGTGAGCCGTGCCACTTAACCACTAGCCCACGTCGTCCCTTGATCTGCTTTTAAGGTCACCATTAAATCGGGATATGGAATCTACATAGAGTATCCAGACAGAACATCTGATGAGCTGTTTGATATCTTTGGGGAGATATGTTCAAACTATAAGACAGAGATAACAGCACCGGAAGTAGCTTGGTACCACTTGAGGACTGTGTTTGATGCCTTCCCACCAAAGGGCCAAAACATCGTCACCTTTAAAGACTCCTTGTCCGACCAGCTCTAGAAGACGATGGTCATTGTAAGCCTGAACTTGCCCAAATATCCCTAGATATCAAACAGCTAGTTACATCTCATGAAGTCAGAATAGTTATACAATAGGCCCCTGGCCACTCAAATACACCTAACAGCGACAAAGCAGACAGACTTGGCATTTCAGAGCTGAAGCAACAGATGTACATACAGCAACTCAGATTCGTATCAGCCAAAAGACAACTGCAAGAAAAAGTACTTAAAGCCATCTCAAGACCCAAACAAGACACTCTTACATGGAATAAAATATAACATCGTGTTGCTGTCCTAAAAAATCAGATTCTGGCCCACTGTTGGATCCCTGGAAAAGAGGAGACAGATGAACTAACAAAAACTGAAAGTGGCGGCACACATACTAGCCATCTACAAAGCTATGAAGAAGCCAAGACACTCATCAAAAGTCCCACGAGGGCGGTATGGAGAGATCAGCACAAAGATTGCAAACCAGAAAATAACAGCATAGACAAACTTGGCATAGATAGACAGACATAAATCTTCAGACTCAAGACTTCAGACTCATTGCAGACTCAAGACCCACCTGAACAGAATGGGTCTTAGAGACACCGACACGTGCGATTGCGGAGCACCCAAGAAAACACCAGAACATATCATGCAGGACTGTCCTGCCTATACAGACCAAAGAGAGGCGGGCGGCCTGGGGAAGCTACCATAATAAAAAAACTGAGTGGGACCGACAAAGACCTGTAACGCAGTCTCCTTCATGAGCCTCACCGGGCTAGAAGCAATGCATCAGTTGATAGGAAAAGAAGATATGTTGTGTAGTTGTTTACAGTGAGGCTGCGATATCTGCGATTTCAGCTCAACACATCCGGTTACAGCACGGCAATTGTGGGACGGGGTTTGCCTCCTCTCTTCTACATTGATTCTGTGCTGTATGAGTGCAGTCTGTTTCCAGGGCCGCAACTTGGGGACAAAATATGGTCTTGGTCAGCTATAGTTCACTGACCCTGATGCCAACATCCGATCTGTGTGTCGCTGGCCGTTGAATGGGCATTCACTAACTGCATCTTCGGCTCCAGGTAAGATATTTCACTTGAAGGTGCCTTCATTGAATAAAATGTTGAAAACCATTGATTTAGACTGCTTTCGTAATATACGGTTGTGTTGGCATTTTATGATTCTTTTACATGCAGTTGCAGCGCAAATGAAAAATGGCTATTTTTGGCTTTTCTGCGATTTTCGATTGCTACCGAGGCATGGTATCTAGACAGGCCGAGGTCTGGTATCTAACTCAACGTCTGATCGAAGCCCTTCTGTGCACCGTGTCTGTTCACGCATGTGGAGAAGAGAAGAATTATATTGGCTACATATATCACGTGGTGTGGGAGGGTTCATTTATTCCACAGGGATTTACTCTGACGTGACGAAGGTGGCGTTTTATACACAAGCTGTACCTGTCTGAACCTTTTTGAGGTATAGCGGCCTGTCGGCGAGTGCGTGAATAAACATTCGCAGCTTCTCAATTTGTCAATCGAATACAACAACTTTCTGACTTGCCAAAAGTCCAACATCAAGATGCCAGTAAGTTGATATTTGTAACCTTCGTTAAAAGAATGTATATTCATGTGCAAATAAATCAAAGTAATGCAATATGTACTTTGACAACCAGACTGTAAGAGAAGCAAAATTGTAAGGCAAGGCTCTTCTCTTCTTCCATCAACGTTGCAAGTAGGATCCTCGTTACCGACAATCTCCAGTCGACCTAGCTGTGAATTGTTACCAGGCACACTGTTATTATGGAACAGACGACGAGATAAGGAATTGACCCCATCACCTCACACAATCCCCGACAGCAACTTCTGCTGTGAGACTACCTTTTCTATTTAGACAAACGTAAACCTATTTTGCAGATGTTCTACTTTCCTGTTCTCGTTACCGGTTCGCTCCCCACGGAGTATAAAGCGTCTTAACGGGAGTCACTTATCAACGCCTTACTTGCGCTTATGCATTGTTGAGTTGTGTTGCAGTTTGAGGTTGCTTGCTAGCGCCATTCACAATCTTTTCATGCTTTAAAGATTAAGCAGGTCTTATTATTTTCTCCCCGAACACCGCTAGTGATGATTGTGTATAGGATTTGAGAACAGTTAACCAGCTGTTCACGTTCTCAACGTACTCTAGATAATTGTAATTATCGGATGATTGGTGAACTGAGACCCTATTTCGGTCAGGCACAACATACTGACCAGGACGTCACGTCAGGGTCAGGCACAACATACTGACCAGAACGTCACGTCAGGGTCAGGCACAACATACTGACCAGGACGTCACGTCAGGGTCAGGCACAACATACTTACCAGGACGTCACGTCAGGGTGAGGCACAACATACTGACCAGGACGTCACGTCAGGGTCAGGTAGAATATACTGACCAAGACCACTATCTCTCTTCCATGTAGCGTTTCCTAGAAATAGGCTGTTTTCAAGACAGTCTGGCTGATGAGATGGGTATCGACGTAATCCCCGTCGTACTGAGCGTGACGCAGATGAAATCAAGCGTATCACAACCTCATGGAGGACAGCTGTCCACCACCATCAATATGCTCTGGATGTGAGGAAAGCTACTAAAACTCACCACTTAACATCCTTTTCAAGGCTCAAAAAAAGAGTAACCTTACTCATTGTGGGCATTAAACAACAACACTAAAGATTTGTGTGCTTCGATCAATCACTCAATCAATCCATCAATAAACACTGTAAAGGAAGATTTTGAGTGGGTGTTATCCCTCGTTTTCGGGTCATGAACTTTCTTAGTATAGTGAGGAAATCTGCGTAACACTGTCCATTAATCGGTTTTCCACGATGAATGGCATCTTTTCATTAGACACCTTAGACATTACAAAATGGGTTTTCCTGGGTTTTCTATTGCATGCTACAAATGTTGAATTCAAGGTGAAGAAACCACTTCATAACCTGACACTGAAATGCACAAGCAGGACAAAAGTGAAAAGAAGAAAGAAAGATCAGTAAAATGAACTCTAGTCTCATCTACTGTCATCATTGTCTTCCAAATGTTTTCTCACAGATACTTTTTGAGCAGTTGTTAACAGCGATTCACATTCATTTGTTTCTGCTCTCGTGTCAGCAGGACTCTTAGTCCATTGGGCATACACTTTTCTTATGTTCAGTTTGCTGTGCAAAATTCTACTACTTTTTGCAATGAAGTTTTACTGCACTAGCTATCTGCGCATTTGTCATTTTTCAATCCTTGGCAATGATTTTCTTCCCAGTTGCTGTACATTTTAATCGTTGCACTCTGTGGCAGGTCTTCAATATCTGGACAGATCAGCACCAATTGAGCAGCCACACACAAATTGTATTTACCAGTATCTATTATCTCACTGACACTAAGGACAGGATTCATTAAATTCTGGTTCTATCTCTCATTGTATTTCTGTAGGTGTTTTTCCTTGAAACGTCAAGAATATAGTCGCAGGTCTGAAACTCTTGACTTATCTACATTTGGTTGAAGCAACGTATTCGTTCACCGCGTACCATAGCTGGAAAACTCGTTGCAGAAAATAAATTCAATTGCACAGGCCCAGTGCAAATATAAGTAAACTTTAAAAGTGATGTTTCCACTTTCTGCTACGTCGTGATAAGGTTAACGACTTATCCCCATGACTTTCTCTCTCTCTCTCTCTCTCTTTCTGTGTGTGAGTGTGTGCGTTCGTTCGTATGTACACGTACGTACATACATGTAGTGAGAAGGAGAGTGAGAGGAAGAGTTTGTGAGCACGCCTCCACCCCAAACATTTGTCTACAGTCAACGTAACCGGCCAACAACTGGGCGGCCTTACTTCCTTCCTGTTCGGTCAAATAAATAACTGACTCATTCACATGCTGAGGAATACGGGGGTGTACGGCATGTTAAACTGGTCGGATCAGCCTATACCACTGGGCAGGAGGGGGTTAGGTGGGAACACCCTAAAGTAAGGAGGGTATACGATATGTAGACATGACTCATTTTCTGCGTGCTGTTTGTAGTGTGTCAAAATATTGTTTCGTTTACTTTGTACAAGATTGATTCTGCTATTAACGTGTCCATTGAACGATTGATTGATTGATTGATTGATTGGTTGATAGATTCATTGATTGGTCCACCTTTTCCTTCCAAGTGAGGCATATGTAGAAAAAACAAATTAGTGGAAACTACCGACAAAAACCGCCGTTACCGGGGTGCGGCCCGTTTACACATTCTTTTGAGCAAGTCCCGTTTTCTAGTTGTGCAGACCCGTCTAATGAGGTTTATCTATGCAGGGTGTTCTTGACATAGAATCCAGACTTTCACCGCACCCCTTAACTAATTTACTCTGTAGAGCCGAGATATCGGCTCTCAAAATGTCCTACTAAACCGTAAAGCTGATACATCGGATTGAGCAATCGTTATACATAGACTTTACCTTGAACTTTCTCTGTACCAATTTTTCTCAAGTTTATAATGTACTTTATCTTCTTAGTGGCAGTTTACAATGCAATTACGAAGCGTGTTCAAATGAAACCGGACCAAACTGCACCGAGTGTAGAGACGAAGAGACGGTATGAAAAAGTGAAGAATTGTGGACTTTCGAGCAGCGAGTATTCAATGTGGCTTGTTAGGCGCCATCTATGCTTCTCTAAACAAACCACTTAACCATGGCGGGTGTTATGCCATGCCACACAGTTAGTCGTCTCTAACGACATACTTTCTTTGGGGCAGTGGTGCTATTCTTGTTATTGTCATACACAAAGACCCCGGCGGACCACTATACCCCACTTGCAGTAGCTATTCTTGTATTCCCCTCATCCTATAACGCACATCAGATGACAGCTCACACTAACACAAACCTGTCCAGAGTAACAGACCATCTTACCTTTGAAACGTTTCTTCTGTCTAGCTAAAGCTGAGTAAACGTTTTATAGGTTTGTGCCGGAGCGTCCAATCCGTCGAGATTCAAAGTCTCTTATACAAAAATGGTTGGTTATTGCCCCAGCAGCCCGTAAGCTCCTGCTCTTTGGCCCAGTATAATATAAGAATATTATTTGGCAACTCGTTTGCTTGTGAAACACGGACATTAAATGCTGCATTGGAGCGGAAAATTCAGGTCAAGGAGAAGAGATGTTTGGGAAAATACTTTTGCATATATCGAGATGACGTCACGTATATTAGTGTACGCAATCATGGCCACCTGTAGTTTTCTATTTCAGGTGGCCATGGCGCAATACTGTCCGACAGTA
The DNA here is from genome assembly GCA_036924085.1 of Ariolimax columbianus. Classification (NCBI taxonomy): domain Eukaryota; kingdom Metazoa; phylum Mollusca; class Gastropoda; order Stylommatophora; family Arionidae; genus Ariolimax; species Ariolimax columbianus. The sequence goes on along the minus strand of JAVGWX010000008.1, from coordinate 43,755,841 downwards.
TCGGACCTTAAACAGACCTCCTTTCAACTGTCAAATCATGAAAGCTATGCTGGTACAGCCATGTGACACGTCCTAATGTGTTGCCGAATGTGATATTCCCAGGCTCAGTTCATTGAAAGGGAAGGAAAGGTCACACTAAGACATGATAAATGATATTCGCAAATGGATCGGAATGACATTCTTTGAAACCGCAAGACACGCAATGGATTGAGTTCGATGGTAGTGAACTGTTCAGGATGTACTGAGATTCTCTAAGACCACCTAGATCACGGGACAGACTGGACGAGACGGGAGACGCGTTAAACTTAAAAGGGACGATGAGGTTAACGTCTGGTCAGACAAAACACACTGATCAAACAATGTTAGCCAGGGTCAGGAGAAATATACTGGCCAAGACCCTCACCTGACCTCCACGTTTGTCGTCCTAGAAACGGGCTGTTGTCGAGGACAACAGTCTGGCTAACAATGTGACGTTGGATGTGAACCTCGTAGTAGTGAGTGACACGCAGATGAAGTCAAGCTGTAGACGTGGGGGAAGGTAGAGTTAAGAACATCCAAATAGTTTTCGTCTGTTATGAAGGGTCCCCTTAGAGAATCGAGGCCCGTATGTCTGCTGTCAAGATATAACCATTCTTATGTGCCTTTCTTTCTGATTAAGTGGCTGCAGGTTTTCTCTTGACCAGTTTGTCATAACCAATACCCGTCGCTCCTTTCGGGGCATATGCCACTAACAACCCTCCTCCAATAAGTTTGATTTTGAACTGACCTGTCTCTTACTGCCTCTCTCCAGTTGAGGTCCAGGATTCGGAAGTTCATTTTCACAGTCTCTTCTCCGTGTGTTTCTTGGTCTACCTCTCGGCCTCTTCCCCTGTGTCAGGTCCCGTCTAGGCGAGTTTGATGGTGTTTTCAATAACGTGTGGCCTATCCTACTCCATTTCCTACGTTTAATCTGTCGCCCCACTGGTTGTTGTTGGTTCCTTTCCTATAGGTCTTCGTGCCTCACCATGTCTCCCTAGCATATACCCATTATCCTACGGACATTTATTGACGAACGACTAAAGCTTCCTCTGTACTGTCTTTGTCGTTCTCAAAGTTTCTGATCTGCACGGAAATACTGATTTGACATTGAAATTCATTATCATCATCACCATCTTCTATCCACTTGTGTCGACACCGTGGGGAGGTGTCGTTTTTTTCCCCGTATTAGATGTTTCGCGTATGTTGTTGTCGTTCCATATTTCTTCAGTGTCTCGCTTACACAATCTATTCATATGTTTCTTTGTCTCCCTCTTGCTCCGCAATCCTCTTGGAGAATGTTATAGATCCACACATTGTGTAACTTTGATTGCATTCTTGTAAAGTGTCCGAATAGGTGTATTCTCTGCCTTTACATTTATTCCTTGCACAGCGTTGAACTGTCTGATTTCATCGTTTTCTACTCTGTCCAGCATTCTAACCCCAACAGCCTTTCTCAAACACCTCATTTCGCATACCCTGATTGCTTTGTCTTGTGCCTTAGTGAGAGTCCATGTCTGACACTGGTAGCAGAGAGTTGGTATAAAAATACTATTAATCAACAGTTGCTTTAGGGATGAGATGTTAAAAGGGTGAGAAAGAATCGAGCTAGAATTTTTCCAACGATCGATAGAAGGTAGAATTCCGCTGGATATCACAAAACTGACGAATGCACGTGTGCTTGTACATGTGGCCATTGGTGGTAACTTTCAGCGGCATTTGATTCGTATTCCAAATTGAGCGAATGAGGTCTGTTAGCATGTGTGGCAGTACAGGCCGTCGTGTTTTGTAGAGCTCAGTAGGAATAGCATCTGACGCAAGGGCTCTGCCACTGGACATTCGGCTGATTGTTTTCTGGACCTCATCTGTACCGGGCGGGATACCAAGCCTGTCTTTGACTGCAACTTGAAGCATGCGTGTTATTGCTAGTTCATTGATGACAGATAACAGAGAGTTGGCCAGGGTCAATGTCCGACACAGATAACAGAGAGTTGGCCAGGGTCAATGTCCGACACAGATAACAGAGAGTTGGCCAGGGTCAATGTCCGACACTGATAACAGAGAGTTGGCCAGGGTCAATGTCCGACACTGATAACAGAGAGTTGGCCAGGGTCAATGTCCGACACTGATAACAAAGAGTTGGCCATGGTCCGTGTTGACACTGATAACAAAGAATTTGCCAGGGTCCATGTTGACACTGATAACAGCTTTTATTTAACCTGGCATGACCCTTGTCCGTTTGCATGGACTTTAAGTTCTCCCACGTTAACGAACTCCCCTATAATCTAGAAAGCTGACATTGTGTACACAGCCTTAACTAGTGTGGCCTGTTGATCAATCAAATGTTGTCGTATCATCAAATGACCTATCCATGATCCGTTATAGGAAGGTGCTTTAAATAACGTACTTTCCAAATTCAAAATGCACTTAGACAGCAATGTGCACAGGTCAGGGGTGGGTATGCCGCATTACATATTAAGGACAGTTAGTCATTCGCCTTGAATAACGAACTTTTCCAATTCAGCTTTACAGAGTGAGACAACTATGTGGCAAATGTCAGAGGTGAATATACGAACATTTTAAAAATACGCCACTGTAGCCCCTTCCCCTCTACCCCAATATCTTATTTTAACTAAAAGCTTATTCCGCCAAAAATATTTGTTCTTTCTATTTAATTGTTGTTTCTATTGTTATATCTCATTCCTTTACAGGAAAGTGTTTACATACAATCCTTCTAATTCTCCAATTTACTTATGACTATATTAAAGCTCTCGTCTCGCTTGGTCTCAGTGTTGAGTGTCCAGTGTGTGTTTGTGTGTGCGTCTGTTGAGATGTGTGTGTGGGGGGGGTGTGCCTGTGTGGGGGTGGGGTGTGTGTGTGTGTGTGTGTGTGTGTGTGTGTGCTTGTCTTGTTCCTTGGTACAGTTAGTTACAGGTACAGTAGTATGTTCTAAACGTCTGCAGTCATGCATGTATGCACATCCCAGATAAGTGCCATGCCGGAACATGAATACACAGGAAGCGGACATAATAGTGTAAATGTGTCGTGTTTTCTTTGGCAAACAGAACGGCCCAGAAACCAGTAGTCTATACGTGTGTAGTTTTCCTGCCTCATTGATATAAGGCTGTCTCACTTTGCCATTCCTTCTTTGACTCGTCTCTCTCTCTCTCTCTCTCTCTCTCTCTATATATATATATATATATATATATATATATATATATATATATGTATATATATATATACATATAATATATACATGTATGTGTGTGTATGTGTGTGTGTGTATCAATGCACACACATTATCTATATATATATATATATATATATATATATATATATATATCTATAAATCTATTTATACATCTATTTATATATCTATCAATCTATCTATTTATATATATATATATATATATATATATATATATATATATATATATATATATATATGTACCCATCTGTCTGCCTATCTATCTATCCATCCATTTACCCATTCATCCATCATTCAGTTATCTATTTCTGTGATATATATTATATTTATATATGGAGCACTGACTGACAGCTTTGTGGTGCAAACAGGGGTAAGACAAGGATGCCTCCTCCCATCTTTCCTGCTCTTGTTGGCTATAGATTGAATAATGGAGACATCAATCGAGGGGAAAAGAATTCGAAAACAGTTAGCACTATTGTCACAATTGGAGAACCTGGACTACGCAGATGATCTGGTACTTTTGTCGCACGGTCATAGCCAAATGCAAGAGAAACTTGAAAGTGTGAAAGAACAATCAGCCAAATTTTGACTGAATATCAACATGAAGAAAACCACGCTGCTTAAACTAAACACTATCAGCAAAGAACCAATCATACTGGAGGGAGAGTAGTTGGAAGAAGTGAATACCTTGACCTATTTGGGCAGCACAATTGACACATCAGAGGGTATATATGCAGATGTAGGGGCCAGCATTGGAAAGGCAAGAGGGTCATACAATAAATGGAGATCCAGAGAAATCAAGATTGACGCCAAAGTTAGAATATTCAAAGCTAGTGTTAAGTCTGTGTTTCTGTATGAAGCGGAAACATGTATAATGACCAAATTAATTCAACAAAGACTCCAGTCTTTCGTTAACAAATGCCTATAAAGGATAATGGTCATAACGTGACAGGGCACGATGAGGAATGACGACCGATGGGAATAGAACCAACAACAAACACTGGATCAACAAAGTAAGCGAATAAAATGGTGTCGGATAGGACATTCGCTACTGAAGGCACGTCCAACATAGCCAGACATTCTCTTACATGAACTCCTCAAGAAAAGAGAAGAGAGAGAGAGAGAGAGAGAGAGAGAGAGAGAGAGAGAGACCAAAAAATACATGGAGAAGAGAATGTGAGAAAGAATTACGATTAATTGATTGCACAATGAGATAGACAGATAGAGTAGCCCAAGACCAAGCTGGCGGGAAATTGTCAATGACCTTTGCATGGAGAGGAAAGATAGGCTTTGATTGATTTATTGATTAATTGATTGATTAATTGATTGAATGAAGCCATTATAGCAGAAACAGAAGAAGATCTCCAAGCACTGCTCAATAAAATCAGCGAAACAACATAAGACTACGACATGAAAATAGATGTAGAAAAGGCCAAGACAATGATCATAGCAAAAGAACCAACGGAAGTAAAGGTTTTGAAGGAATTGAAATAGAGGTAAAGGAATTGAAGAGGAAACAATAGAGCAAGTATTACAATTCCCGTGACTGGGTCAAATCGTTACAGAAGATGCACGATATCATAGAGAAGTGAGAGCTAGAATTGGGCTGATAATGAAGGCATTTAGAGACAAACAGAGAGTCCTGATATCAGATAGTATTAGTAATGAAGGCATTTAGAGACAAACAGAGAGTCCTGATATCAGATAGTATTAGTAATGAAGGCATTTAGAGACAAACAGAGAGTCCTGATATCAGATAGTATTAGTATGACTCTACGGAAAATAATCCTCACCAAATGTGTCTGGTCTGTGGTGTTGTACGGTACTGAAACATGGACAATAAATAAAATAGGAGAGACATGCTTGGAGGACAGAGATGTGGGGAGCCGAAAGATGAAGAAAGTGAGCTAGACAGAGAGAAATCAAACGAAAGGTTGTTGGTGGAAGTGAAAGAGGAAAGAAAGTTGGTTCCAAAGCAACAAAAACATCGACTGACCTGGTTGAGTCCCAACCAACGTCATTAGGGCCCAGTGAAGACAGTCTTGAAAGACAGAACACAGGGGAAAAGAGAAATGGACAGAGCAAGAAAAACCTTTGTGACACGAGCATGCAGAGACATGGCGGTGAAGACTTATAAGTTATATTGAGCTGAGAGACAGCCACAGATGACAGGCAGAAATGGAAAGACAAACTTTAGCTTGCTAACCAATCCAAGTATTTAACGTATTGACTTAGTGAGGATGAATGCTGGAGATGGTGGCATTTTTTGCACTTTTTCGATCACAGGTGAGGTACAGTGAGGTCATCCCCGACTGCAGTCTGCTTATATACTGCTTATATATACTCCTTCTTTAACATTTTTAGTTTAGAAACTCGGTCTTTTTTTTGTCACACTGTATATATACCCTGACAGTTTGTTTTACCAGTGTGTATTTATGAAATACCTTTCGTTTCACTTTCAGAACAAGGTAGGCTTGTTGTCTAGACGGCACACTAGCTTACGTCTCACTTGTGATGTCTCTGGACGGCTGTCACAGCATGAGAGATCGTGTCTTTTCGTTTCCTTCCGTGATTTTCACACTTGCTTGTGTGCTCTTTCGCTGTGTTTCTGACTTAGCAGCTTTTTATTTTGCTTTTTTTTTTCTTGCTTCTGTTTGCTGTGTGTGTGTGTGTGTGTTGTGTGTGATTATGGAATTATATATATATATATATATATATATATATATATATATATATAGTCTGTTGCAGTTGGTCCCTGCAAATAGTTAATGATATAGATAGATAGATAGATAGATAGATAGATAGATAGATAGATGGATGGATGGATGGATGGATGGATGGATGGATGGATGGATGAATGGATGGATGGACGGACGGACGGACGGACGGACGGACGGACGGACCGACCGACCGACCGACAGACAGACAGACAGACAGACAGATAGATAGATAAATAGACTGACTGACTGCAGTAGGGACCTGCTATGAAAGGATAGAAATGTATCCAAGAGGAAGACACAGACACATCTCCAAGGCAGAATGTAGACCATACACTGCTGGATCGGTAGGATAAATGACATCATAGAAAAGCCTGGATGGCTTCAGAGCTGCAAGTTCCCCAGGTCTTTGTAAGCCGAGTCAGTTAGAAAACCACCTGCACTCTTGCTACTAAAATTCAAATGCAAGTCTGAGAGGTAAATCATGGAAGACAAGGGCCAACCGACCAGATGGATTTGTAGAACAAAAATATAGGTTTTGGCTACCTGACTTCATCAGACACTGATCTGCCTGAGTGAATATCAGGATTCTTGTAACTCAAGTGTGTGTGTGTGCGCGTGCGTGCGTACGCCCGCGCGCGCGTGCGTGTGTGCATATGTGTGTGTGTGTGTGTGTGTGTATATATATAAATATATGTATGTGTGTATATATATATATATATATATAAATATATATATATATATATATATATATATATATATATATATATATATACTAGCACCGGATTTTGCTAGATAGTGACTTCACAGAATAGTCCATTTTTTTTTAACTGTGGGGGTATCAAACATAGCACCTATAACGAGTTTGCCAATAAACCTAGATTTGATCATCATATTTAAATTAACTTAAGTTAATTATACTGGTTTAGAAAGCTCTACAGAGACTGTATACGACCAGTGTATTCCACTCCACCGATACTGAAAATTATATACCGATATTGTGAGCATCCAATATATTTTTAAATGCATTAACTGACTCTGCCTCTATTACATCCTGTGGTAATGCCTTCCAAGCATTCACCACTCTCTGACTAAAAAAATGTTTCTTAGTATCTCATCTGGACCCGCCTTTAAACAATTTGTAGCTGTGCCCTCTTGTTCCTGTAGCAGGATTGTACTTTGAAAAACTTGGTATAGTCAATTTATCCTTTCCATTTATTAATTTATAAACTTGTATTAAGTCATCTCGAATTCTTCTCTGTTTGAGATACTGGAGAACAGCTTTTTTTACATGCGCAAAAATGGTACAGTCCTATGCTTGATTCGTACATGTGCGAGTTAACATGGCGTCGACGCATCAAGTAAGTATTCATAAAACAAATAATAACAATAATAAGAGGGCATAGATACAAGTTGACTAAAGAGAGGTCCAGATTAGATATTAGGAAATATTTGTTTAGTCAGAGAGTGGTGAATGCTTGGAATGCATTGCCAGGGGAGGTAGTGGAGGCAGGGACAGAATGCATTTAAGAATAAATTGGATGCGCATAGCTTTTAGAGCAAGGTGATGTAAATGAAACTGGTTGTATACAGACTCTGCAGAGTCATCTAAACCAGTATAAAGAAGTTAAGTTAAGTGGTTTGGACGTTTTCAGCGCCATTCTTCCCAGCATTGTGGCCACCTCAATCATAAAAATGGTGGTGTTTGGTTGTCCAATTATTTAAATCTGCCTGCTAGGACAATTCATTCTGCTCCTTTTTATAACTCTACATCTTTTTCAGACGATTGGTCGCAAAACTGAATATAACTAACTTTTCTACACATCCAAGTTTTTCAAAGTTTTAACTTAATTATTTAAAATATAATTATTCCGATTTAAACTAGTAGACTGTGACATGTCACTTTGTAACTTATGATTAATGCACTAAATGTTATTTTTCTGCCTTTATTCACGAATATATATTTGCAACATTGTATTTACCTCCTGCTAGTCATTTTACTAGATAATATTTTGTTTAATCAACACAGCTTCAAATGTAGATTATTCTCTGTTTTCACAAATCATACATAATAAGTAGATTTAGATTGATATCTGTGCTGGAAATCAGAACCTACAACTATAATAAGTTTGGTGATGGCCAGTCAGAAGTAGTTATTATAATCTGGCATAATGTTAGGAAAAACCGAAGATAGCTGACATAACAATTTAATTGAATTCAAGTGAAGTCTCCGCAACGATGGTTGAATGATCTTCATTCCAAACCATGTCCTGCCACTTTATTTTAGTTATCCTTCATAGGCATCTGTTAACAACAAACTTGAGTCGTTGTTGTATCACCTTGGTCATTCACCAATATCTTGTCTCGTGTCTTGATGATACACTCTGTCAGATAGACTTGATGTCGCCCTCCCACTTATAACCGCCTCTTGTCCGCCTACCTTGAACCTTCCCCTCTAGTATTGTTTTCAATAAAGTATCGTGTCTTTTTATAGAACCAAAATATTTGACTTGCTTAATTTTAGTGTCTGTCAATAGTTCTGTATCCATGCCTACTCTTGCCAGGACATCGTTATTTGTTTGTTTCTCTGTCACAAAATGCTACATATTCTTCTCAATTATTCGAGGAATTCTATTTTGTTTTCCAACTGTTTGTTCATAGTCAATGTTTCTGCATCATAAAATAATGTTGAATATATATATATATAAAACACCTGATGAGTCTCATTATTGGCTATTTGCTTGAATGTCAATATATTTCTCATTATGTTAAAAACACCTTTGGCCATTCGGTTCTCTTCGTCACTTCCTTCTCACATCTGCCATCACCTGTAACGATCTGTCCCACATACAAGTAGCGGTCTACATGTTCTAGTATCATGCCACTCATTCTGATATTAGATTTGCACATTTGTATTGCTAAATAGGATCAATTTTGTTTTATGAAGTGAAAATCTTTTTCTTCTTCTTCTTCTTCTTCTTCTACTTCTTCTTCTTCTTCTTCTTCTTCTTCTGCTTCTTCTTCTTCTGCGTTTGTTCTCAATCTCTAGCCACCAAGTCCTGAACAGGGTTTTGCAAGTAGCAGGATGTAGTCCAGAGAACAAATGCTTTGTGTCACTAGTTTACAGTTTAACTGCAATATTTACACCTTTCGGTCCGACACATATTGAAACATATTCGACAGTATTGAAAACAGTAAAAGTGGGAAAGAAATTTTAAAAACCATGCCTTTGTATTGTAACTTGTTAACTTGTTAATATGGTAGCTAAGAATGGCAAGAGTGTCCTGCACATGCTATCACGATGCAGATGAACAACATGATGTCATAACTGCGGTCAAAATATTGCTGCATCACTATTGACATGCACCAAAGATGAGCTGTGTTCTGTTATTGGTTTTTTTGAGCAGCAAAGGGGTGAAACCTATAGAAATTCATAGACAAATGAATGTCAAATACGGTGACCTTTCACTCACAGTCAATCAACGATTTTCCTTTACGTGGCGGTTAATGGCGCAATAAACTCTGAGGTCTCTAGTCAGTGTGCCTGACCGGGTGATGAATAGTCTGTCACAGAACTCACGCCATTTTAGAACTTTCTACTCCACTCATACACTTGCGGAAGTGAAAGACATGCATCACTGCACTGGACCTTCATTTGCCAATGAATTTCTATTGGTTTCACCTCTTTGCTGCTAAAAAATGGATAACAGAACTCTGCTCTTCTTTGGTATATATCAATAGTTGGGCGGTGACTTTTTAACTAACTATGACGTCATGCTGCTCGTCTGCACCATGATGGCACGTGCAGGACACTCTTGACATTCTTATCAACCATATTAACAAGTTACAACACAAAGGCATTGTTTTTCTAATTTCTGTCCCACTTTTAAGGTTTTCATTTCAAGCCACCTCGTATTATTGTTAGTGCCTAAACCATATTTAATACTGCTGGTGTTTATTATCTCTACAAGTTCTTGCTCACTTTCAGCCAATAATACAGTGTCATCAGCATATCACAGATTGTTGATTATTCTTCCATTGATGTTTAGTCCAGGCACTCCTTCAATCCATCTAAAGATTTTCTCTTTTTTATTTAGGTTGAGACTCTTTGTGTTTTCTTTCCAACTTCGTGATGTCTTATTCATAACCTTTCATTACTTTGCTGTGGCTATCTTTAGTTGGATATTACTTTCCAGGGATTAATCTATTGAACAGCTGGAATGGCAATTGAGTATATTCTGCACCATTTATGTCTCGTTAAGAACCACTTTAAGGCATTAAGGTTGGGATTTGTGTGAGGTTTGTATTTAGGCCTATACAGTACTTTGTGCTGGAATTTGCTACATTGAACATGTTTTAATTCTTTTATTTATTTTATATAAACTTGTATTTGTGAAATATAAACTTTTATTTATGTGTTTAGTATAAACTATTTCAGTTGTTTAATATTACCTCTTCTCGGCGACTTTAATGCTAGAGTAGGTGGGGACCACATAGCATGGCCCACCTGCCTTGGACATCATGGTATTGGCAGGGTAAATGACAATGGTCAGAGGTTGCTGGAGCTGTGCATTCAACAAGGCCTATGTATCACAAATACTTTCTTCAAGGGCAGTCCGCAACATAATGTATCCAGGAAACACCCAAGGTCACATCGATGGCATCAAATTGACTTGATTGTCACCAGACGTTCATCTCTAAACATGGTCCTCTCCACTAGAAGCTATCACAGTGCAGACTGCGACTCTGACCATGCTCTTGTATGTAGCAGGATACGACTCTGACCAGGCTCTTGTATGTAGCAGGGTACGACTCTGACCATGCTCTTGTATGCAAGAGGGTACACTTGTAGCTTCACAAAATATACCGCTCCAAACAGATGGGGCATCCACGCATCAACACTGCACAGATGGTGATTCCTTTCAAGGCGGAGTGGTTTGTGTCTGACCTGAATCTTGCTCTTCAGGGAGGATCTGAGTGTGACGCCACAGTTAAGTGGAACGTTATGAAAGGTGCCATCTATAATACAGCATTAGCTACGTTTGACATGAGGGAACGGGCCAATCACGACTGGTTCTTCTTCTACGTACGCTGTTTACAGCTATATTTACGTTGCGCTGTTTTATTTTGTTAAGCCTGTGGCTCAGTGCATCCGATTTCAACAGGCGTTTCTGTAGGGTTGCCCTCCTTAGCCTTTGGCTGTCCCCAGCCTAACTGCAAGGCAGCAGTTGTTTTTGGTCAGAGTTGTCTCTCTTAGGAAGTTGTCTTGCGGGACTATCGAGTCTTCCCTACTCGTGTCTATAGGGTTTGGCAATGATATGATGGACTATGTACTAGTTTGTACTATCCCGGAAGAGAGGCAGTCCAGTGTGACTTTGTCCCAGGATCGTCACGTCCTGCCAGAAACATAGCATATGCATTTGAGTGAGGTATCTCTTTGCTCCCTTTATTTTCTCGGCTCATCTGCAGTGATGGTACGCCTAGCATTCCCCGCCACCCGGGAGGTTGTCACAATAGGGCAGGAGGTGCAATGTCCGCTGGACTGCATCTCTTCTGCGTCCATTGGGATGACTGATAGCAGACAGAGGCAAAGAGCGAGGCAGGAGTGCATTTTACCAGGTGCATTTCTGCGACTCGACCGGGCCGAGCTGAGACGCAAGCCTCAGCCATGTCGTAGCCTCCCATCACAGTGGTGCTGAGATTTAGGGCGGGATTCTGGCTTAGAGGCATTCGGCCGTAGTCCCTCAGATGTTAGCTTATCAGCCAAGCACGTGGACCAAATGTCAGCGACCTGTGATTCCTCTCAAAATAGTGCATTTGACCAGGGGACAAGCCTGGTCATTGCACGGAGATGTTGTTCGCCTGGTGTGCGGACATATCTCATGGTCAAGGGTTGAGTCTCAGCAGTTTGCAGTGAGGTAGCTGATCTACTGCTTAGGGCACCCCGACCGAGAACTAAGTCTTCTACAAATGGTTTCATACCTCATCGCCGTATGGGGTGAATATCGAGCAGCTTCCCGCCCGCTTTGATCGGCGGACGGCAGAGACCTCATTCTGCGGCTCGACCGGGCGGGGCTGGAGCTGGAGCCCCAGGTCCCCACCATGTCGAAGCCTCCCTTTGCAATCGTGCTGAGCTTTTGGGCGGGATTTTGGCTTAGAGGCGTTGGGCCGTAATCCCTCACCTTGTAGCCTCGCGCCGTTGGCTTATCAGCCTAGTACGTGAACCCCATCGACATTTGACAGGGCAGACATTTGAAAGATGCGTCGCCGGCACATGAGGCCATGCGATCAGCACAAAGTTATCCAGAGTCACCAGTGGGGACGCCGCAACCCCGCGAGGGGAAACGACGATTGGTTTTGAACAAATAAAAGCGCTCTTTCCGCGAGGTCAGAGCTTGGTAAGCATGTATTAGCTCTAGAATTGCCACAGTTATCCAAGTAGGATCGTGTCATCTAAGGAACCTCGACTGATTTAATGAGCCATTCGCGGTTTCACCGTGAGACAGTGTGAACTTAGACATGCATGGCTTAATCTTTGAGGCAAGCATATGACTACTGGCAGGATCAACCAGATATATGTCGGAGACGTACGTACCGCATACACCGGTCGGCGAAGGACGGGTGTGTAAAAAGCCTCACTGGGACGGCCGCAGGAACCGACTGACGGACGGTTGTTCCCCCCGTCCCTCACTCCGTCGACCTAGGACCGCCTGACAGAGGCCCCTACACACACCAGACGACCGACCGACCGGGCTCGCTCGAGGAGGGATGGCAGCGCTCTGTGCAGAACGGATCCCAACGACCCCGGCAATGAATTTCACTGGGACTAGGAGACAATTTGGCCTGCCGGCCTGCCCTTCTCCCGAGGGTTGGTCCCCGGGAGAACACAGGGCCTTCAGGCACGATTCCTGCTTTCCATTTGCCGGTCACAAGCTCTTTGCGAGAGTCTGAACACCAGCGAGACGAACTGTCGAGCTCTGCTATAAGCCTTAGATAAATCACCACCGACTGACAACGTTTCTCGATACGGACCAGAGCAGCGCACCTCGGCGGAGGAGACGCCAAAAAAAACCGCATCCCGATACCTCTACGGGGAAAGGCGAGCAAGCGTTTTCGGCAAGCCCGCGCTATGGCTCCGGCTGGCGGGACTGAGATCGCTTTACGAACACTGGCTGAGATTGAATTGCGGCGGCGAGACAACTACCTCAGATCACGACTGGTTCAATGCACATCTCGCAAGAATAGAACCAGTAATTTAGGCCAAGCGAGCAACTTTCATCAATTATAGAAAAAGTCCAAATGAGAGGACGCTTGCTGTCCTTAGGATGGCTCGAGGCATCAATCAACGAACCGTTAGACCGCCAACAAGTACTGGCAGAAACTGTGTGAAGAAATTCAGCTAAATGCAGATACTGAAAATATCCAGGTCATGTATAGAGGCATGAAGATGGCATTGGGTCCTACTACTGCAAGAGGTGCTGCCCCTCTTAAATGTCTAACAACTGTGAGAATCATGGACCGTGACCAGCAGATGGCCAGATGGGTAGAGCACTACTCTGAGCTCTACTCTTTGGAAACAGTGGTCACTGATGAGGCCTTGTGCAGGGTACAGGTCCTGCCCATTATGGAGGAACTTGGCAGACCACCTACTCTGGATGAGCTTGATAAGGCTACCAACTACCTCTCAAATGGCAGAGCACCAGGCGGAGATGGTATCCCAACCGAAGCCATCAAATGCGGGAAATCCGCACTTGCTCAGCCGATGTTTGATCTTCTATGCCTCTGCTGGGAGGAAGGTGCAGTCCCCCAAGATTTGCGTGGCGCCATCATTACGACTTTTTACAAAAACAAAGGTGACCGCAGGGACTGAGATAATTATAGAGGGATCTTGCTCCTGAGTGTTATAGGCAAAGTTTACGCCTGCATGCTGCTAAACAGGTTGAGACTGCTCGCAGACAGGGTGTACCCAGAATCCCAGTGTGGCTTTAGAGTAGGTAGATCAACAACGGATGTGATTTTTTCACTTCGCCAAATCCAGGAGAAGTGCAGAGAACAAGACCAGCCTCTCTTTATAATGTTACTAGACCTCACCAAGGCCTTCGACTTGGTTAGTAGAAAGGGTCTATTCAAACTCAAGAAGATCAGCTGCCCCCCAAAACTGCGTGGCATGATAATTTCTTTTCAAACTAATATGAAGGGCTCAATTCTATACGATGGATCATCTTCGAACTCTTTTCCCATCAAGAGTGGAATGATGCAGGGATGTGTGCTCACGCCGACCCTCTTTGGGATCTTCTTCTCCTATCCTATGCATATGACACATCTGTGAATGGTGTTTATCTGCACACCAGGTCAGATGGGCGGCTGTTTAACCTGTGCCGACTGCGAACGAGGACTAAGGTGAGGATGGTGCTCATTACAGAGATGCTATTTGCAGTTCTAGTGACCAATAGTGAGGAGATCTTGCAGAGACTTGGAGGCAGACTCGCCAGAGGGGTGCAAGAAGTTTGGTCTCACCATAAGTCTGGAAAAGAGAAAGGTCTGCGCACAGGGCACTACCACTACGCCATTCATAAAGATTGATGGCGTCACTCTGGAGGTCGTCAACAGTTTCACTTATCTGGGGTCTGCCATCTGCAACACTCTCTCGCTCGAGAAGGAGATAGACAGTAGGCTTGACAGGCCAAGTACCATCATGGCTCGCCTGACGAAGAGATTGTGGGAAAACACTGCGCTGTCTCACTACACCGAGGTCTGGTTTTTCAGACCTGCGTTCTTAGCACTCTCATGTATGCAAGCGAGACTTTGAGCACTTACACTAAACAGAAAGGGTGGCTGAACGCCTTTCACATGAGGTGTCTACGGCGTATATCAAGGATTGGGTGGTAAGAGAGAGTGTCACATAATACAGTCTTACAGAGAGCAAACGCTCACAGCATGTACTCGATGTTGAGCCAGCGATGTCTACGGTGGTTGGGAGATGTTTATTGCATGGAAAACGAGAGACTGCCAAAGGATATCCTATATGGACAGCTAGCCATTGGACCCATGCGACATCCCCTCCGAGGATTGGGAAGAAATTGCTCAGGATTGAGCTATCTGGAGACAGTCAGTTGGAGGGGGCATAGTGGCTGCTGACGCTCGCAGACGTCTTCTGGCTGCAGAGAAAAAAGAAAGGCTGAAGAGATCAAGGAACAGCTAGGCAAGCCAGCCTCCTCAGTATGGTTGTACGATCTGTGGCAGGGACTGCTACTCGCGGATCGTCTTTACAGCTATAGCAGACAGTGTCGAAATACAGGAGACAGAGCTGGGCAAAACTTACAGGGCGCCACGTGCATGATCTATAGAGACTGAGACGCCTATGATGATGAATATAAACTCTTTTATTTGTTTGATTAGTATAAACTATTTCAGTTGTTGAATATAAACTCATTTAATTTGTTTAATAGAAACTTCTTTATTTGTTTGTTTACTATAAACTGTCTCATTTGTTTATTATATAGACTTATTTATTTGCTTAATATAAACTGTTGTATTTGTTTTCTTCCCCTTTAACTCCTTGTCACGCCCACAGGGTACAATTCGTCATCACTCTGACTTCGATGCTGGAGCAGTAGCAGCGATTTTAAGAAAGGCAATGGCTGGCTTTGGTAAGATTTGGGAGAGGGGAGGTGTAAGGGTTGGGAGCAGTAGTTTTATCTTCTTCTTTCTTCTTCTTCTGCATTCATGCCGAAAAGGATGTTGTGTCATCCTTGACAGCAAGGCTGCAATTTCTGCTACTTTAGGCATGACACAGCTAGTTTCTGCTGGTTTTTTTAGTACAGAGTTTACCTACCCTCTGCAATCTCTATTCTCTTAGCCAGGGGATGGCGTGGACTAGTGGTTAAGTGACAGGGCTCACAACTCAAAGGTGCTGGATTCACTCCCCAATCACAGCACCAGCCATTACCCCAGGGAAGAAACCCTTAGAAAATGCAGGAGGAAGCATAACCTTGCATAAAATGCATGCCGAAGTCGGATGCATTGGGCCGATAGGCGCAAAATAAAAACAGTGCAACGCACACCGCCTTGGGAAATAGAGATATAAGGCAAACGCAAAAACAAAAATTCTCTTAGCCAGATTACGCAAGTGCAGCCAGTTTCCAGGGCCAACACCTAGAAGTGGAATAAGGTCTAAGTCTGCTCTGGTTTGATGTCCCTGATGCAAGCAGCCAGCTATGAATCACTGGCTGCTGTCAGCTCATTCACTGTGCTGCATCTTCAGAGGCCTGTATTCCTGTATCACATAGTGGTTTGTTTTGTTTTTTGTATAGCTTTCTTTTTAAAAAGGAAGAACAATTGATTGTAGTGATACAAAACTAACAAAACTAACAAAATCAGCAAAGGACAAATTGAGAGTGACTTTTGAGAGACACTTGGTCGGAATCACTCTCAGGAACCAACGTATACAAAAGCTACACAATTCTGAAATTTGGCGATTGTCCTTGGTGAATGATGCAGTAATCTATGCAGATAAAGCAAAACATCGATAGGCAGGTCATGTGATGCAATGAAACAATGGTCAATGGAGCACGGCCACAGTAATCTGGTACCCCAGGTAACAAGAGACCGCTGCATTGGTCAGACTCCCTTACTGTACCCAACCACCTTCAAGATGCCTCTGGAGGAGGACTTACCATGCACTGGACTTCCGTGGCCCAAGACAGGCTGGAGATGAAGTTGGGACCCAAGATCGATCCTCTTCAGGTTAGACAACTCTTACAAACTAATGGAAATGCAAACACCAGACACGTCAAAAGCATTCTGAGTATAGAGAAAACTTTTTTTTTTGAAAGATTGCTCTACAAACAAATCCTCATTTATTATGCTGGAATGAAAGAGCGAATAACTCCATCATCTGAAAATTGGAAGAATAGAAATAAGAAGAATTTGAATACCATTAACGCTGATATAACATCCAGGAGGTGACAGTTGGAAATACCCGGTAGCAAGAGCACATACAGTGACAGATTGTGGTTACCAGTATTAGGGACTAGATATTTTACAAATATATTCAGTAGCCTACACGCATTAAAAATATTACCAAAAACTAAAGAAATAACATGCAGATTATTATTTAATATACCACCGATTCAATATAAAAAAGCATACATGTCCAAAATAAGCATACCCAGATGTAAATTATGCAGACAAAACACTCAAGAAACGGAAGATCAATAAATTTGATTAGTGCAGAGCAATATCCGAATCGTTAGCAGCACTCAAACAATCAATAAACAAACACACAAAAGTTAAAGAAAACATGTACAGAGCAATTATGTTAAACACCATTCCCAAAACAGACAGAAATAATGAAGAATAGATTTTTAAGACTACTAGCAGATTTCATACACTTAATATGGATATATGTAGGAAAAAATTCAGCAGGAGCTAAAGGACGCCTCAATCGTTCACCTGTACAAAAGAAAAGGCAACCGTCAGGAATGCGACAATCATCGTGGAATATCGCTACTCTCCGTAGCAGGCAAGATCCTAGTGCGCTTACTGCTAAACAGGCTCAACAAACACCTTGAACAAAGCCACTACCTCCCAGAAAGCCAATGTGGATTCAGAGCCGAAAGAGGAACAGTGGACATGATTTTTGCCGCTCGCCAAGTACAAGAGAAGTGTCGAGAACAAAAGCAGGCCTTGTACACCACATTTATTGATTTGACAAAGGCATTTGATACAGTAAACAGAGGAGGGCTGTGAATGATAATGTCTAAATTTGGCTGCCCCAACAAGTTCATAACAATGGTGAAACAGCTACACGAAGGCATGTGTGCTCATGTACTGGACAGCGGTGCAATCTCTAAAACGTTTCTAGTATCAAACGGAGTAAAACAAGGATGTGTACTCGCCCCGACTTTGTTCAGCATGATGTTCGCGGCCACGATGACAGACGCCTTCAGATCATTGGAGCTTGGAATACCCATAAAGTACAGCACAGATGGCAAGTTACTCAATTCCAGAAGAATGAAGGCCAAAACCAAAGTGGCTGGCGACATAATCAGGGAACTTGTATTTGCTGACGACTGCGCTCTAATGAGCAACTCAGAACTGAACATGCAGGTTGGAATGGACCAGTTCTCTGCCGCATGCGAAAATTTTGGCCTGACCATAAATGTCAAAAAAACAGAGGTCATGTACCAACCAGCACCAGGCATGCCGTACACAAAACCAGAGACTACAGTCAGCGGGCAGACGTTGAATGCCGTAGACAAATTCACATATCTGGGCAGCATGCTGTCGAGATCTGTCAGCCTAGACGATAAGGTGGCAAGCAGAATAGCAAAGGCCAGCACAGCCTTTGGTAGAATGCGCTCGATGGTCTGGGCACGTCGTGGCATCAGCGTCAAGACCAAACTCAAAGTCTACCGTGCAACCATCATTCCAACCCTACTATACGCTTGCGAAAGCTGGACTGTATACTCTGGACATGCAAGGAGGTTAAACCACTTCCGCACAGGTTGCCTGAGGCGAATATTCCACATCCGATGGCAAGATCATGTCACTGACATCGAGGTTCTCTCAAGGGCTAACATGCCCAGCATCCATGCACTGCTAGAAAAAGCACGACTAGGATGGGCCGGACACCTCGTCCGTATGTCAGACGAGCGGCTCCCAAAGAAGCTTCTCTACGGCGAGCTGAGAGAGGGATGGCGCGAGAGAGGGCGCCCAAAGAAACGTTTTAAAGACGGTCTGAAGGACTCACTGAAAAGTTGATAGACATCGACACCTGGGAATGTCTTGCGCAAAACAGATCTGACTGGAGAAGCGCAGTCAAATCGGGTGTAGCTGCCGGTGAAGACGACCGTGTTGTGAAAGCCCAGAGCAGACGCGAGACGCGGAAATTAAGAGCAGAGGGAACACCATCCCCTTCTACAAATCTCGTGTGCCCGATATGTAGCAGATGTTTTCGTGCTCGCATTGGCCTGTTCAGACATGCGCACCAACACCCAACAGGGAAATCTGTGACAAGGATGATGTCGGCGGTCCTCATCGACAACGATGGACAGCTATTATATAGGAACAAAGCAGTTCACCAACAGAGAATATACACTACAGAAGGGACCTAGGGGTTATAATAGATCATACAGCTAAAGTGAGTAAGTCCAGGTAGCAGTGAATAAGGCAAACGCAATGTTAGGTATTATAAAAAGAAATATTATACATAGGAGCAGTGAAGTGATATGCAAACTGTATTAATCTAGGGAAGGTTGTGATTGGAGCTGGCAATCTCATTTGTATAAAAGCCATTGTCAATAAAATCACACTGCAAACAAATGGATCCTGGATTCCTTCTAAGCTGGATAGAGTAAATACAAATTAAGTGTTGGACCTTATGCTCTGCTAATTGGGGTGAGGGATAACATAATAATAATAATAATCATTATTATTATTCTCAATAAGGGCCTCAACATTGGGGTGGTTTTATAATGATAAAATGACTTAGTCTCAGTCCTTAACTCAGAAGGTGCAGAAGGACTGGCAGTCGCATGAGTGGATAGTGAACACAGAGGCTTCAAACTTCTGGGAGCTTGTGTTGATGTACTGTCCTGACCATGCTGGGGTTTGCAGGAAAGAAAGAGCTGACATCCTGGCCTCAGGAACACTGCAGTTGGTATTTCGACAATAGATAGATGTGGCATTTTAAAGTTGAACAACGACTGCCTTTTCGATGAACATTGCAGCCAATGAACCATCTATGCACAGATTGTATGATTTAAAATTCATATCGAGTCCAGCAGAGAGAGCTGCCTGAGAGGATGAAGAAAAACTGTGTACAACCAGCAAGCCACAGGAACTACCATTGCTTACACTCTTTGCCATTTGCTGGAAGTGTTTGAGCACCTTTTAGTCTGCCCGCAATGCAATGATGTTGTTGTTGAATGCCCATAATGAGTAGGTTTTCTTTTTTTGTGTGCCCTAAAAAGGATGTTGAGTGGTGGCTTTACTCACATCCCGATCGTGCTGATGAAGGTGGACCGGGGTCCTCCAGGAGGTTGTGCTATACTTGCCCTCATCTGCGTGTCGCTCACTACTATGGGGATCATGTCGCTCCCTCACCTCATTAGCCAGGCTGCCATAAAACCAACCCGTTTCAATGAAAGACTACATAGGAAACCAAGGTGATGGTCTTGGCCAGTATATTTTGCCTGACCCTGACTAACATGTCTGATCAGTATGTTGTGCCTGACCAGATGTTAGTCTTCCTTCCGGTACAATGATGCCGATTCTTAACAGAATAAAACAGATAAAATTAAAAGTAAATAGGTTTTTGAAGACGAGATAACGATGATGGTGATAATTTCTACAGGTACTGATGAGAAGGCCATCATCACCTGTTTAGGCAACCATACTTGTGTCGAGAGGCTGGAGGTAGCCAAAGCTTATAAAACAGCCTATGGAAAGGTACAGTACTTCCTTGTTATTATTATCAATGTCCATCTATCTATCAACAGTCCACTTATGTTGTTAGATGTGATGGGGAGGTGTGACCTCCTTTGTTTCATTTTTTGGGCAGGTGAAAATCCACTGGTGACCTGCCAGGTTAATCCCAGCATCTGTTAGCCCCTGGAATATACGATCGTCTATTTTTGAGACTGGTGGTGGTGGAAGCGTAAATTAGAGCAAGGTAGACCCGCAGCCTATCAGGCGCCATCTTAGCCGCTCCGCTAACCACATAACCAAGTCCTGAAGTCATAGCCACACAGTCCCCTTTTTTGCGACATATTCTCTGTGAGGTGAATATCCCTAAAATAATTTGAGTAGATTTATAACTTGAATTTTGCCCCAGCAGCGACCGTTTGGCCTGCTCTTTTCGATTTCCAGCTGCTCAGGTATTTGTAACGTGCGCGCCCCTGCATACGGGTGTTTGATCTCACTACTCAGAGATCAGGGTAAATATTTACTGGATGATCCACGTGAAAAAAATCCCGGTCTCCACCGTGATTTTAACCTGCGACCTCCAGCACTCAAGGCGAACACCTTACCTCGAGACCACTCAATGTTACCGGTAATAACACCTACAAATTAATTGACCAACTGTCAACTTCTAATGGATACTTGACCATGTCGGAGTCCAAGGAAAAGAGATAGTTGATGAACTGGCCAGAAGCAACACTACTACAGCTACTATCTTGTATCACACTAGGCCTAGGTTAACAGCAGGCTAAAGTTTAAACACATAAATGCTGATCATTCAGCCTTATTACATTTAACTTTTAATTACTATTAGTTTGTTAAAATCTGTTTATAACAGTTCAGTTCAAGTGCCATCTCTGCATCGAATGTCGGCAGCAAATTGATCTCCAGTGTACTCTATTTCTTGCCGTAATGGTGCAATCTGACAGGCTTTTTCCAGTCTATCTCCTGATGTTATCAACCAACTTATAATATTGTCTGCCTCTTGAACGACTGCCTACCACCCTACCCTCTAGTATGGTCTTAAACAAGGAGGTATGTCTTGTTATTTGACTAAAATAACTTAACTGTCTAACCCTGATTTTGATCATTAATTCTCTCTATTTCCCAACCTCCAACTTTTTCAATACCTCTGAATTCTTCTCTTTCCAATAAATGCAACCCAATCTTCTATATACACACATTTCAAAGGCTCCAATACTCTTTCACAACTTGTTAATTATTCAGTGTCCATGTTTCTGCACCATAAAGTAGTGACGAGTATACATAACACCTGACAATTCTCATTTTCAATTTATGGCTTATCTGTTTGGATGTCAGTATGTGTCGCATGATGCTGAATACCATCTTGGCCATACCTATTCTCTTTCTGATTTCTTTTTCACAGCTGCCTTCTTCCGTTATTATATGACCTAGATAGGGAAAACTCTGTACCTGTTCTAGTAGTTGATCTTTTATTTTTATCTACATACATGGTTTCTTGTCACTTTACCAAGTATCATAGTCTTTGTTTTCTTTATGTTTAAAACATGAAAACAATAACATAAAACATATGTGTGCTTCCACATTCAGTGAATCAGAACGATCAAGACAAAGTAATACAATCTGAACTATGTCCGAAAGTAATTTAATAAAATGCTCTGTTCTGCTAAAAATCAACGTCACTTCATTCTAGACAGATCCATAGGTGCTCAGTCCCTCTCAGAAAATGGCAGAGTGTAGATACTGATGGTTCCTGTAGCTAGCTGGTTGTACACACTTTTGCTCTATCCTCTCAGGCGCCCTTCTCTGCTGGCCCCGCGTATGATTTTAAAATCCTGCAATCTGTGCTTTGTTGGTTCATCAACTGTAGTGTCTTCATCCAAAAGGTGATCGTTGATCCGCTTCAAAATGTCACCTCTATCCATTGTCAATGTCCCTATTGCATGTGCCCCTGAAGCCAGAATGTCACCTCTATCCATTGTCAATGTCTCTATTGCATGTGCCCCTGAAGCCAGAATGTCACCTCTATCCATTGTCAATGTCTCTATTGCATGTGCCCCTGAAGCCAGAATGTCACCTCTATCCATTGTCAATGTCCCTATTGCATGTGCCCCTGAAGCCAGAATGTCACCTCTATCCATTGTCAATGTCTCTATTGCATGTGCCCCTGAAGCCAGAATGTCAGCTCTATCCATTGTCAATGTCTCTATTGCATGTGCCCCTGAAGCCAGAATGTCACCTCTATCCATTGTCAATGTCTCTATTGCATGTGCCCCTGAAGCCAGAATGTCACCTCTATCCATTGTCAATGTCTCTATTGCATGTGCCCCTGAAGCCAGAATGTCACCTCTATCCATTGTCAATGTCTCTATTGCATGTGCCCCTGAAGCCAGAATGTCACCTCTATCCATTGTCAATGTCCCTATTGCATGTGCCCCTGAAGCCAGAATGTCACCTCTATCCATTGTCAATGTCTCTATTGCATGTGCCCCTGAAGCCAGAATGTCAGCTCTATCCATTGTCAATGTCTCTATTGCATGTGCCCCTGAAGCCAGAATGTCACCTCTATCCATTGTCAATGTCTCTATTGCATGTGCCCCTGAAGCCAGAATGTCACCTCTATCCATTGTCAATGTCTCTATTGCATGTGCCCCTGAAGCCAGAATGTCACCTCTATCCATTGTCAATGTCCCTATTGCATGTGCCCCTGAAGCCAGAATGTCACCTCTATCCATTGTCAATGTCTCTATTGCATGTGCCCCTGAAGCCAGAATGTCAGCTCTATCCATTGTCAATGTCTCTATTGCATGTGCCCCTGAAGCCAGAATGTCACCTCTATCCATTGTCAATGTCTCTATTGCATGTGCCCCTGAAGCCAGAATGTCACCTCTATCCATTGTCAATGTCTCTATTGCATGTGCCCCTGAAGCCAGAATGTCACCTCTATCCATTGTCAATGTCTCTATTGCATGTGCCCCTGAAGCCAGAATGTCACCTCTATCCATTGTCAATGTCCCTATTGCATGTGCCCCTGAAGCCAGAATGTCACCTCTATCCATTGTCAATGTCTCTATTGCATGTGCCCCTGAAGCCAGAATGTCAGCTCTATCCATTGTCAATGTCTCTATTGCATGTGCCCCTGAAGCCAGAATGTCACCTATATCCATTGTCAATGTCTCTATTGCATGTGCCCCTGAAGCCAGAATGTCACCTCTATCCATTGTCAATGTCTCTATTGCATGTGCCCCTGAAGCCAGAATGTCACCTCTATCCATTGTCAATGTCTCTATTGCATGTGCCCCTGAAGCCAGAATGTCACCTCTATCCATTGTCAATGTCCCTATTGCATGTGCCCCTGAAGCCAGAATGTCACCTCTATCCATTGTCAATGTCTCTATTGCATGTGCCCCTGAAGCCAGAATGTCACCTCTATCCATTGTCAATGTCTCTATTGCATGTGCCCCTGAAGCCAGAATGTCAGCTCTATCCATTGTCAATGTCTCTATTGCATGTGCCCCTGAAGCCAGAATGTCACCTCTATCCATTGTCAATGTCTCTATTGCATGTGCCCCTGAAGCCAGAATGTCAGCTCTTTCATTCCTGAAAACCCAGCATGATCAAGACTCAGATAAGTTTTCATATGATCAACGGTCTCTGTGTCTACTATCCACTCCAACCACTGCCAGGTCTTCTGCACTTTCCAAAGCAAGGATTGAGAGTCAGAAACAATTTAATGATGTTGTATGGCTGATGTTAGCAAAAAGTGTCATAAATGGTAAATGTCTTAAGGTGGAAACATCCCAACTCTATAGTAATCTGTTGTTGTTGTTGTTGTTGCTGTTGTTTTTGTTGTTGTTGTTTTGAATTCCAACAATGAGTAGGTTTACTCTTTTGTGCACCCTGAAAAGGACGTTAAGTGGCGGGTTGCAGTAGCTTTCCTCACACCCTGAACATGCTGATGCAGGTAGACCAGGATCCTCCATGCGGTTGTGCAATGCTTGGCTTCATTTGCATGTCCCTCACTACTACAGGGATCATGACGATCCCTCACCTCGTTAGCTTGGCTGCCATGAAAACAGCCTGTTTCCAGGAGGGCTATGAAGAAACCGACTAGAAGGTCTTGGCCAGTATATTTTGCCTGACCCTGACTAACATGTCTGACCAGTATGTTGTGTCTGACCAGATGTTAGTCTTCCTCCCCAGTTTCATCTGTAACAAAATACCATCACTCAAATTACCACACTTCAGTTAATGTGATGAACCGATAATTTATTTTTGAAATAGGACCTTGTGGCAGACCTGAAATCAGAGCTCACCGGGGACTTTGAGGAGGTGTGTGTTGCTATGCTGACCCCACTTCGGGTATTGGATGCTCGTGAACTACATGATGCTATTTCAGTAAGCTAATCATCATCATATCTCCATTTTTGCACATAAAAGAACCAGTGTATATAATGTCTTAATCAATCAATGAATCACTTCTGGGGCATTGCCCAATCAGATGCATCCTGTTGTACTACTTTATGCTCCCATTCACTCAGTTTTAAATGGATACCAGACTATCTTTGGGAAGTCGATACAGGGAGGAAGATAACTGGTCATTACACCTCACAAAAACTGAGACCTGGTAAAGTAACCCATAACATTACTGCCGTAGGTGTGTAAGGTGTTAGCGATCTCGTATTTCAAAGGCTCGGCTATATGAGGGCGGTAGCCATCTCCTCTCCCTCGCCGCTTTTATTTCCTGGACGGAACACTGGTACACTGGTAAGGCTGGGTTGACCCGGGTCTGAAAAAAATATTACTGCTTCAACTGGGGAATGAACCCAGGACCACTCAGATGCGAAGTCAATGAGCTAACCACTGCGCTACGCAGCTCCCTGGTACAATGGTACATATAACGTGGCAACCAGGAAGGAAATTAGTAACCCTACCTCTGATAAGCCAAAAGAGATCATATACTATCAAGTCTATAAGGTTTCATCTCACATGTCAATTAATGCTATGGAACTATTGTAACTTTTTGAGTTAGGGATTACAAGGCAGCAAAGAAGGGAACTGATCGACCAACCTCACAAAAGATGAAACCTGGCACAATGAAATCTTTAATACTAAATCCTTCTCTCCGCTTTCTCTCATCTCATCTATCCATTGACCTAGTTGCTTGTAGGAGAATCACAGCTCAGTACATCATCTCTCCGTGCATCACCTCTCAGTACATCACCTCTCCATACATCACCTCTCAGTACATCATCTCTCCATACATCACCTCTCCATACATCACCTCTCAGTACATCATCTCTCCATACATCACCTCTCAGTACATCATCTCTCCATACATCACCTCTCAGTACATCATCTCTCCATACATCACCTCTCAGTACATCATCTCTCCATACATCAACTCTCAGTACATCATCTCTCCATACATCACTTCTCTATACATCACCTCTCCATACATCACCTCTCAGTACATCACCTCTCAGTACATCATCTCTCCATGCATCACCCCTCAGTACATCATCTCTCCATGCATCACCTCTCTGTACATCACCTCTCAGTACATCATCTCTCAGTATATCACCTCTCCGTACATCACCTCTCAGTACATCATCTCTCAGTATATCATCTCTCCATACATCACCTCTCTGTACATCACCTCTCAGTACATCATCTCTCAGTATATCACCTCTCCGTACATCACCTCTCAGTACATCATCTTTCAGTATATCACCTCTCCGTACATCACCTCTCAGTACATCATCTCTCAGTATATCATCTCTCCATGCATCACTTCTCAGTACATCATCTCTCCACGCATCACCTCTCAGTACATTACCTCTCAGTACATCACCTCAGTACATCATCTCTCAGTACATTACCTCTCAGTACATCATCTCTTAGTACATTACCTTTCAGTACATCACCTCTCAGTACATCACCTCTCAGTACATCATCTCTCAGTACATCACCTCTCAGTACATCATCTCTCCATACATCACCTCTCAGTACATCACCTCTCAGTACATCATCTCTCAGTACATCACCTTTCAGTACATCACCTCTCAGTACATCATCTCTCAGTACATCACCTCTCAGTACATCATCTCTCCATATGTAAGCCTACCTTGCCGAGGTTAGAGAGCTTGCACGCCCAATGATCCATTTACTCTTGGCAGAGTCACCCAAACGAGACAGGTCTTGGAGAGAGGCCAGACAAAAGGGCTGAGGAGCAGGGGGGGGGGGGGCTTATAGGTGTAGCTACAGAACCCCCCCCCCCCCCCCCCCCCGGCAAGGCTGCACAAACCCATCCCCACTTCATGGGTGAAATGCATTCTTGTCTCATTTACTTTTTTGTCCTCTATCATTTATCCCCATGGATGACAAATAGATGCAGACCAGCGGACATTGTACCTCTGCCTGTTTGTGACAATCTTCCAGTGAATGCCGCACATACCATCACTAGAGACGGGTTGGCAAAACTGACAAAAGAATGATGAAATAGCCAACCTAGATGAATATAATATGTCCATGACAGGACGTGATGATCCTGGGACACCGACAGACTGTACTGTCTTTCTTTGAGGATACTCGAAAGATGCGTTCATAACCCTCCTTTGCAATCATGATGTGGCTGTCAAGTGCTGCCAGCTCACAGCTAAATGGATTATATCATCGTCATCAGTATATCATGACCTGTCCATTCCTATCACACATCGGTCTGTGTGAGACAGGGTTTTACACTCTCCCCAACATTTTTCAACATATTCCTTGAGGGAATTATGAGTGATTCACTTGGAGATCACTTTGGTACTATCAAGATAGGGGACCGAACGACTACCAACCTTTGTTTTGCGGATGACATCAATGAGTTGGCAGGCACAGATGCGAAACTCCAGGAATGGGTCAGATAGTTTGATGAAACAGCACTTGACTATGGTATGGAGATAAACGCTGGAAAGACAAAATTAATGACCAACAATACTGATGGTTTCAACAGTGGGGTTAAAGGTAATGGTCAGGAACTCGAAATGATTGACCGTTTTAAATAAATGGGTTCGATTGTCAGTGATGCAGGATCAAAATGTGAGGTGTTGACCAGAATAGCAGATACAGTGTCTAGAACAGAGAAGAGAACTGGCCACCCCACCTCGCATAGGCTGCGGCTTAGTCTATGAAGAGTTATCTCCATCCCCGACGGCAATTGCCATAAGACCCACCTTTACCTTTAATACAAGTTTATAAATTAATCAATGGAAACGATAAATTAGACTATAACAAGTTTTTCAAAGTACAACCGGCTACAAGAACAAACGGACACAGCTTCAAATTGTTTAAAGACTGGTCCAGATTAGATATTAAGAAATATTTTTTTAGTCAGAGAGTGGTGAATGCTTGGAATGCATTGCTACAGAGGTGATGGAGGCAGGGTCAGTTAATGCATTTAAAAGTAGATTGAATGATCACAGTGATTTTTAGTATTGGTTGAGTGGAATAAACTGGTTGTATACAGACTCTGTAGAGCCTTCTAAACTAGTATAATGAAATTAAGTTAAGTATTGCACACAATGATATTTGTGACGTGATTTCTAAATGATATTACAAGGATCTTTCTGAAGCATCTCATCTCCATGGTCCGTATTTTCCGCACCAATGTGGCATTTAATTCTCCGCAATTAGATTATATTTATTTTATATGTGCAAATACAGACAAGCAGTCTTAAATAGCTTTTGCTTCACTCTCCGCACAATTTTGACCAATTAGTAGTTGATATTTAAATGCTGAAGCTTAGTTCAAAGAGGTTTTGTCTATTCATTGATCAGGGAGCAGGGACAGATGAGACGACAATCATTGAAGTGTTATGCACCAAAACTAACGAGGAGATTGAGCAAATCAAGGCTGCGTACAAGCAAGGTAAATATAATAAGAATATTGTGGCTTTTCTTAGAAAATGTCATCTATTATCATTTATTTAGCAGGTGCAACCTCTTTCATTCATGACTGATTGTAAGATCATAAACCCTTATTCTTCTTCTTCAATCAACTGATGCTATGCTTCTAGCCCAGTGAGATTCATGAAGGAGATTGTGTGTCTTAGGTCTTCGCCGGTCCCCCACAGATTTTAGAGTGTGGTAGCTTCCTCAGGCCAGACTGTCTCTCTTTGGTCACCATAGATGGGTATTCCTGCAGAATATGTTCTGATGTTTACTTGGGTGCTCCGCAATTGCATGTGGCGGTCTCTCTAAGACCCATTCTGTGGAGGTGGACCTTGAGTCTGCAGTGTCCTGTTCTAAGTCTGAAGATCTTTGTCTGCCCATCTCTAGCGGCCAAGTTTCTTTATGCTGTTATTTTCTGGCTTGTAACTTTGTGCTGGTCTCTTCATTCTGTTCTCATGGATCGTTTAATGAGTGTCTTTACTTCTTTATAGCTCTGTAGATGGCAAGTCTGTGTGCTGCCACTGCCATCTTATGCGAGCTTGTCTGGCGTCTTGTTTTTAAGGATACCACAGTGAGCAGGAATCTACTGTAGGACTAGATCTGTTTTTGGGACAGCAACGCGGTGTTATATTTTATTTTGTGTAAGTCTTGTTTGGGGCTTGAGATGCTTAGAGTATGCTCTAGGAGTCTGTTTGAATAGCCGTTTTCCTTGTAGTTGTGTTTTGGCTGATAAGAATCTGAGTTGCCGCATGTGCAGCTGTTGGATTGAGTACTAGAGACAGCATTATACTAGGTCTCAGCTTTATTTTAAGATGACGCAACCTGTTCACTTCCTAGCCTCCTTGCCTTCTCGACCAGTTGTTGTTGTTGGCTGTTGTTGTTGTTTTTGTTGTTGTTGTTTTTTGTTGAATGCCCATGATGAGCAACTTTACTCTTTTAGTGGGCCATGAAAAGGGTGTAAGGTGGTTGGTTGCAGTAGCTTTCGTCACATCCCGAGCATGCTGATAAAGGTAGACTGAGGTCAGTTACATGAGGAAAAGATTCTTACAAGCACTGTCGACAATTACCAACACACTGTACGAAGCAGTGACACAACTAAAGAAGACCTGTATCTATATAAGAATGGCATTGGGCTGCCAAAAGCAGGCTTACTCAGCAGCTATGGGATAATAACAACAACAACTCCAGTTCTAATTTCCATTTCAGCTTCTATGGTTCTTCATCAAGTTATTTTAGGTCAGCCTTCTTTCATCTTTGCTGTGGGGTCCTCATACAACGATTCTGGTGATGGTATTAGGTTCTCGTCTTAGGATATGGCTAATCCAGTTCCCACGTGGACTGAGTATGGTATTGTGAATGTCTTTTTGATTGCTCCGAGCAAGCAGTTCTTGGTTGTTGATGGTGTTCAGCCAGAAAATTCTATGAATCCTTCTTAGACACTTTGTGTTGAAAGATGACACTTTTGACGTCTCTTTTTCTGTTCCTCTCGAAAGCTCTACATCATACAGAAGCACAGCAGGGATACTTGCAGAGCCTTATTTTCAACATATGTGAGATTTTGCTGTTGTTTCAAATTTTAACTGAAAAACAAAAGGTTTATGAAGTTAGTTGCTCATTGCAAGTTATGATGGTGACATCATCAGACGGTTTTGTCTTAACTTAACTTAACTTAACTTAACTTAACGTCTTTATACTGGTTTAGAAGACCCTGCAGAGTCTGTATACAACCAGTTACATTTACATCACCTTGCTCTAAAATCTATGCGCATCCAGTTTATTCTTAAACGCATTAACTGTCCCTGCCTCCACCACCTCCCCTGGCAATGCATTCCAAGCAGACACCACTCTCTGACTAAAAAAATATTTCCTAATATCTAACCTGGACCTCTCTTTAATCAGCTTGTAGCTATGCCCTCGTGTTATTGTAGGTGGCTGTATTTTAAAAAACTTGTTATAGTCTAATTTATCGATTCCTCTGATCATCTTATAATCATCTTGATGTCACTTGCGTTGTATTTGGATTATAGGCCTGCGCTGGTCATCAACCTCACTCTCTGGTCCCGAGCTACCTTGAACCAGTGGTATGACTTAAGTCAAGATGGCTAGAGTTAACTCAGGATGCAGGTACTCTGGTTCCACCTCCCTTGAGACCAGATGTCACTTGAAACCTGCGGGACTCGATCACCCACTGTTTCTGTTCAATACTTTGACAAGCAAGTGTCTTTCCTCTCGACAACAGGAACCCCACAGATTTACATATGAACTGTAACAAACATGTATTGTCATTGTTTCTAACATTGTTCATAGTATCATGTTCTCTGCTATGCTGACTGATGTTTTTAGAGATGGGGACATAGGAATCGACATCAGATATCGTATTGATAGGGAAATTGTTTAACCATAGGCTTCAAGCAAAAACCAGTGTCAAATCACACATCATCAGAGATTATCTGTTTGTTGATGACTGTGCCCTCATTACTGGCTTAGAGGATGATCTACAAAATAGTATGGATAGATTCTCTGATGACTGCTCCAATTTTGGTCTTACAATCAACACAGCAAAAACAAATTATATATCACCCAGCTTACTACAGTAGTTATACTGAGCCAATTCTCAAGGTCAATTGTGAGAAACTGAAAGTTGTGAAGAAATTCACGTACCTTGGTAGCAGATTATCTCAAAACATAGCCATTGATGGTGAAGGGAACGCTAGGATCTCAAAAACCAACAGCTCAATTGGCAGACTACACACACATATTTGACACCAAACAGGGCATTAGTCTACAGATGAAACTGAAGTTTTTACAGAGCTGTGGTTCTTCCATTGCTGCTGTATGATTGTAAAACATGCACCCTATACAGGCACCATATGAAAAACAGTTGAACCACTTTCACACAGTCTGTCTTATAAGGGTACTGAAGATCAAATGGTAAAACAGGGTCCCAGATACTGCTTCCCTTGATATAGCTGGTATCCCTAGTATTAATACTATTCTGATACAATCACAGATTCGCAAAGTGGGTCACGTAGTCCGCATGGCTACCAAATATATACTTTTATGTGGACATGCAGGAGGCTACATGCTACCTTGGGGGCCAAACGAACCTCTTCAAAGACATGCTTAAGGATTCATTTTGTTTTCTATTTTTTTGTTTGCCTAATTTCTCTATTCCCAAAGATGGTGCGCGTTGCACAATGTTTTTATTTTATGCCTGTTGGCACAGTGCATCTGACTTCACATGCATTTTATGTAAGGGTCTGCTTTCTCCTGCATTTTATAAGGGTTTGCTTCCTCGAGGTAACGGCAAGTGCTGTGATGGGGAGCAAACCCTGCACACTTAACCGCTAGCCCACGCCGTCCCATAAAGGCTTCACTAAAATCCTTTGTCATAATACCCAACATTTGGAACGTTGCTGCGCAAAACCATACAGCATCACGCATATCTCTTCATGAAGGTGTAGGGTCATTGTGAGACATCCATCAAATCAACAGAAGATTTAGTAAAATGTAACCATAAACGTTCCCTGCCCACACTGCCTAAGGAATTTCTAAACTGACTGGACATTGTCCAAATGGTTTAACAGAGATAGTGGTCAGCACCACTCGTGACAAGCACACATCATCATCATCAATATTTACATTAAGGGGACGGCGTAGCCTAGTGGTTAAGTGGCACTGCTCACAATCTGAAGGTGCTGGGTTCGTTCCCTAATCACAGCACCGACCGTTACCCTGGGGAAGAAACCCTTTAAAAATGCAAGAGGAAGCAGACCTTTACATAAAATGCATGTCGAAGTTCGATGCACTCGGCCGACTGGCACAAAATAAAAACATAGTGCAACGCACATCGCGCTTGCAACATCAAGAAATAAGGCAAACGAAAAAAGAAAAATATTAATATTTTGAATGTTCTTTTCTAGTTTACTCATTATTTCCAACATTATTCATAATCTGGCCGCTAGTTCCAAAACATTTTACAGCTTAATTATTATTTACACCACTTTTCAAAATTTGCTAATTGTTGACAACATTTTCCAGAGTATGGCAATGATCTAGAGAAGGACTTGTGTGGTGACACATCAGGATATTTTCGACGTCTAATGGTGTCACTGATGGCAGCAGGCAGAGAGACCGACGAATGGACCTGCGACAAATCTAGGGCTCGAGAAGATGCAAAGAAATTTTTTGAAGTGAGAATTTTTATTGGAAAAAAAAATGTATGTTTCTTGTCTCTCTCTCTCTCTCGTCTGTCCCGCAACCTAAGGGGTTATAGGGGCACCACATCTCAATATGTGGAGACGGCGTGGGCTAGTGGTTAAGTGACACGACTCATAATCTGAAGGTGCTGGGTTTATCATGGTCAGCAAAGCATAGCTCACCATGACCCGATTCCACTTCTTAAGTGGCAAACCTGGAATAAGGATCGAAATGGGAAGGCAAACCAAGTACCCAAAAAAGCCAGCTGAAACTGGACATGTCGGGATGAAAGGTGTAGATATCGCAGCTTCGCTATAAACTATGACACAACACCCTTTTCAGGACAAATGCCAAAGAAAAAGAAGAAATCGGTTGAAGATCGTTAGATGACATTATCATACTGAGTGTATTTAGAACACCCAAATAGACTCCTCCACCCAGGTAGTTTTCTCTTACGTCGAGCTTAAAATTCTCAGTGATTTCAACTGGAGTCAATCATGGGTCTATATGGCAGTGGTGTGCCGAACGACAGCACATTCAGGTTTCTCTCTTTCTGTGTCTCCTTTAGCAACAGAATAGCAGTCACCTGGTTCAGATGGAAGGTATCTCACCATTTTACATGGACTTCAAACGATCACATGACCAGAATGGAGCTGGATGATGTCCTGACCCAGATCGAACAGTGTTCACTGTAGAGTCGAGGCTCCTGCCAGCATTGATCATCTTCTACTCGTCACTAGTATGGCCATCTTGTCAAGATACCACAAAAAGACTGCATCAATTGCCAAATACAACACAGAATCCCTGTGACCCAACCCTAGTCTGGCAGCCCAATATGCCGCATCCATAGACAGCAAATTTGCTGCTCTGGTTCCCTTCCAGATTATCCTAAAACTGCCTGGCTCATTATCACTCAGGCCATCCACAAAGTTTCCAACACAGTCTTGGGTCACAGGAAGAACACCCAAAAACCCTGACTGACAGTTTTCCCCCCTGGCAATCCTAGAATAAAAGAGTTCAGCGAGGGCCAGTGGCGACCACTCGAAACAGCACTGTCTGTAAACAAAATTTCAGAAGCACCTTGAACACTATTAAAACACCATAGCCGACAGTACCAAGGAAGGCTCAGTGCACAATGACATGAGAGCGACATACCGCACAATAAAAGCTCTCTGCTCCGACCCCTCCCAGCGTCACAGCAACTGATATGTTTCTTGAGAACACTCCATTATTAAAGTCTTGATTCAAGTAACTCCACTTTGATCTTGGACAACTCTAGATTACAAACATGATTGTTCAGTTCTTCTTTGGTGAGAATGTCTGGCACGGGATGATGCACCATGGCAGATGAATTGATCATCAATAGATGTTGCAGACTACGGCTAACCCTATGTTGGTTCACCCTGATCCTCATCATCTAAATCATAGGGGAAATTCATTTGCAGATTTGAGAACAGTTTGGAGAGCAGATTTTAAGTTTGGGCACTCAATTGTCTACTTTTTTTCCTGATGATGTCTGCAGAAATTGATGGAATTATGCAGAAGTAACAGTCATTTCTGTGACTGCATGTCTGTTTCCACACCATAGAAACAGAACATTGCCACTTTTATTGTTTTCAGGGACGTCAAAAGATTTCTTGCACATATAATAGGGCTCACACCTTTTTCTGGTCCCCAATCTTGCATTTGAAATAAAGGTCATATGGTGGTTTCACTCCTGGAGTGATGACCCTTTTCTGGCTTATAAATTTAACTTCTTCACAATTGTAACAAAAGTTATCTGCACTATTAACAAAGTTACTAGGCATCAATATTGCTGACTATAAACTGCAAAGATCCCTTGTGTTGCACTTATGACAAAGGGGTAAATGAGAGTTGCTCAAAGAACAAATATCAGACAATGAAGCAATATCGTCAGGGGTGTTATGTGAATGGCGGCTGATGCAATACGATCCAATGCGGAAATAGAAACACAACATTGCAAAATGGTACCTTTGTTCTCAATGCTGGCTGAGTGGTTCAAACATTAAAATTTATTTTTCTCCAAAGCAAGAGTCAAGGAATAAATAAGTAAAATTTGACTTTTTTTTTTTTTCCATTTCAAAGACAATTTGTGTGTTGTCCAGTATTATCATAGTTTGTGGTATCTCATTGTTAATAGCCAATCCACATACTTGACTTTTACTGTATATTTGAATCACCAACTCTTGCAGTTCTTCTTCACTTTCAGCTAGTGGAACTGTGTCATTCACATATCTGAGATTAATTATTTGTACTACACTAATAGTCTCACAGATGAAACAGAATTTATTGCATGACAGTGGGGAGGAAGACTAATCTTGTCAGTCAAAACATACTAATCAGACATGTTAGTTAGGGTCAGGCAAAATATACTAATCAGACATGTTAGTTAGAGTCAGGCAAAACATGTTAGTTAGGGTCAGGCAAAACATACTAATCAGACATGTTAGTTAGGGTCAGGCAAAATATACTGGCCAAGACCCTCACCTTGACTTCCCTGTAGTCCTCACTGAAAACAAGCTGTTTTTATGGCAGCCTGGCTAACGAGCTTAGGGATCGATATGGTTCCCCATAGTAGTGAGCAACTTGCAATTGTAGCCAAACAAAGCACAACCATCTGGAGAACCCTAATCCACCTTCATCAGCATGATCATGATGTGAGGAAAGCTACAACAAACCACCACTTAAAGTCTTATTCAGTAAATATACTCATTGTGGACATTCAATAACGACAACATTGCATGACATTACTTTGATTATTCTTGCTTCTTATGGAACTGATCCTGTCTACCCAGCTTTGAGGAAGAAAACTGGTTGTCCCACTTCACACAAAATAGTTGAGGCCTTGTATAATGAATCCTATAACATTCCATCTCTGGTGACATTGTCCGATGTTGGACTACTGCAAATGTTATTTTACTGTCACAATGACATCTCTAATCTATACAGGCTGGTGAGGCTCGATGGGGCACAGAGGAAGCTGAAATCAATGCTATCTTGTGTTTGAGGAGTCGCTGCCATCTCTATGAAGTGTTCAAACAGTTTAAGGAAATTTCAGGAAAGTCTATTCAAGAATCTATCAAGAATGAGTGTAGCGGTTCTTTACAGGAAGGATATCTGGCGCTTGGTATGTTGTTTTGTTTTTTTTAAATTATTTTTTTTTAATTATTAGTATGGGGGACAGCGTGGCCTATGGGTTAAGTGACACGGCTCACAATCCGAAGATGCTAGGTTCATTTGGGGAAGTGGGGACGGCGTGGCCTAGTGGTTAAGTGGCACGGCTCACAACCGGAAGGTGCTGGGTTAGATCCCCATCACAGCACCGGCCGTTATCCCGGGGAAGCAAACCCTTAGAAAATGCAGGAGGAAGCAGACCCTTACATAAAATGCATGCTGAAGTCGGATGCACTGGGCCGACAGGTGCAAAATAAAAACACAGTGCAACGCAAGTTGCTTTGGGGAATAGAGAAATAAGGCGAACTCAAAAATAAAAAACAACAAATTTATTTATTTTTCACATTCAAATCAATCAAACTAAAACCTCCGGAGTACAAGTCTTCCACTAGAACATGTCAAATCCTCATGATTCCTTTATCTTTGTATCAAGGTTTCTTCAGCATGTGTATTATGGTCTGCCTATTGCCTTCTTCTTCATCGATCAACTGATGCTATGCTTCTAGTCCGGTGAGGTACACGAAGAAGAATGTGTGTTTCAGGTATTTGCCGGTTACCAACAGCTTTTCGAGCATGGTCACTCCCGCAGGCCAGACTGTCTCTCTTTGGTCTGCATAGGTCAGGCAGTCCTACAGAATATGTTCTGGTGTTTGCTTGGGTTCTCCACATTACATATGAGGGTGTCTCTGAGACCAATTCTGTGGAGGTTGGCCTTGAGTCTACAATATTCCGTTTTGAGTCGGAAGATCTTTGTCTGCCCATCTCTGCCAAGTTTGTCTGTGCTATCTTTTTTGGGCTTAAATTCTTTGTGCTGGTCTCTCCATTCTGTTCTCATGGATCGTTTGATGAGTGTCTTTGCTTCTTTATAGCTCTGTGGATGGGGAGTCTGCGTGCCGCTACTTCCGGCTTTTGCGAGCTCATCTGCTTTCTCATTTTTAGGGATCCCACAATGGGCCAGAATCCACTGTTGGACTAAATTTGTTTTCTGAGACAGCAATCCTACAATGTTGTATTTTATTTCATGTGAAAATCTTGTTTGGATGATCTGCCTCAATTTCTCTTACCTCAGAGATTCCAGAACAGAGACTGTCTTGTAATGCTATCAGCCAGATTAGATATTAGGAAATATTTTTTTAGTCAGAGAGTTGTGAATGCTTGGAATGCATTGCCAAGGGAGGTGGTGGAGGCAGGAACAGTTAATGCATTTAAGAATAAATTGGATGCGCATAGCTTTAAGAGCAAGGTAATGTAAATGGAACTGGTTGTATACAGATTCTGCAGAGTCTTCTAAACCAGTATAAAGACGTTAAGTTAAGTTAAACTGGTTTCTTAAATGTGTTGTCTATCCAGTGCCAGTGCCTTCTTTATATGTCATGCTTCACTAGTATATGTCTCTTTCGTTACAACAGTTCTACATCTGTGATCTTATCAATGTACTTTAATACAGTAATAGATTCAAATTTAACTGATTGGTGGACATGATTAAATGCATCTGTAAGCTGGAATCAGGGCATAGACCAAAGGTTATCAAAGAAACTACAAAGGTGCTTCAAATGAGGGAGACTCAATAGTCTTGAGGTAAGGTGTCCGCCTCAGGTGCTGGAGGTTGCGTGTTCGAATTACGGCAAAGACCAGCATTTTTTTTCACGTAAATCTTCTGTTAAGAATACTCCTGATCACTGGGTAGTGAGATCAGACTCCCATGTTCAAAATCAAGCACATTACAAATTTCTCAGCAGTTGGAAATTGATTAAAGTAGGCTTAGTGGCTGCTGCCCAGACAAAATTCAAATGAAAAATCTACCCAAGTTATTTGTACCTTTCCCCATGTGGTTTGTTAAGAGCAGCTATAGATGGCGCCTAACTGGCTGTGGGTCTACTTAGCTCTAGTGTTTAAGTCTATTAAGATGGACTCCCACATCTATTCTTCAACAAATTCTGTCTTTTTCAAGGTATCATTACCACTGTACAGTTACTCCTTGAGGGGAGTCGGTGTGGGCCACACCCTTCTCAGATCTATGTGCTAGAGGCAGTCCTGAAGCCATCATGTTTGCCATGCCGCAGTAATATAGGCTGGAGGCACCTATCTTGAATTTGGTGTACCGGTAGTGTCTCATTTTGCTGTGACCAGTTCGGAGATGTAGTATGATAACCTGGTCTTTTCCAAACAGTTGGTCATTATCTGGCTCCCACAGGCTATAGGTTGGACATGTCTAAGTTTAATAGTCAGCATGCGACATGAAGCACATTTTTTAAGTTACCTGCAAACTCTGTACTTCTTGGCATGAAGATGGCTTTGTGAACAAGTGTTGGCGAGTGTTGTGAAAAAGCATTTGTTCTGTTTTTTTTTTTTTTCCTCTACTGTTTTTTTTATCAGAAAGCCAGTTCTTAACCCATTACACCCTAGTATGTCCAATACATGTTTTTAAGGAACAATAACTTTTCAATGTAATCTTTCAATGTAAGATTCTTCAATGTAATCTTTCCCTTCTATTTTCCACTGGAAGAGTATTTCTTCTTCTTCTTCTTCTTCTTTATTCGTTCTCAATCTCCTGCTACCAAACCCTGAAAGGGCTTAAGTAGCAAAATGTAGTCTAGAGAACGGAATGCGTTGTGTCATAGTTTACAGCTTGGCTGCGATATTTGCACCTTTCGGTCCAACACATCTGACTTGCAGCAAGCATTTTTTTTAGTACCAGGTTAGCATTCCCTCTTCGATCCCTTCTTCTTAGCCAGTCTGCCCTGCTGCAGCCTGTTATCCAGGATCACCGCGTGGAGGTGTAGAAGGGTCTTGGCAGCTATGGTTCGCTGGCCCTGACGCTAGCAGTCAGCTATGGGTCGCTGACCACTGCAGCTCATGTGATGCTCAGCATCTTGATCCCGGAAGAGTATTTAACTCTCATTTGTAAACAAATAGCATATGAGTGAGGGAAAAATGATCTTATTTTTCTTTTGAATAAATATATTTTCTGTTTCAGGGCTTAGTGTGTAAAGGGTTAAGCACATAGTGAATGAGATACTCTGTCTGTGGTGTCAGTTTTATGTTGTAATTTGAAATGAGGCAGTTTTCACACCAACAAATACCAGTATTCTTTTTCAGAATACAAATTTTTGTGTGCATAGAACCTCTGCGTTTTTTTGTTTATTATTTTATTTCCTCTTCGATGAAACTGTATTTTTGAATGGTCAAAGCACTCTATCTGACAGTTGTCCTGAAACGAACATTGTGTCGCAGATTATATTAGACTGTAACAAGTTTTTCAAAATAAAACCACTTACAAGAACAACAGGGCATAGCTGCAAATTAATTAAAGAAAGGGTCTTGATTAGATATTAGGAAATATTTTTTTGGTCATAGAGTAGTGAATGCTTGGAATGCATTGCCACAGGAAGTAGTGGAGGTTGGGACAGTTAATGCATTTAAAAATAGATTGGATGTGCATAGCTTTTAGAGTAAGGAAATGTAAATTAATCTGGTTCTATGCAGACTCTGCAGAGTCTTCTAAACAAGTATAAAGACGTTAAGTTAAAAAACCACCCTTCAAGAAACAGGTTGTATACAGACTCTGTAGAGTCTTCTAAACCAGTATAAAGACTTTAAGTTAATGCTATCAGCTGGTTTCTTATATGTGTGGTCTATCCAGTGCTAGTGTCTCCTTTGAATGTCATGCTTCACTAGTACATGTCTCGTTCCATACATCAGTTCTACATCTGTGATCTTATCAATAAAGGTCTTATCAATACTTTACTACAGTAATAAATTTGAACATAACTGATTGATGGACATGATTAAATGCATCGGTAGGCTGGAATCTGGACATGGGTTATCAAAGAAACCATAACGGTACTTCAAATGAAAGCCTTACCTATTTTTTTCCTCCTTAAATTTATCAGAAAAAGGGACACACAAACTTATCATGTTTTGATGCTAGTCTCCATTGTGTTCGATTCAAGTCCCCCAGTACATTGATTCCTGTACAAAAAAGTATGTTGGTCACATGTTCAACCACTCATGCACCACATGATGCACCTATTCATTGAGCCTCAAAGTCTTTCCTCCAGTTGGCTCTTTGAGGGGTACCTGGACAAGTCAGGTAATATGTCACAAATGACTATTTATAGAAGAACACTAAATGAGATACGAACTTGAAACTTTATTTTCTAATGGGTGTAATAATTTCTTTGTTGGCTGCCCTCCTTGGCAAGCTCATTAGTATTTTGTTTTTTTTAAACTGTCCAAGATAATCTGAACATTTCCTTCTTTTCCAGTTGAGAGTATTATAGACACATCTGGATTCTTCGCAGACAGAATTAAAAAATGTGTGCAGGGGTTCGGCACCAATGATGCTCACCTGATCAGAATTATTGTCACTCGATCTGAGGTAAGTTGTTTGTGGCAAATATCTGACACAAATTGAGTGTCATCCAAACAAAATGCTTAGGGTCAGTTCAGGGGATCATAACAACAGGGATGGCAGGCTGCAATGAGTCTTCAACATCTACTGTCTTTTGCCAGACTTTTCCTGTCCATCTTTTGACGTTATCCTCCCACTTATAGCATTGTTTACATCTGGCACTTTTGCCCTCCAAGTTTTTTTTCAGTGTTGTTTTCAACAAAGTGTTGTGTCTTTTTAAAAAAACCTTCTCCTTCTTCTTCGTTCATTCTCAATCTCCCATTACCAAGGCCTGAAAAGGGCTTTGCAAGTAACAGGATGTAGTCTGAAGAACAGAATGCATTATGTCGTGGTTGACAGCCTAAATGTGATGTTTGCACCTCTCGGTCAGACACATCTGACTTTAGCAGGTTTATATAATCAAATTATTGTATATGTCAGACTTGGATTTCATTCATCAATTCTCTTTGCACCCTTAATTTCTTTAAGACTTCCTTATTTGTTTTCTTTTTCTCCAAAGAGATGTCCTCTATTCTTCTATAAATTCATATTTGACAGACATCAATTCTCTGCTTTAATTGTTTGTTCATTGTTCATGTTTCTACGTCATACAGTAAGGATGAATGTGTGTAAAACCTGATCACTCTCATTTTTAATCTGTGACTTTTTGTGAAAGTCAATATATAAATGATTTCCAGAACCTTAGAGTTGTAAGGAAAGTTAGTA
Organism: Ariolimax columbianus; assembly: GCA_036924085.1. Lineage (NCBI taxonomy): Eukaryota > Metazoa > Mollusca > Gastropoda > Stylommatophora > Arionidae > Ariolimax > Ariolimax columbianus. The sequence goes on along the minus strand of JAVGWX010000008.1, from coordinate 43,715,001 downwards.
ATAATATTGTTCAGTGTTCTCTAGTCTCATAAAGCACCTCTATAAAAAGAAATGTGAACTTTTGTAAGGAAATTTATTTCACATTTGTCCATTCCTGTCTTCAGTTATCCTCTCTCGTGTTTCTACCTAGGGGGAAAGAGAATGGAATATGTGGAAACTTCAATGCAGCATTTAGTAAACAAAGAATGTTTGTTAGTGACTCTCTTGTCTATTATTCATTATATATGCCTCAGAGTGCAGAAAAATAGTTTTCTTGTGATTGTTATCACTAACATCTTGTGATTGTTATCACTAACATCTTGTGATTGTTATCACTAACATCTTGTGATTGTTATCACTAACATCTTGTGATTGTTATCACTAACATCTTGTGATTGTTATCACTAACATCTTGTGATTGTTATCACTAACATCTTGTGATTGTTATCACTAACATCTTGTGATTGTTATCACTAACATCTTGTGATTGTTATCACTAATATCTTGTGATTGTTATCACTAACATCTTGTGATTGTTATCACTAACATCTTGTGATTGTTATCACTAACATCTTGTGATTGTTATCACTAACATCTTGTGATTGTTATCACTAACATCTTGTGATTGTTATCACTAACATCTTGTGGTTGTTATCACTAACATCTTGTGATTGTTATCACTAACATCTTGTGATTGTTATCACTAACATCTTGTGATTGTTATCACTAACATCTTGTGATTGTTATCACTAATAAACATTCTTTGTTTCCTTGTTTACAAATCACTGCCTCAAAGTTTCCACATATTGCCTTTCTTACCATGTTCCTCATTGCTTGTCTATCTGCGACATTAGCATTTTTAAGGCCGGTTTGGTCTATGCTTGATGTTCGTCCATCCCATGTGATGAAGACCACTCTCTTTGTTCAGCCGTGTGGAGTTTTGTCTCTAGCTGTGTCCACTGAAATGGTTGACTTGCACTGTGATTTGGATTCGAGTGAGGAAGGAATTGCGCCTTTTGTCAACCTCACTCTCTGGTCCTGAGCTGCCTTTGGCCAGTGGCAAGATATTTATCGAGATGACTGGGGATAGCACAGGATGCAGATTATTCCTCAGGGTTTACTCCTAAAGCATTTTCCATAAACAGGTAGCGTTTGGGAGGGATGCATCTAACGTTGTGTGTCTTTCCCATAACTGTAAGAGGCAGTAGAGACATTATTCAGTGTGTGAGTGATTTGGGCATCTCTCCCAAGCAGTGGTCTATCTCAATTATAGTCATGTATAAATTTTACACACCAAAACAGACGGTGTTTGCAGCTAGGGCTAGGGAAGCTAATCTCGTGAAGTTCAGCCGTGTGAACTAGATCGTGAAATATGACACAGGTTTAAGCATAGTACTATTCATATACTATAGCTGATGTCCCTTCCCGGATAATTGGACAGAACAAAACACAAAAATCGAATTAACCAACAACAATAACACGTTTCCTTGAAATATAAGTGCAAGTCGACAACTAGTGTGAATTCCAGGCAAATATGGTAGCATCCGTAATGATCTAAAACAGCAGAGCAATGTAGACCCGCAACTGGTTACAGCGCCGTCTTTGTTTGATGATAGGAAGGTTAGGAAGTAACTGAGTGTAAAATTTGTCTCGATCAAACTCTGCCTATATTCCATAGTCACAAGTGTCTAACGATGAAAGACTAGCCTAGTTTGACATCTTTTTAAGGTGTTCGCTGGTCTAGTACCTTAATTCATCTCTCTCTTGTGGTGGGGCTATTCCATAATCTGAGGCCCAGTGTTCAAATTCTGGGCTGCCCATTACTTCACTTTCTTTTTTGTTGTTCATTATATTTGTTTCTGAGAGTAGATCATCGTCTTGTGGTCATTGTCAATAAGAAACATTCTGTGTTCTTTGTTTCTACCTTATTGTAGCAGAAGAGCTGTTGTGACCTTATGACCACAAGACCTATGCCGTCATTGCTTACTTACAAGTAGCATCTCACAATCCGGATAAGTTTAAGGATTGAGATGAGACACAGATCTGCTGTCCTACGGATAGCCTAGGAATGGCATGGGTTAAAGATGACAGACCCCCAAAAAAAACCTGTTGAAATCACATGCAAAGGGCATTTGCCTAGTGAAACATCAGGTCACATCACTTGGCATCTCCTTATCGAATAGTAGTTGCGTTTCAATCTGCAAAATCTTCTATCTCTTACCTTAATTGTGAAACTAACAGGTTCTTGTCCTTGATGTTATCCCATTTATAGCATATTTGGCCTGTATCTTTCCAGTATGGTTTTCAACAAGGTGTCATGTATTTTCACATGGACAAAAAATATGCTACTGTCTAGCTCTGATTTTATTCTTTAACTCTCATTTCAATCTTTACTTCTTCTCATGAACCTGTTTTACTTTTTTTCCACGAGATATGCCCCATTTTTGTTATATCTTTCAATTGCTTGCTCATTGTCTGTTGCCATATCGTAATTATGAATATATATAAATAAGACTTTATTACTTTAATTTTCAATTCATTAATTATTTGTTTGGATGTCAATATCTCATTAATGATGTAAAGTAATTTTATCAAATTTGATATGCATAAAGATGAAGGGATCACTATAGCTTAGAGGTGAAAACGTTTGCCTCTCAAGGAATAATGGCGCGAAACGGTGGGCTTTTGAATCTCACACATTTCAAGTGTCCTCTGGTTGGGAGCTGAGATCACAACTTAACCATATTGGAGATTGGAAAAATATTTATATGCATCTACCAGTCCTGTGTGGTACCAGTCCTGCTTTACGGCTTCGAAACCTGGACATTGCTGAAACATGACATGTCGAGACTGAAAGTCTTCCACATGCGCAACCAGCTGCGTATCTTGGGTATTCGATGGCATAACTGCATCCACAACGTGAAGGTCTCTGCTAAAACAGGCCTCCACCCAATCTCAGGAACACCTGACCGACGCCGAGTTTATTTTTATTCAGTCATGGTGTACGACTGGACCAGGAAACCCCGGCCCACAAGATATAACACAAGTTGTTCCTCAGCACCAAAAGTTTTCCCCTGACACCCTTTAGAGGCCGTCCCTGCACATTATGGCTCCAGCAAATATCAACCTCCTCCGCCCTGGACGAGGCTTGGAACCACGCCACAGCTGTGGGTCATGAATGTGGCCAACCGACTCAACGGACCTCAGACGCCTAAGCGAACATTATTATTTAAATATTTGGAGATCCTGTGCACATGCTGTGCATGTAAAAGAACCATAGGCAGTTGGAAATTGATAAGAGCAGGCTGTTTGTCATTGTCATATAAAGTAATAAAATTACACAATACGTAATCTATCTTCCCCCAGGCATAGTAAGCTGCAGGAAGTAATTATTGCAAGGTAAAAAGCTACCTGACTGTAGGCATAACATGCCTGTCTGAATATCAGGATTCAAAGTATTCCAAGTTCTTCTTCTTCAGCATTGATCATGAAAAGGACGTTTGTGGTGTTGTGTCGTAGTTTACAGCGAAGCATCGATATCTATGCCTTACGGCGCAACACATCCAATTTGAGCACTGAATTTTTGGGATCAAGGTTTATCTTCTCTCTTCAATCCCTAATCTCTTAGCCAGGCTTTATGGTTACATTCTGTTTCAAGGGCTGCCAGTTGGAGTTGGAATAAGATCTTAATAAGTTATGGGTCTCTGACCCTGATGCAAGCAGCCAGCTATGCGTTGCTGGTTACTGTCAGCTCATTCATAGCTGTATCTTCGGCCCCAGTATTCCAAGTAAAGATGAAGATGTCTACCTTTTATGAATACTTGCCAAGGAACACTTTGACTGCAAACCAAAGTATGACAGGGAATGTTAGCGAGTGGTGAAAACTTGGAATGTATTGCCAAAGGAAATAGTGGAGGCAGGGTCAATTAATGCATTCAAGAATCGATTGGATGCGCAGTTATTTTTTGATCAAATGAATGTAAAAAAAACTGGTTGTATACAGACTCTGCAGTCGTCTGTACCAGTATAAAGACGCTAAGTTAAGTTTGGATAATTAAACGTAAGATCTTTTTTAAATGTTAGTACTTATTGACTCAAAGCTGCTCTGACGTTTTCAGGTTGACATGGAAGAGATTGAACATGTATACAAAGCCAAGTATGGGAGAACTGTGATTCAAGAAATTGAGAGCGAGTGCGGTGGCGACTACAAGAAAATGCTCATTGCTTTGGTTAAATTGGATGACTAAATGAGAACAAAAAGAATTTATTATCAATAGCTATACTTTATTATCACATTTTATTAGTTATTTTAATTTTACTATGCTTTTTTTAAACAGGTATGCAGATTTTTTTCATTCTAAGCCTACCTGATACAATTTCTTTTTGACAAAAAATATTTGTTATTTTAAATTGTTTGTGTTTATAGGATTGAAAATGTATGCACCTATTTTGTTTCTCAAACAAAATCACTGAAAGGCACAGAGATGTCGTTTTAGATAGAATAATATTATAATTCCTAAAACCAGTTAAGAAAATAAATAAAGATTTCCTGAGGGAAGCTATTGCACAAAGGCAGCCTATCATATTAGAAAAAAGCAATATTTGTGTGGGAATTTTGTAAGAAAGCACATATCAGAGCACACAGGCTAAAAGTTGCTGAAAAATAAGGTGATGAATAACAGAGAGAAGACATTTGACAATTTAACATAAATTCATGAAAAATGAGTGAGCAATATAATTAGCAAAAAGCACTTGGGACAGGTAGTTAATATGGGATAACAAGTAGCACATTGGAGAAAAAATGTACCAGAAAGGATTACATTGTTTTTTTTGCAACCAAACATAATCCTGACAAAACTATATGAGCTATAAGCTGGACAACTTGAAATTAGGTTTACTCCATAATCTATTGCTGTGTGATAATCAAAAATAAGATTTGTTTATTTGGCTGAACATTTTTTTTTTGGTGGCTAATTAATACTTTGCAGTCCAGGCTAATTTTGTAGATTTATGTCTTTTTGTCATGGCCAAAATGCTGGAATTCCATGAGTCCAAGTTTAATTCAAAATACAATTTATAGATATTGAAGAAATTGATATAAAATTATGATCTAAACATCATAAGACATATATTTTGAACTATTTATGACATGAAGTATTCATAATAAAGATTACATATTAGAATGAAGTGTTAAATGATATTAATGCGCAGATGGAAATTGGAGAGAAATCAATTTGTTGGCATCTATCACATTGTATATTTCATCTATATATCCGCCAATTCCTTAACATTAATTTTTTGCATTATGTGTCCCAGTGAAAGTCTGAATAAGGTGTTTGTTGAATATCCTTGAATAATCCAGATATATGATCATTAGACTGATCAACCCTTTGAACCCTGGATACCCAGTCCGTAAAATCCCATTCCCCTATGCTCCTGAGAAAATGCGCACTATTTAGACATTTGAGTTAAGCTATTTACTATGTGCTCTAATTTAGTTATTCTATCTAAAATTGACTGAAATGCCAATCTTCAATATTCTTACTTCAGTAGAGTGTGGAATATATTCATCAAATTTACTTGATATGTGTCTAACACCATATTCCCAATATGTCACACTGGTGTGTTAACAGAATTTTTATTACACTAATTACAAATAATACTTTAAAAAATACAGAATTAAATTATCTGTCACGTGAAGTATACACAATTCAAATAGATCTATCTTCAGTCCACTTGTGTTGTTAGACGTAGGTAGGTGTGAACTCCTTTGTTTCATATTTTTTTTGTCAAGCGAAAATCAGCTGGTGACTTGCTAGATCATCCCAGTATCTGTTACCAACTGTAAGTTTGTTATCCATTGGAATATATGATCATCTATTTTTGAACTGGTGGCAGTGGAAGCGTAAATTAGAGCAAGTTAGACCCACAAACTGTCAGGAGCTAACTATGGCATTCCGCTAACCACATAACCAAGACTTGATATTATAGCCACACAGTCCCCCTTTGAGTGACATATTCTCTGCCAGGTGAGAATCCCTAGAATAATTTTAGTGGATTTTCAACTTGAATTTTGCCAGAGCAGTGGTCCGTAAAGCCTACTCTTTTCAATTTCAAACTGCCAATGGATTTTTAATCCACTACACACGGGTGTCTGATCTCCCTCATCAAGAAATCATTGTAAATGCACCAGATGATCCACGTAAAAATATCGCGGTCTCCACCCTGAATTGAACCTGCAACCTTCAAGCACCTGAGGCGAACACCTTAGCTCAAGACCAATGGGTCGCCAATTAAAATAGATGTTATTGTAAAATAATAAAATGTCATTGATGTGGATCAGAAAACTGTACCGTATGCTTATTATATACTTATAATAGATCTATTTGTAAATATTTTTTAAATATTTTGCTTAATATTATAAACACTATTTTAATCACGTTTCTAGTATATTGTATTAAACACGTCCTACAGTTCTAAAGTTGCTCATTTGGTGTTTTCATATTTAGCTATACTAGTAGCTTAATAAATATACTTTGGCCACATCAAATGCCACAATAGTCTCAAAAAGTCTATACTAGAGAGTATGGTACCTGGAAAATAAGGCGAACTGAGAAGATGGACACTGGACATCAAAGATATTCTGAAGATCACATTGGTAGAGGCGGAGTATTGCTTAAAAGAGGCTATGATGAGAGTTCCCAGATACGTCAAGGTGGATCTGGCTTGTCATTTCCACAATGAATGAACTTCGCCGCATATGAAATAACAGCAGACTCACCCTTCAATCAAAATTAGGTTTCTACCAGTCATGTGTGATTCCTGTACGACTCTGAGAAGAATAGTTGTTTGCGAATGCCCACAATAAGTAGGTTACTCTTTTGTGCGTCCTGAGAAGGACGTTAAGTGACGCTTTGCAGAAGTTTTTCTCACATCCTGAGTGTGCTGAGGAAGGTGGACCAGGGTCCTCCAGTCGGTTGTGCTATGCTTGGCTTCATCTGCTTATCGCTCACTACTACGGGGATCACGTCGATTCATCAGCTTGTTAGCCATGAAAACAGCCCATTTTGTCACCAAACTGGAGATGTGGTTCGGGCCCATATGTAGCAGTTCTATAATCACAGAATAGGAAAATGAAGAATAGATGGGAGAAGTGTATCGCCTTCCAGTGTGAATACATAGAGAAGGACTACTGTTCACACCAATTTCCAGTCAAGTGCCTTGACTTCTTTGTACTAAAATTCAAAACTTTTCTAACATCCCTCGTACATATCTCATACATGTTAACAATGAGTAGAACTAATTTTAAATAAGTAGCCGTAGACAAGATGCCTCCACTGGACATGAACATTGCAGATATCAAAGGTGAAAGAATCAGGATAGGGATGTCACAGGCAGAAGGAACGATTGGTCAGGTGAGCACAGTACAAGCCATAAACAAAGGGAAAGAAAGGGTCCACACTGGAGATAAAATAACAAAACTACCACTGGGCCATTATCACTATGGGAAAAGAATGGAGAGACTAATAAGTTGGAAAGTGAACACTTTATAAGTGAAAATGTCCAGGAATCTGATGTTATATGCACCTATGGATCTGTGTTATGCAGTTGGTTGGTTGGTTGCTAATGCCCACATTGGGTTGGTAACCCTTTTGTGCGCCCTGAAAAGGACAGAATTTGTGGCAGAATAGCTTTCCTGACATCCCGAGTGTGCTGATGAAGTGGACCGGGGTCCTACAGGTGGTTATGCAATGCTTGGCTTCATCTGCATGTTACTCACTACTACGGGGATCACATCTAACCTCACCTTGTTAGCCAGACTGTTGTCCTCGACAACAGCCCGTTTCCAGGATGACCAACGAGGTCAGGTGAGGGTCTTGGCCAGTATATTTCTCCTGACCCTGGTTAACATTGTTTGTTCAGTGTGTTTTGCATGACCAGACGTTAGCCTCATCATTCCCTGTTATGCGGTAAAAATGTCGGTTTGGGCTTCTCTGCTAGAGGAAGAAACAAGATCGTTGCTGAGAGGAAGGATGCATACTTGACAACAACATCCAGTATCAGAATGGAGATCAAGGCAGTGGCTTTGACTCTGGAGGGCCATAATCATCTCTCTCAATCCTTGCTTCGGAATGTGCAGAAGGGCCGACTGTGGCATGAGTGGATAGTGGACATAAGAGGCCTCGAACCTCCAGGGAGTGGTGTGATCTACTGTCCTGACCATGCTGGGGTTTGCTGGAATGAAAGAGCTGGCAGGGAGAACATTGGCAATAGATAGAGGTGACAATTTGAAGCTTAACGACTACCTTTTGAATGAAGACACTGCAGTCGATGGACCAACAATGGACAGATTGCAAGATTTTGAAATCATACACAGGACCAGCTGAGAGGATGAAGCAGGAGTGTGTACAGCTAGCATACTACCGGAACCATCTGTATCTACGCTCTTTGCCATTTGTGGATAGCGACTGAACACCTATGGGTCTGTCCAAAGTGCAGTGATGTCAATTTTTAACAGAACATATCTATTTTTATTTCTGGAAATGTATTCTCATAAAACACATTTTGAAATTATATTATTTATTTGGTTTGGTGGCATTAATGAAAGAATTATTATTATTCTTTTTAATTCGGCATTCATCCCGAAAGGACGTTGCGTTATAGTTTACAGCGTGGCTTTGATATCTGCACCTCACGGCCCGATACATCAGATTTCATCTGGCTTTTTATGGGTAGCAGATTTTCCTACCCACTACAATCCCTATTCTCAGTCAGACTACACTAGAGCAGCCTGTTTCCAGGGCCAGCTTTTGAAGGAGGAATAGGGCCTTGCTCTGGTTCACTGACCCTCATGCAAGAAGCCAGCTATGAGTCGCTGAGAAGATGGAGCTAGAGTGTGTACAACCAGCAAGCTATAAGAACTGTCCGTATCTATACTCTGCCATTTGGTGAGAGAGACTGAGCACCTATAGGCCTGCCCAGAGTGCAGTGATGTTGATTCTTAATAGAACAGAATTATTTTTACCTCTCATTTTTCAGTATCCCATTGCACACTTTTTTGTTCCCTTCCATTGTTTGTCTTATTTTAGTACAAATGATGTCTCTAACACTTCATCCCCGATGGCAGGATTTATAATGGAACTACTTTCATTTTATATGAAATGATCAACTGATTAGGTTGCATTAATTAGACACTATGGAAAAGAATCCTGACCAAATATCTGGTTTGTGCCGTGGCACAGTCTGAAACAAAACATGGACAATAAATAAACTTCTTGGCAGTCTGGTTAATTAGGTGGGGGCTCGACGTGATCCGCATAGTAGTGAGCGACACATAGATGAAGCCAAGTATGGCCCAACCGCCTAAAGGACCCTGGTCCACCTTTATCAGCACGCTCAGGATGTGAGGAAAGCTACTGCAATCCACCACTAAACGTCCTTTTCAGAGCGCACAAAAGAGTAAACCTACTCATTGTGGGCATTCACAATACACAAAATCCAACAAGGAAACACACATAGAAATAAGAACACGACAATTTGTAGTTTATATTACTTCAGTTATTTTGTTATTTCTAAAGATGTGCAGTGACAAGTAATCATATTATATGAACAATGATTTATAATGAGAACAATGAAGGTTAAATGTACAATACGCTACATAATCATACCTAAGCCATATAACTGGTGTAGCATATTTCATTATATTCTATAAATGTGATTATTAACTACAAGATTCAAGCAATAATCTGGTTTCTTATGAGTGCTGTTTGTAAGTAGGTATCTTTTAAACTCAATCATACAAACGAAAGCAATAATTAGAGAGCAGATAGGCTAACCAGGCCACTGCTGCAATTGCCATCGTGGAAAACAGATACCTAATCAGTCATTATGACCGTCAGAAAGCATTTTTTTTTTAATGCAGATAACATAGCCGTCCTATCCCACAGCCAACTCCAAATGCAGAAGAAATCACACACTAAACAGAATCTCCAGCAAGTACTTCTAAAGATACAAGCAATTGGCAAACTAAATGACATTAACAACTATCAAATTGAAAGGAATACCATCAGAGGAGGTAAGAGAGCTTCACATATCTAGGGAGTACCATTAACAAGAAAGATGGTGCAAAAGAAGGAATTCCTTTCATTTTCCTAAAAGTACTATAGGTACTCATTTACAACTGGGTTTACTGGGACATGCCTATAATTAGATAACTTGTCAGAAGAATTCACTGAGATCAGATAAGTGAAAATTTAATGGATCCCTGCCCCCTGCAATGTACATAGAAATTAGGAGACAAAACTGTTTATCAAAGTGGGGTAAGCAAAACACAAAATGACTGCGGAGCAGCATAAGAAATAAAATAATTATACAAAACACCTTGAAAGAAACATGGCATAGGCAACATCCAGTATTTTTTATGAAAGGAGAATTCTACTCCTTTCTGTGGATCCTAATAGAGGGGAGCCTACTGTTGTCTAGCATTGCACTGCAGCCAGGGAATCCCATGCTCACCTTCAACGTGCTTGGGGATATTATTTTTCTTATTGTTCGTACTAAAAGCAACGTTTACATTGTGTCGTAGTTTACAGCAAGACTGTGTTACCTGAGGGGAAGCAAAGCTTTAGAAAATGCAGGAGGAAGCAGACCCTTATATAAAATGCATGCCGAAGTTGGATACACTGGGCCGACAGGCGCAAAATAAAAACAGTGCAACACTATCTGGCTGTACACACTCCGACTCTGTCCTTTCAGGCGGCCATCTCTGACGTATAGCTGGTTCATTGACTGAATTGTCTTCATCCATCTGCATCAAAGGTGAGCAACATTGGGCACACAGAAATACTTTATGTGCCCCACTGCCAATCACCAAAAACCAGGATCACAAATCTTGGCCGCAATCCCAAACTGACAGGAATTTCTGCAGATGGCAACCATGTCAACTTCAATGAGGATTTAATTTACTTTGGCAGCAAAAATGTTCTGATGGACAAAGCCACAGGGATGTCATTCAATGAGTCTGATTGGCTCTATGAACATCCTGCATCGAATCTGCTTACTGGAGACCAAGCTATGGATATACATAACCTGTGTCAACCCCCATCCTGCTGCATGGTTCAGAAACATGGAAGTATTCTGCAGAGGAATCAAAAGCACACTTAACTTAACTTAACGTCTTTATACTGGTTTAGAAGACTCTGCAGAGTCTGTATACAACCAGTTCACACCAAAGCCTTCCATGGTGGTAACCAGATAGACACATCCTTAATATCAATGGTATGACCAGGTCTCAGATGACAAAGTCTTCCGACGGACAGTCCTCGAAAGCACATTCGCCCCAAAAAACTGTCAACATATAGCCTTCCCTGCAGAGGACACCCTGCAAACGGCTCTTACAGCTAGTCAAGAACATCAAAAATGAGAAAAGACCCACTCTATCAGGGTCCCGTCTCGACGGCTGTCCGCGCACCATCTTAGTCTTTTTGACCTGTACTTCTACAGGGGCGGATGTCCCTATGCAGGTCTCAGCTCTGGCATGAGCTGGATGAGGATTTGCTGCTTAGCGGGCTAGGCTCGAGCAGCTTATTACTCTGCCGCATTGGGACAAGTTCTGCGGAGGTTGGTTAGTGATTGTGCAAGTCCATCCTAATAAACTTAAACACCAGAGCAAAATAGACCAGCATCCTGTTAAATGCCATCTATACTGCTCTTAATAAACTACCTAACCATGGCCGGTTTTATGACATGTCCCACAGCAAGTTGCCTCTTACGACATGTTCTCTGTGGGACAGTGGTGCTATTCTTGTTCATGTCATACACAATGACCCCGGCAGACCACATGTGGTTAGATAAAATCGGAAAGACATCCTCTTCATCGCTTGCGACCCGAGTCTCAGCCGCTCATCAAGTTCACCGGCGGTTGACACGACTGGCCCTTGTCACCAAAGCGGACTACCTACCTACTGCCAATCAAACAATTTATTTGAAATACTACAGGCTTGTGTTAGATATAAGAAAAAACTAAGGAAAGTCAGTAAATAGGTCCCAAATAGCTATTATATAACTAAATGAGATAGGAACTTGAAAACTATTAATTATTGCACTTACATTATCCTCTATTTCTCAACATAATTCCCACCAACATCGGTACACTTATCCCCATCATTATAAGTGTACCGAAAACTGCAGCATAGAGGTCTTTGGTTTGCTGTCTCAGCCCCATTTGCACTGCTTCACGTTCAACCTCTTCTCATTCATGAAACGTCTCCCACTAAGACTGGTTTTTAATGCACCAAACAGGTTTGAACCGCTCGAGACTGTAAAGTGGATGTTCAAGAAGCTACTGCCTTAGTTGGTCAATTTTCTCACGAGATAATCGAACCGCCTGACATTGTCATGATGGAGCAGTAGGCCTGGACATTTTCTTCTAATAACATCCTGAAGCATTACCAGAACTACACATTACTGTACACCATTTACATTGTCAGCTTTCTTCTGGAAAATGGTCAACAGCACTACATGATAATCCCAAAACACTGTAAGCATAACCTTCCCTGCTGATGGTGTAACCTTGAATTTCTTGACAGAAGGTGAGAAAAAAGTGTTTCCATTGCATTGAAGCACTCGATTCGAGGTGGCTGTGGTGCACACAAGATTTGTGCCCAGTAACAATCCTGTTCAGTAAAATGTCTTCTACTTCTTCTGCATACCAACAAAGATGCTGCAAGAACAGGTCTATTTGGTTCATCAGTCAGTTTGTCTTGGTACCCACCGCGAGCATGTTATGGTAATTCAATCGATCATGTATTATTTTGTAGGCTAAACCATGTGAACATGCTATTGCAGTTGTTACACTGTCTATCGTTACTCGCCTGTCAGATCAAAAATTCTCCCCCACCCACCACAAAGGTGCAATGTGACTAACACAATCAGGCCAGACTTCATCAGCATTTTTTTTTAGCGTCCTTGAGAAAATGTACCAACCCAATTATGTACCGCTATATGGAACAAACACTTCTCAGCGCAAACGGAAAACATTTCCTTTATGAATATTCTTTGCAGAAAGTTCTTTAGCTCATAAAAAGAAATGCACAACTACACGTTGTTCTCTGGTTGGACACTCTGTGAGTATGGATGCCATTTTATATCTGAGCTGCACATGTGTATGCAACACCTAGCTTTTGCTAGCTACAGTAATCACAAAGCTCGATGTTGCTGACACCTTTATAAACTACCAACTAGATTATTCAGCTATCTAATATCAGTTTGTGACCTACTTACTGACTTACATGTGTATGTTATTAAAGTTTTATTTGGCTGTAGTTGCCCAAGCTGATATGCCATATTCCAGGTCTGGTCTCCTACATCTGGTGTTTGTTTTTTTGCGTTCACCTTTTTTCTCTATTCCTCAAGGCTGTGAGCGTTGCACTATGTTTTTATTTTGCACCTGTTGGCCCAGTGCATCTGACTTCAGCATGCATTTTATGTAAGAGTCTGCTTCCTCCTGCATTTTCTAAGGGCTTGCTTCCCAGGGATAACGGTCAGTGCTTTGATGAGGAGCGGACCCAGCACCTTCGGTTTGTGAGCCATATCACTTAACCACGCCGTCCCCATCCAGTGTACAACTTCTGTAATACACTTACATCAGCTATCCAAGTTGTTCCAGTCAAGTTTTTTCATGATTGACATCCTTTGTCTTGAACCCATCTCATTGTTTTCTATGTCAGACGCCACCTTTTGAAACTATCAATAGCATTTTTCAGCTATCCTATATCAGTATGTGACCTACTTACTGACTTACCCTAGTACTATAAAACTGCAATAAGTCATACTGGACATTGTACTTCCCTTGAGTTATTTCATTCTTTTTCCTGTATTATATTATTGGGTAATCTTTCTGGAGCTTTTTTTCAAAGCCAGAAGTCAGGGCCGAAGACACACATAGCTAGCTGCTTGCATCAGATCAATCAGCAAATCAGAGTCGATAAAGATCATATTACGACTCCAAGTGGTGGCCCTGGAAACAGACTGCACTTGTGCAGTCTGGCTGAAAGAAAAGGGATCAAAGAGGGAATGCAAACTCTGTCCAAAAAATGTTGTGCTGAAGCCGGATGCGTCAGCCGAAAGGCGGAGATATAGTCTAGCTATAAACTACGATACAATGTAACAAAATTGTCATTTTCAGGACAAATGCAGAAGAAGCTACTACCTTACGACTGAAGAGGAGTAAGAAAACCCAAAATCCACGACACCTTCGTGATGATTTTGGTTCATGTGAAGGTGGAATGGCAAGCACATCCATGAGTTAAGGATCCTTCTGCCCTAGAGGGGGGTTAAACCATATTGTTTGTCGCCTCTTACGACATGTTCTCAGTGTGGCAACAGTTTCATCCTCATCTCTACTAATCGTGTCTCGTTACCTCATCATCATGTTCATCCTTCGTTTTTTAAATTTCCTACCATGCCTTCACCTATCCTGTTATGGTGGTGAACTTGAACAGCTCATTTTTACATCATTTCTTGTCTTCTATTGTGATTTGTTGGTTGTTTTTGTTTCTCCCTGACGAAGGCATTGTGGCCGCAACATAGGTGCTGTTTTGTTTTTGTGCTGGTTAGTTAGTTGCCTATCACAAGTGATGATAGCGACATCATCAGAAGGCTTTTTGTCTCGATGATGTAATTTGAGCTGTATTTGGATTATAGTGAGAAAGAAGCTGTGCTGGTCATCAAACTCACTCTCTGGTCCCGAACTACTTTGGGCCAGTGGCAAGACATAAGTCAAGACGACTGGAGGTAATTCAGGATGTAGGCACTCTGGTCCCACCTCTTTGAGATCAGGGGTCGCTTGAAACCTGCAGGGCTTGAATCCACGCCGTTTTCGTTCATCCCTTTGAGAGGCGTGTGCCTTACCTCTCGACCCCAGTGCACTGATTCAGCCATTACCTGTGTGAGTTTTTCATCTACTTTTAACCTTCAGCACCACTGCAGCTTTGACCTACTTATTTCTCTATTCTCATCTCTATCACATTGGTATCTCTTTCTTTTTGTCCTGATGCAGTCATTGGGCCATTACCTCTATTACCTATGTGCTTTTATCAAGTTGTAGCCTTCAGCGCCACTGCAGCTTCAATCCACTTATTTCTCTATTCTCATCTCTATCACACAGACAGCCACACAGAACAGTCTCCCAGAAACAATTCTGGCATACTGCACGTACACATTTGACAGGTATACGTATATGAATGTGGTTAATTATGCTGTAGACTATATACACTCAACAATGGAACAGAAGGACTGGATCAACATATTCAGTTAACAGCAATAACATACTCAAGCTAAAACAGTGGAAAGAAAATATGTTACACAAATGCATCTTATGGTTAGTTATTATACACATCAACATCATCACTGCACTATGGGCAGATTCAAAGGTGCTCAATCTCTTTCAGCAAAAGGCAAAGTGTATGGATAATGACGGTTCTTGTAGCTGAATGGCTGTACACACTCTTGGTGTATTCCCCAGACCTGTGCAGTCTGTGTGATGATGATTCATCGATTGTAGCGTCATTATTTAACATGGGGGCATTTCACAATTTTTGCCGTAGACATATTTTGGAAACCAGGATGCCAGTTTTTTTTATTATTGTGAACCCCAGCTTGACCAGGACCCTAGGATAGAGGGATGCTAAGCATTTTCATTGCACACCTTGCTGGTGCAGATTAGCCATCTGGGTTTCAAAGAACATTCCAGACACATTAACCCTCTGGGGACAGCGTGGGCTAGTGGTTAAGTGACATGGCTCACAACCGAAGGTGCTGGATTCGATCACCATCACAGCAACAGCCCTAACCCCGGGGAAGCAAACCCTTAGAAAATGCAGGAGGAAGCAGACCCTTATATGAAATGCATGCTGAAGTCGGATGCACTGGGCTGACAGGCAACCACAGTGCAACACACGCCGCTTTGGGGAATAGATAAATAAGGTGAAATGCCAAAAAAACAACCCCTTTAAACCTATAATACCCATGTACCAGCGTGTGTGTGTGTGTGTAAATACCCCATTCCCTGAGCCACCCATTATTTGGTGTGACAGGTGGACCATACCCAATTCCCAAAGCCACCCATTATTTGGTGTGACAGGTAGACCATATCCCATTCCCAGAGCCACCCATTATTTGGTGTGACAGGTAGACCATACCCCATTCCCAAAGCCACCCATTATTTGGTGTGACAGGTAGACCATATCCCATTCCCAGAGCCACCCATTATTTGGTGTGACAGGTAGACCATACCCCATTCCCAAAGCCACCCATTATTTGGTGTGACAGGTAGACCATACCCCATTCCCAAAGCCACCCATTATTTGGTGTGACAGGTGGACCATACCCCATTCCCAGAGCCACCCATTATTTGGTGTGACAGGTAGACCGTATCCCATTCCCAGAGCCACCCATTATTCGGTATGATGGATGGACCATTATTTTAAGACATATTTTGGGCTATACTGCCTGGATTTTGGCCATATTATGGTGACGTCTATACAGTACACATACTTCTGGAAATGACAAATATAGAGGAGCATGATTCGCTAGGTTTTTGATGATTTTTTTGTAATGATTTTTGTACTAGAGAAATTTCAGGAAATGGCCGTTCTAAAAGGCTAACAACAAAATAAGCTGTTGAAAATATTCTCAAGGATTTGGAGGTTGATAAATTGTATTTAGATGGTGATTGTTCTGAAAAGGACAAGTGATTCTTTGAATGACGACATGTATGATTCGGATAATCATTGATTATGATCAAGCTAAGACCTGTTCCTGTCCCTCGGAAGATCAGACTACAGTCCAGCGGGATACGCCACGTAATGTAACAAGTAAATTTGATACAGGATGGTCTTCAATAAACATATTCCACAATGTACTGGCATAACAAAAGGAACATTGGAGATGATCAGGTCAGTCAATTTATGATAAGATAATTAAATTACAGCACATCGTTTTGTCATAGTAAATAACTTTCCTCAGTTGTCTATCTTATTCTTATATGAGCACAGATGAATGGGATTTTACGGACAGTGTGGCCAAAGGGTTAATATGCAGGAAATGAATAATTTACTTCCTTTTGGGGAAGCATGTTATCACTCACTTATTTCCTATGTTTTAATATTTGGTAAGGTGTTTCTTTAAAACCAAAATGGCCAGCCACAATAGCTTGGTGTGCAATCCCAAGTGTTCAGGAGCCTTCTAACCTACTGGGGTCCAGTAGAAGAAGAAGAGGCAGAAGAAAGATACCACAGCAAAACATGTGTATATAAATTTCTCCCTATAATTCTCAAGATGTGGTAAAAGTTGTTTTAGTCTTTAACACAGTGAACTACTGGTTTCATTATGCATCCAAAGAACATAATACATAGCAAACAGACAAGAAACTGTGAGATCAATAATATTAACAACTATGTGAGGAAGATACAATTTTGCAACTATAACAATGTTTACCCTTATCATCATCATCAATTTAATCATTGCTGTAATTTATATACAAATCAGGTCATAATAATGCAACTAAATAAATGAAACAGTGAAACAAAATTAAATTAATTAGCCTTGTGTGTGCAACATAAAATAAAAAACAAATATACAATTCTATTTTTCAAGGGCATGCCAACTTCTTCAGAAACACGGCACGTCACTAAGAGTATCACATCCAGACAGCAGCCCTTTTCCTACAGTTTCTCTATTATAAGCTTTGTTAGCAGGTAGCCAGATGTAACTACAAAAACAAGGTTTGTGGAAGAGAACAAGATTACAAGCAAATATAGTTGGAGATTAAAGAGAGAAAGTGTATACCTGCTAAGAATGAAACTTAAAATTAGAACCATGCACTGGGTGGGGACACGTGGAAAGAGAAGAGCGGGGTAGTTTTAAAATATTTGATAATGAGGTCGTCATGGTAACTAGAGCTTAAAATTATGACCAAAAATAGAACAATCAATGCTGTAAGGGAAGCTAGAAGGAGCAATCAGAGATCAACCAATGTTATGAGGGAAGCTAGAAGGAACAATCATAGATCAACCAATGTTGTGAGGGAAACTAGAAGGAACAATCAGAGATCAACCAATGTTATGAGGGAAGCTAGAAGGAACAATCATAGATCAACCAATGTTGTGAGGGAAACTAAAAGGAACAATCAGAGATCAACCAATGCTGTGAGGGAAACTAGAAGGAACAATCAGAGATCAACCAATGTTGTGAGGGAAACTAGAAGGAACAATCAGAGATCAACCAATGTTGTGAGGAAAGCTAGAAGGAATAATCAGAGATCAACCAATGTTGTGAGGGAAACTAGAAGGAACAATCAGAGATCAACCAATGTTGTGAGGGAAACTAGAAGGAACAATCAGAGATCAACCAATGTTGTGAGTGAAACTAGAAGGAACAATCAGAGATCAACCAATGTTGTGAGTGAAACTAGAAGGAACAATCAGAGATCAACCAATGTTGTGAGGGAAACTAGAAGGAATAATCAGAGATCAACCAATGTTGTGAGGGAAACTAGAAGGACTACAAGCAGAGATCAACCAATGTTGTGAGGGAAACTAGAAGGAATAAGGAAAGACTATGGAATTTTCTTAAATATGTAATGTAATAGCTGTCCATCGTTGTCGATGAGGATCGCCGACATCATCCTTGTCACAGATTTCCCTGTTGGGTGTGGGTGCGCATGTGGTTGAACAGGCCAATGCGGGCATGAAAACATCTGCTACATATCGGGGACACAAGGTTTGTAGAAGGTGATGGTGTTCCCGCTGTTCGGAATTTCAGAGTCTCGCATCTGCTCTGGGCTTTCACAACACGGTCGTCTTCGCCAGTAGCTACACCCGATTTGACTGCGCTTCTCCAGTCAGATCTGTTTTGCGCAAGACATTCCCAGGTGTCGATGTCTATCTGGCAATTTTTCAGTGAGTCCTTCAGACCGTCTTTAAAGCGTTTCTTTTGGCGCCCTCTCTCGTGCCATCCTTCTCTCAGCTCACCATAGAGAAGCTTCTTTGGGAGCCGCTCGTCTGACATACAGACGAGGTGTCCGGCCCATCCTTCGATGTCAGTGACACGATCTTGCCATCGGATGTGAAATATTCACCTCAGGCAACCTGTGTGGAAATGGTTTAACCTCCTTGCATGTCCAGAGTATACAGTCCAGCTTTCGCAAGTGTATAGTAGGGTTGGAATGATGGTTGCACGGTAGACTTTACGTTTGGTCTTGACGCTGATGCCACGATGTGCCCAGACCATCGAGCGCATTCTACCAAAGGCTGTACTGGCCTTTGCTATTCTGCTTGCCACCTCATCGTCTAGACAGATCACAACAGCGTGCTGCCCGCTGACTGTAGTCTCTGGTTTTGTGTACGGCATGCCTGGTGCTGCTTGGTACATGACCTCTGTTTTTTTGGCAATTATGGTCAGGCCAAAATTTTTGCATGCAGCAGAGAGCCAGTCCATTCCAACCTGCATGTAAGTAACCTACAGCAGTGATAAACAATGCCCATATCTTACAGATAGCTCCTTCTAAGACTGCAGGCCAAGATAATGTCCTCAGACTGCTTCAACATTTTCAACCTCACGACACATGCAAACAATAGTGCTGACAATTCCAGTATACAAATATGTATACCAACTCTTGGTAACCAGAGGGTCACTGTGGTTGAGAGATAAGGCACTCGTCTCTCAAAGCAATGAACGGAAACGGTGGACGATCAAGTCCTGCAGGTTTCAAGTGACCCCTGTTCTCAAGGGAGGTGGGACCAGAGTGCATGAATCCTGAGTTACCTCCAGTCATCACGATTGATTGTCTTGCCACTGGTCCATGGTAGCTCGGGACCAGAGAGTGATGTTGATGACCAGCATCTGTATCTGACCTATGCATGTAACACCTACAGTAGCTGGATGTTGCTGTCACCTAATGTTCCCCCTTAGGAATTGTATTCTTCAGCTATCCCTTATCAGTTTTTGATCTACTTACTGACTTACCCTTGCAGCAAGGCAGAAAATAATATGGTTCGGTCGTCTGATGAAAATGCAACCTGATCAACTTCCACTGTATGCAAAAGAAGACAACACTCTGCGGTAGAAGGTGAGTGGCTAAGTTAAGCCATGCAAGAAATATTTTTGTATAATCACGAGTGACAAAAAATTTAATTTGTCCCATAGAATTGCAGTGGGGCCACCCTATTCCAAATACACATATAACCCCCATCTTACACAGAAAACGGTATATATATATATATATATCAATTCAAACTCTCTCAGGAGGCAAAGATGCAGGATTGAATGTAAGATCATATTCCGCCTCAAGTTCCAGTTCTTGAAAAAGACTCCAACCATGCAGCCTGGCTAAGAGATTAGGGATCAAAGTGGGAAGGCAAACCCTGTTCCAAAAATGCTGTGCTGAGATTGAATGTGTCAGGCCGCAAGGCACAGCTGACGCAGCCTTGCTGTAAACTATGGCACAACATCCCCTTCAGGTCGAACACAAAAGAAGAAGCTCCATTCACACCTTGAACCATATACTATCTATGCTGTACTCTGCGTCGCTTGTTTGTACTGTTTTCCTGTGGATTATCTGAAAAATAAATAACAGTGCTCATTTATGAATTGCACACTTTAGCACAACTTACGAGATTCACTGTGGTATGTGTGTTTTGTTTTTCTGATTTTTTTTTGTTTTTTGCATTCGTCTTATTTCTCTAATCCCCAAGGCATTGTGCGCTGCACTGTGGTTTTTATTTTGTGCCCGTCGGCTCACTGCATCTGACTTCAGCATGCATTTTATGTAAGGGTCTGCTTCCTCCTGCATTTTCTAAGGGTTTGCTTCCCCGGATTAACGGCCGGTGCTGTGATGGGGATCGAACCCTGCACCTTCGGATTGTGAGCTGTGCCACTTAACCACTAGCCCACTCCATCCCCGTATGTGTGTGTGTTAACCTTTATCGTGCCCTAGTCGCTTCTATTCGACTGACAAAAATGTTAACGTAACGGCCAAAGTTGTGTCAAAGCAATGGCCAAATATACACTGTTTTAGTCATATAAATAGACATCTGACCTACTGTAGAAATCAAGGCCATTTGTTTATCAAAACCATCACTCACGTACTTCACAGATTTGAAATGCGATGAAATGCTAAAGTCTTTTGTATTAGATTAAAAATGAATTTGAAACACTTTA
Organism: Ariolimax columbianus; assembly: GCA_036924085.1. NCBI lineage: Eukaryota > Metazoa > Mollusca > Gastropoda > Stylommatophora > Arionidae > Ariolimax > Ariolimax columbianus. Next base: position 43,693,803 of record JAVGWX010000008.1, on the reverse strand, counting down.
TCTTCTTTTATGCAGAATGGAATCAGCCGATTATTCAGATGGTGAAGTTAACTTTTTGCAAAGGATCTTTGTGAGGTTGATCTATTTAGTTTGTTTATGTAGATGAAATAAACATGCTCGTAGTGGAAACTAACAGATATGTCAATCTTATAAAAGAACAGTATCAGTGCTTTTTGGTGATTTCAAAGGATTATAATGAGGAGCAATGCTCCCTAATCGGTGAGTCTAAATGTTTGTGCTTTGTTTTATAAATTGTCACCTTTATCATTTTTGTATCTCAGAAACTAACACACACACAATAAAAACAATAACACCAACAAGTTCTTTATTCATTTATGTCTCTACACAAAGCACAATCATATCTATAGACCAACTAATAAAAATGTTTCAGTGTTGCAAAGTCAACAACCATAGTAAAATATTTACTCTTTTGTGCGCTCTGAAAAGGATGTTAAGTGGCAGTAGCTTTCCTGGGATCAAGATGCTGAGCAGCGCATGAGTTGCAGTGGTCAGCTAGCCATAGATGACTGCTAGCGTCAGGACCAGTGAATTAGAGCTGCCAAGACCCTTCTGCACCTCCACGCGGTGATCCTGGATAACAGGCCGCAGCAGAGCAGACTGGCTAAGGAGAAGGGATCGAAGAGGGAATGCTAACCCGGTACTAAAAAAATGCTTGGTGAAATCGGATGTGTTGAACCGAAGGTGCAAATATCGCAGTCAAGCTGTAAACTACGACACAACGCATTCCGTTCTCTGGACTACATTCTGCTACTTAAGCCCTTTCAGGGAATCGTAGCGGAGATTGAGAACGAACGAAGCCAAGCCAAGTAGCTTTCCTCACATCCTGAGAATGCTGATGAAAGTGGACTGGGGTACTCCAGGTGGTTGTGGCATGCTTGGCTTCATCTGCGTGTCTCTCACTACTACGGAGATTACATCGATCCCTCACCCAGTTTGCCAGGCTGCCATGAAAACAGCCCGTTTCCAGGGAGGGCTATTAGGAAGCCAAAGTGAGAGTCTTGGCCAGTATGTTTTGCCTAACCCTGACTAACATGTCTGATCAGTATGTTGTGCCTGACCAGACGTTAGTCTTCCTACCCAGCACATGCAGGTAGAAAAATTAAATTACTATAATGCTGTAAAGAAACCCATACAGGGGTGAAATATTGCCTATGTCTTACATCAAGGTATGTCCATGTTCAATTTTAATGAATCTCGTTCACTGGTTTAAGAGTTGTCAGTGAAAAAGCAGTGGCCGGTAATGAGTGGGACATCCTGTATATTAGAAAATTTCAACATTGATGTCACCTCATCAGAAACACTCACACAGAATAACCCTACACAGTGCGCAGACATTACACAAGATTCTCAGTTCAATGAACGGAATTTCACTGCCGAGGCTCAGAGAAAGCAAGCAACAGTTGACCCCTTTCAAATGAGTCCCAAGAGTGGCATAGTCTGCCATGCTTTGATACAACTCTACATTCATGTGAGATTACATCTTCTAACACGTCTGAAGCTGTCATCATCTTTGCTTGCTATGGGCAACTATTATTATTATTTCTTCCTCCTTCAGCGAGCACCCATGTTGAAACATGACCCTCTTTTTCCTTTACATAAAGCAGCCCAAAGAATGGCAGCATCTTACAGCAGAAGTCAGCAAATGCCAGGTTGGGAACCACTTCCGTAGTGCAACCTACATCATAGCTAGACAATGACAACATCTTACAGCAGATGTCAGGTTGGGAACCACTTACATAGTGCAACTTACATCGTAGCTAGACAATGACAAAATCATACAGCAGAAGTCAGCTAACGTCAGGTTGTGAACCACTTCCGTAGTGCAACCTACATCATAGCTAGACAATGACAACATCTTACAGCAGATGTCAGGTTGGGAACCACTTCCAAAGTGCAACCTGCATCACAGATAAACAATGACAACATCTTACAGCAGAAGTCAGGTTGGGAACCACTTCCAAAGTGCAACCTAAATCACAGATAAACAATGACAACATCTTACAGCAGAAGTCAGGTTGGATCTTACAGCAGAAGTCAGGTTGGGAACCACTTCCAAAGTGCAACCTAAATCACAGATAAACAATGACAACATCTTACAGCAGAAGTCAGGTTGGGAACCACTTCCAAAGTGCAACCTACATCATAGCTAGACAATGACAACATCTTACAGCAGATGTCAGGTTGGGAACCACTTCCAAAGTGCAACCTACATCATAGCTAGACAATGACAACATCTTACAGCAGATGTCAGGTTGGGAACCACTTCCAAAGTGCAACCTACATCACAGATAGACAATGACAACATCTTACAGCAGAAGTCAGCAGACGCCAGGTTGGGAACCATGCCCATAGTACAACCTATAACATTGGTAAACAATGACAATATCTTACAGCAGGAGTTGTCAAATGCCAAGTTGGGAACCCACAAAACAACACACGACATGGACAAACAATGACAATATCTTACAGCAGGAGTTGTCAAATGCCAAGTTGGGAAATGCTTCACACAAAGCAACCCACAAGTTGGGCAGATAATGACAATATCTGACAACAGAAGTCAACAGATGCTAGGTTGGAAACTGCTATCACAAAACAACTGACAGCTTGGGTAAACAATAACTTGAAGCTTGCTTCTCCTAAAATTGTACTAAAGTCCTATAAAACACATGCAACAACACCGACAAGAACAAAGAATCTTTAGCGTAACATACCTTTGGTTCTTAATGACCGAGTGGGCCTTTTCCCATCTAGCCCATCAGTTGAGCCATCGGTTTTACAAGTTGTCAATTGCTGAACACCTAATGAATGATGAGTATAGGCTTCCACTGCACTGGCAACCAGAACTGGTTCATCCTGGACTGGCACTGCATCTTGTGAGAGGTCATTGGGTTTATTCTTGCTTCGCGTCCTACCAGTCAGAATGGGGGTATCAAAGTAGGCTGGCAATAGAGAGTGATTTTCTTTATCAGAATTAATCTGTGCAGTTGGGCATGCTAAAGCATTTAAGACATCTGGACCTGAGCTACATCGTTAAATGTTTAAAAAAAACTAACAAGATAAAAAGATATTGCAAGGCTTTCAAACAGTCAACGTTTTATAAAGCACCACTGACAAAATATAAACTTGCAAAAGCTTGTGACAACAATATACAAAATAAGTAAAGAGTTTGAGTTAGACATAAACATAAAGAAAACAAAGACTATGATACTTGGGCAAAGTGACAAGAAGCCGTGTATGCAGATAAACATAAAAGATCAACTACTGGAATGGGTACATAGTTTTTCTAGATTATATAATTACGGAAGAAGGCAGATGTGGAAAGGAAATGAGAAAGAGAATAGGTATGGCCAATATGGTATTCATCAACATGCAACACATTTTGTTCGCCCATCGTTATTGATGAAGACCACTTTATCAGCATTCACTGTTTGCATGTTCGAAACACCTTCCACCGGGGTTGAAGAAGGATTGACGTGAGCTGACTTGCGGAGCGATCATCTCTGAATAGCCTCATCTATTCTTGAAGTCTCATGTCTCTGAACACCCGCAGCAATAGTGTTGTGCCAGTATGTGCAATTGATGGTGATTCTTTCCCAGGCATCGTGGTTAATACTGCACTGGATCGGTGATCTCTTAAGTGTGTGGTACTTTTTCCCCTGCCCGCTGCTTGCTCTCTTGCCATTTTGGAGTTCACCATAGAGCAGCTCTTTTGGTAGCTGTTGATCCGACATGCATACCACATAACCAACCAGCCCATCTCAGCAGTGCTACACATATCATGGTGTGTATACTGGACATGCCCGATCACGCTAACACATCTGTATTTCGCATCATGTCCTGCCATCTAATCCTCAGCAGTTTCCGTAGGCAGTGCATGTGGAAGTCGTTTAATTTCCCGGCATGGCCACTATAGACGGTCCAGATCTCACTTGCATATAAATAAGAGGTTAGGTAGAACAATTGCAGCGTAGTTTGCGACCTGATACCTCGTCTATCCCACACCTTAGTATGAGTCTACTAAATGCCGCACCTCCCATAGCTATTCTTGTATTCCCTTCATCATCTATGTGAATAACTTGAGATAGAGTATTGCCAAGGTGAGTGAATCTGCTAACATTTTATTTTGCGACATACACTGACAGCCAAACAGATAAAACCATACATTGAAAGTGAGAATTGTCGGGTGTTATGTTTATTCGCCACTACTTTATGGTGCAGAAACATGGACACTGAATAGCAAGTTGGAAGAGGGTATTGAATCCTTCTAAATGTGGGTACCGGAATATAGAAGATTGGGTCACATTTCTTGGCAAAAGAAGAAAACAAATATGGAGGTATCTAAAAAGTTGGGGGTGAATAGAGAATTACTGACCGAAATAAGGGTTAGACAGTTAAGTTATGTATTACAAGAATTTTTGTCCAGGAAGCAGCCGTTAAGCCGACTCTTTTTTATTTCTAACTGCCAAGGAATTTTTAACATGCTCGACACTGAACACTGAGTGCGATATCACTACACAGAGATCAGAGGAATATTTATCAGAAGACGTGTGAAAAAAAATCAAGAAAGTGAATAAATTAGCAAAAATTGACTTTGAAAAAAAATTTGCTCTGAGGATCAAGACTGGTAGTAAAAGCTTCTTTTCTTATGATGGAAATAAATAAAGAACGAAAGACAAAGTAGACAGCAAAGGAAAAATAATAAGTGAGAATAGGGAGGCAGCTAATCTACTCAATCAGTACTTTGGCACAGTCTACACAAAAGAGGACTGCTCCAAGATCTCAAAGCCCATAGAGACATGGATACAGAGGTATTAAGATCAATCTGTATTACAGAGGAAATGGTTTTTAAAAAATTGAAGGGGTTGAAAGTGGATAAATGTCAAGGTCAAAATGGTATTCCTCAAAAATTGCTGTTTGAAATTAGAGACCAACTAGCAAAACCATTGGCTATGTTATGTTCTCAACCACTTGCGAAAGGGATTGTTCCACAGGATTGAAAGATGCAGGAGTGATCCTATTATTCAACAAGGGCCAAAAATCAGATCCAGCAAATTATAGACAGGTGAGTTTAATGAGCATAGTCTGTAAATTGTTAGAGTCAATAATCAAAGAAAACATGGTAATGCATTTAGACAAGTTTAATCTAATCAGAAATAGTCAGCTTGGGTTTACTAGAGGGAGATCGTGTTGAACAAATCTATTAGAATTCATGGAGGAGGTTACTAGGTTACTAAAATTATAGATAAAGGGGAGCCAGTGGATGTTATTTATCTAGATGTTGCAAAGGCTTTTGATAGAGTACCTAATCAAAGATTATTTCGAAAGTTAAAATCACATGGAATAGGTGGGGTAATTGCCAAATGGATTGAAAATTGGTTAACGGGAAGAAGGCGGAGATTGGGCATAAATAGGGAGTACTCTGAGTGGTATGAAGTAAAAAGTGGAGTGCCAAATGGCTCGGTTTTGAGACCAAGTTTGTTCTTGACATATATAAACATGATTGCAAAATTCGCTGATGACAAAAAATTATGCAGTAGTGTCTCATCTAAAGCAGAAGTGGATATATTGAGGTCGGATTTAGATCAAATTCGAAAATGGTCTATAAGCTGGCAAATGGAGTTTAATGTAGATAAACGTACAGTCATCCACATGGGTAGATCCAATATGAAACATAATTACAGAATGGGCAAGAACAACATTAGAAAGACAGAAAATGAAAGGGACCTAGGGGTTATAATAGATCATACAGGTAAGGTGAGTGAGCAAGTCTAGGTAGCAGTGAGAAAGGCAAATGCAATGCTAGGTATAATAAAAAGAAATATTAAACATAAAAGTAAGGAAGTGATTGTCAAACTGTATAAACCATTGGTTAGACCTAGAATTGTGTACAGGTGTGGAGTCCCTATTGTAGAGGAGATATAAACATGCTGGAAAGGATACAAAAAAGAGCAACAAAATTGATAGTGGGATTCCAGAATTACAGTTATGAGGAAAGACTCAGAAAAACAGTGTCTAGAAAAGAGAAGAATTTGAGGTGACTTAATACAGGTTTATAAGATAATCAAAGGAAAGGATAAATTAGGCTATAACAAGTTTTTTCAAAATACAACCACCTACAAGAACAAAAGGGCATAGCTACAAATTAACTAAAGAAAGGTCCAGATTAGATATTAGGAAATATTTGTTTAGTTAAAGAGTGTAGATTGCTTGGAATGCATTGTCACAGGAAGTGATCGAGGCAGGGCCAGTTAATGTATTTAAGAATAGATTGTTGGATGCACATGGCTTTTAGAGCAAAGAAATGTAAATTAAATTAGTTGTATACAGATTCTTCTAAACAAGTATTAAGACGTTAAGTTAAGTTTGGGAATGTTGGAATAAAGTTGTTAGAAACTTCAGTTTTTCTTCTTCTTCTGCGTTCGTTCTCAATCTCCAGCTATCAAACTCTGATAGGGCTTAAGTAGCAGAATGTAGTCCAGAGAACGGAATTCGTTGTGTCGTAGTTTACAGCTTAACTGCAATATTTGCTCCTTTTGGCCCAAAACATCCGACTTCAGCAAGCATTTTTTGGGTACCGGGTTAGCATTCCCTCTTCGATCCCCTCTCCTTAGCCAGTCTGCCCTGCTGCAGCCTGTTATCCAGGATCACCGCGTGGAGGTGTAGAAGGGTCTTGACAGCTCTGGTTTGCTGGCCCTGACGCAAGCAGTCAGCTATGGGTCGCTGACCACTGCAGTTCATTCGCTGCTTAGCGTCTTAATCCCAGAGACTTCAGTAACGGCTTGTTTGAGGTAGGGTGAGCAGTTCCTTTCCTGGCTGTCATTGAGTTGCATGCCTGGTGCGCATTTTAGAACTGGGTCAACTGGAGCATGAGTTGAGCCCCATACCTTTGCCGCGAAAAGCAAGGGCTCTACCACTACACTAACCATTGCCCCATTAAAAAAATATTTCATAAATAAACAATAAAATGACCATAGCAACTGGCTCAAAACCAAAGGAAGAAAGATATTAAAACAAAATAATTTCTTTTCAAACATACATACTTTGATCTAAGGACTGCTCAGGAACATATGCATAGAACTGGCGTCTGGTGCGATGACCTTTTCTCAGCCCATCATCCAGCTTGGAATCGCTGAGATCACCGTCAGGAATTGCATTTGTTTCTAGACTATCATTGTTTCCGGATCTGACCCCATCTTGGTCCCCAGCCGAAGGCAAGCAATTTGAGTGATTTTCATGGTGACCATCTTCAACGTCGTGTTCGTAAGCAATCCCGTGGTGGTATATGATGGATTTATGCAAGGTGCTGTTGTGAGAGTTTCCTTCAAGATGAACTGACAAAGCGATGTGAGAATGTTCACTTCTAGACATATCGTTATCATCCACCGGTGTGGAAGATGTTTCTATATCATGCCTGCACTCCTCATTGTGATCATCCCCAGTAGATATATGGTGAGAACTGATCTCTCTATGAGCCAAACCATTGCCATGACATGAAGGTGAGCTATTCAATAGGCTTTCATCTTTACATGAGGTTGCTGATTGACAATGGTCGTGTTCTTTATCACTAGCTTGTTCCTTACTTTCTGAAGTAGATATTCTGCAAGATATTTCTAAATTATCATCTTTATTATCATCATCATCTGCTTGTGATGAGTGCATACTGTGACATTTGTCTTCTTCCTCTTTCTCCAGCATATCTCGTGTAACATTAGCTGATGCCTTCAAATTACTGTGGCTACTCCTATCATGCCCCTTCTCAGACTCATCACCACCATCAGAATTATCATGAGCGACAACTTTGGTGTGATCAGGTTCTGCTATGGGAGAACTGACAGAGGATGTAACAAATGAAAGACTTTCTACAAGCCGCAGCCGCTTCTCAGGAGGTGAGGCCTCTCTACAGGACACATCACCACCTTCTTCATTGTGTGTACATTTTCTTTTCCTTATTAGCTTCAGTTTGAAAGTTTCTGAATTCCGTGTTGTTTCATGTCCTGTCGTCATTTCTACACTAGCTTGTATGCGACTATAGTCTTGTGATTTGAAAGATCCCCATTGCGTTGACAAAATTGTACATTCATTCACAGCATCTTCTTCAATTTTCTGCAATTCCAGACCAGCTCCCATGACAGAACTTTGCCTTCCTACAAGAGATCTGGCTGAACTAAATTGACTTGTTTTTGTGGAGGTAGATGCCAGTGCTGAAGCTAATGTTTCCAGAATTGGGTCTTTAACTAACAGCATGCCAGAGGTGGACGTCGCAGAAGGTAATGTGGAGGATGTTTCAAGATGGGACAAGCAAGTGTCACTGCCACTGACAGATGATGGGGATGATGCAGATGGTCGAACAGGTTGTAAATTGTAACTTTCCTGTGATGAGTTGTTTGTTTTCACAGGGCTTTTACCACGATTTGAATCTTTGTTTAAATAACTAGAATCATAAGTCAGAGATGTTTTAGAGAAGTCAAAATGTGCAGTCTCTGCCGACTGAGAGGTAGAATGTGAAATATGTACAGGTTTTGCAGTGGTGCCCGCTTTCAGAACAACCATTTGGCCAGTGTGAGTTACATTTGCTGTTGATCCTTTATCTTCACCATCAGTAGATTTGTGTCTCACGTTTCTCACTAGCATGCCTGTCTGTGGCCCTTGAGATGCTAATATTGAACTGAATGAATCACTCGAACTGCTGTGTGAAGCCAACTTTGGGTTTTCACGGCATGCTTGGTCTACTGAAACATCCCTTATGGGTTGTTCCAATGTTCTGTGTAAAACATGTTCATGGTTCATTGTTCCAGACACACTTTCAAACAGATTTCTACCAAAATGAGGTACATGAGAGCCGCATCTTAGTGATGATGGTGGTGGAGGGTTATTGGGCATGCAGACTTTTTTCAGCTTTGGAGGTGATGAAGCACTCGTGGATGAAAGTGGCCGTGTCGGAGGAGCGGAAAAACTAGGCGAATCCCTCCTTCCCAAAGGAGGAGGTGTCCTCAAAACTTCAGATGGCATTGGTAAAGATGCAAAAACAGAAGCTGCTATGGTAGTGGCAATTACTGCCATGTTGGAATCATTTGCAAGAATGTTAGAATAAGGCACATGCTTGTTCGGAGCTGTTTCACAGCGTAATGGTACGATGCTGCCAAAACTAATAGGTGGGTTTTCTGTTGCTGCATACAACAGCGGCTGACTAGATGTGTTGGGAATGCTGGAGGACAGAGTGGGACTGAGTGGGGGCTCCTGCCCCTGCTGCAGGTCTGGCATTACAGGGGAGGGGGCACTGGAATGACTAGTACAAACATTCACATTTTCCACAGCCCAAGTGCTGCTACTGGAATGACTGTTTTCTACAGGTGTGGGTGTCTGCTCTGTCTGACCAGTGTCTAAGACTGGTGAAGACACATGATTGCCATGTATGCTGTCCTGATGCTTGTCTGAAGTGTGAAGCTTGCTGTTCTTGTATGGCAAGGACTCATTTCTTGATTTAGAAAACACATTGTGCTGAACAGTATGTATGGATAAAGAATGGTTGTTTTTCTCTAAAGAAGATGAACATAATAACATATCATGATTGGTGTGAGAAGCACTTGCTGAAAAGTCTTTGAATTTGTTTGGAGGAAAACTGTGAGAGAGAATCTTGCCTGAAAACAATTGAAAGCTTGAAGGTGAATTCTGACTTGACAAAGAATAATAGTCTTGGGGGAACATATCTTGTGTCAGAACGGATGATCCTCCCTTGCAATTACCCATGGCCGTGGTCAAGGTTGCTTGCTCAGCATTAACAGCATGTAGACTAGAAACACCAGCCAAGTCCAAGCCACCAGATAGAAGAGAGTGCTTATCGTTGGATCCAAGCTTAGGCACACTGGCGCCTGGAGAGCGAACTCCACTTTGACCAGACATACGCATAGAGATTAGGTTACTAGAGCCTGACCGTGGTGATCCCCCTGAAGCAGGAAATTTGGACAGTCTCATCTGAGGGGCTGTGACCGAGGACTCTGACGCAGGTAATGGCTTGACCAACCTCTGAACAGACTCCGTCAACCGACGAGGAAGTGGCAGCCCTGGTGCATATATATGGTTCAACATGTTGACATTGATTGGAGATGATCTTTTGGAATATATTGAAGTAATGTTCGACCCGCCCTTGCTCTCGATTCCACAAACACTATGCCCCATTGTTCTTCCGTTGACCAACTCCTCCATGTCAAAGATAAGCTGCTCTGGTTTGTCATCTGAGGCTTTCAAACGCTGAACTAAAGTATTAGGTGACACAGGTTTGTCCAAGATGCTTGAGTCAATTAACATATCCGAGACCTCTTGTGCAGACTCAGCAAATTGATGCAGCTTGCTCATTTTCTCCAAGACCTCAGCCTGCAGCTTCAAATGATCCGTCTGAACATCCATCAACCCTAGATTGTTAAAAACAAGTATTTTAGTGGCATGGATATTCTCTTAATGTTTTTTACTATATAGAATGTAAAACAGAGTGTTACTTGGAATGAAAAGAATAGGACCAGTGTCACCTTCCAAGCATGTTGTATAATGTCACTAGAGAGGGTTGTGCTTGGAGGTTGGCAGCACCATCATGTAAAAAAAAACATTGTCATTATAATGAGCCGCAGCAAAAGCTCAGATACAGGCTTCCTGTAAAAGGACCAACTGCAGTTAAAACCTATGGTTCACTCTGGAGCACAAAGGTGAATGATTTCCTTTTTGAAGGTGTTAGCTGCAGTTGTGGCCTGTGTTCCATATTGGAGCAGAAGAATGAATCTAAAAACTTATGATGTGATTGGGTCCTAAGGGTGGCATGGTGGGCAGACAATACAAGAATCACAATGTCTCTTAGCCTCTCATGTCCAAGCCTATTTCCCCTATAAGAGTGGTCGACGCTGTTCTTCCCAGCAATCCTGATGGGTTAGGGTTCGACCTCTGGCAGGAAGCTGGATGGGACAGCAGATGAGGTTCAGGCTTTATACATTTATTTTAAGCAGCGCTGTTCCAAAACTGCTAAAACTCAATTGTTTAGATTAATGACATAGTTAATGTCATAACAAAATTGTTTATATTAATGACAAAGTTAATGTCACAACAAAATTGTTTAGATTAATGACAAAGTTAATGTCACAAAAAATATTCATAATCCTTTTATTCTATTAAAACTATTTCTTCTTCTTCGCTCATCCTCAGATCAAGGTCCTGGTTTCTCTTACAAAGGATACCGTTGTTTATAAGGCTGTTCTATCTCCACACATTTTTTGTCAGAAATCTGTCTCCTAAGTCCAGTATTGTTCTCTTTCTTCCTGCACGAGCATGCAGCTTTGTAAGATGTATTCCACCGTCATGGTATGCTCCCCACATGGACATGTATCATCTGGAAAAGATGACAGGAAGACTTGGCGAGTATTTGTTGAGGTACTATGCTCCGCAGGCAGTTGAAGGGTTTTGATTGATTGACAGCACTTTTGTTGGGGATGAAGTTTCAAGTGTATTTGATTTTTGGTGAGGTGGCTGTAATCAGGTCTTTTCCTTGCCTTCTCTATTATCGAGTCTAGTACGTTGCTTATTTACTTTCCTTGTCCTAGCACCATGTCATACAGCATTAATCCAGTCTTCAGCGACTTGAATTGCCCTGTCATTCGCCTTCAGTGTGATGCTCTCATCATTTGTATTCGGAAGGTTGGGACAAATCAACAGATGACCTGAATCTTGTACCGCACCGCAGTCACATGTACCGCCATCCGAGAGATCCCATTTCTTCATTTTCTTACTACATCGTGATACGCCAGTCCGAAGTCTATTTATTGTCTTCCAAAGTTAGTAGGGTAAGTGATGTCCAGGGGCAGGTTCCTCGTGAAGCTCAATCCCTGGGTCCTGTATCATTTCGTGTCATAATTTAACTTTCAGGGCTTGACTGTATGGGCTTTGTTGATTTAAGGAAACTATGCCTGTATTTAAGTCTTGTGATCTGCTACTAATGTCCAAACATTAGGCGTCTATGGTCATTTTCCTGTTTCTCTCGTCCAATTTAAGCAGCCACGCGTCTTCTGTCGGCAGGTGGGGCATGCCAATTATAGGGTATATTTTAACAGTGGGGGTGGCTTTTAGGCATCCTGACATTATCCTATCTGCCTCATCTATTGCTATATCAACGAGTTTTTCGTGGGCAGTTTCTCCAGACTAAAAATGCTGCATACCAAATATAAACTAAAACATGCATTTTTTATGGACTTGCATTAAAAGATAATTTTATGAAATAAAAAAAAAACAACCGGAAAAAAAAGGTGGTGATATAACTAGAATGGTCTATATATATATATATATATATATATATATATATAAAGAAAAACATTATGCTAGCTGTGAACATCAACTTTTAAGTAACCACTGGCGAAAATATATATATTTCATTGTATGTTGCTTTTATTCAACTGAATGTACATCGCACACGGCCGACGAATTTCAAAGCATTTTAATCACGGATTGAAAACTGGGCTACCGCAGAAATCAGCTGAAAATATTGCTCTTCCGATTGTAGAGAGCTCCACTTCCGTCCTGTCCGGTTAAAAACAATGGCGATTTTGACATTTCACTTTTTCACTTGGATTTGACAATTCCCCCATTATTGAAAATGGGGATGTTATTTTTTGCAGCTGATTTTTCTGACGTAGCAATGTTCAGTTTGTTTATGTAGATATAATAAATACGTCTATAGTCGAAACTAACAGACATGACCATCTTGTAAAAAGTTGATTGTTCGTCATCTGTGGAACTATGAACATTTTTTTTTACAAACAAGGGACACCAAAAATAGGCAAGTTTATATGTTTGTGCTGTTTTTCAACATTTTCATCTTCTTGTATCTCGGAAAGTAACACAGCACATGACAACAAAAAAAACACCAACATGTTCTTTATTATGTCTCTACACACAACAAAATCATTAATAGCTATAAGCCAACAAATAAAAAGCTTACTGGCTCTCAGTCAACAACCATAGTAAAATGTGATGTGCTGAAAAAATAATGTGGCAGCGAAAAGGTTAACATAACTGCAGATTGTGGAATTTTTAAAATGCAATACCTTTTTTGCTTTTGTGTTTTGGCAAAGACCTTATCTTTTTATGTTGAATTTCACCCATGACTGCAGTCACCTTTTCGATGTTTCCCCGAAATGATGGACCATTCATTTTCACACTTGAAACAGTGTTCTGAAAGGCAAACAATAACAATAATAATAAAAAGCAAATATAACAAGTGATCTTGCACGATGTAAAAGACGATAGTAATAGGACAATAATGTTTTGCTGCCACTTCCCTGTGCTGAAACTTGGCAAAAATATGCCAGATAGGTAAAAATCTAGACGTGTAAAAGTCAAGGTAAGATAATGCACGGGAAAGCTTCAATGAGTTTGTTTTATCTTAATTTTGTTTGCAGTCACCTTATTTTTCTATTCTCTTAGACGGTATGCGTTGCACTATGTTTGTATTTTGCGCTTGTCGGCCCAGTGCATCTGACTTCAGCATGCATTTTATGTAAGGGTCTGCTTCCTCCTGCATTTTCTAAGGGTTTGCTTCCCCATAGTAACAGCCGGTGCTGTGGTTGGGGATCGAACCCAGCACCTGCAAGTTGTGAGGCATGTCCCTTAACCACTAGCCCACACCGTCCCCCAAGTTTCAAATGAAAATCTGGGGGATGGCGTGGCCTAGTGGTTAAGTGGCACGGCTCACAAACCTGAAAGTGCTGGGTTTGATCCCCATCACAGCACTGGCCATTACCCTGGGAAAGCAAACCCTTAGAAAATGCAGGGGAAAGCAGACCCTTTCATAAAATGCTTGCTGAAGTCGGATGCACTGGGCCGACAGACGCAAAATAAAAACGACAGTGCAATGCACACCGCCTTGGGGAATGGAGAAATAAGGCAAACGCACACACACACAAAAATCTTAAAACTACAATAGAAATTCAAAACGCTCTGTCATTGTCATTAAGTGGGCAGTTTATCGTTACTGCAATTGGTGGCCATGGCAGCTGATTCCAGATTTGAAACGTGGCTCTTATGTGGTTACACACGTTGCCAAATGATTTTTTTACTAGAGGAATCTATGCGCTCTATCTTGCAATGGATGAAATGGAGGTTGTGTCCATAAATGATGCAGCTATGTCTAATTTTTCTTAACATATTTTGACAATTACAAAAAATGTAAGGTTTTCATTTGAAGCTTGGGGGATGCAGTATTGCAGAAATGTATAAATTCAGGTGGTGGCTACATTGATAAGAAAATAGCACCTGCCAAATTTCAAGTTACTCCTTCATAGTAAGGGTAAAGACTTATGACAAGCCGCTTGTATCTGTAAGCTTATATGATAAGATCTCCGAGCTTGTATGATAAGATCTTTGAGCTTGTTTGACAATATCTGCAAGCTTGTATAAGATTTGCAAGCTTATATGATAAGATCTTCAAGCTTATATGATAATATATGCTGGCTTATATGATAAGATCTGCAAGCTTGTATGATAAGATTTGCTAGCTTGTATAAGATCTGCAAGCTAGGCCTATGTTGAAGTGTAAGATGTCACTGGGGCTCTTTTGGTATCTGTTTAACTTACAGAAGCACATGGAATCTGACTTCTTTTTTAAGCAGTGCAATAAAACAAAAATCTGGCCTGGAAGAATGTTTTTTGTTAAACATGGCTACAAACACTATAATATCAGCTCAATAAAGAAAATAAATGCCAGGAAAAACAAGAAATCAAATTAACAAAATTGCTTAAGATACAGAGATGGTCAATAAAATCAAAGGCTATTGAATATCACTGGGTGGGTAGGTGGTGGTAGTGGTGGTGGGGAATGAGAGAGTGTGTGAGGTCAGGGCTGGACGGCCCCCCTTGTTAAAAGAAAGTGGAGCATCTGTAATAACTTCTCCTTTCAAGATGTAGAGATCACTGCTGGATTCACTGTTCAGCTTGCCGGACAGGAGTTTCCATGCCAATGGCCTCTCCTACCTTATTGTGTCCACATCAGCACCTTCATGAGAGGCCCCCTGTTTCTTACAGAGCCTGCTGTGAGGCGCAACCGAGTACCCAGCTGTATAACTTGACGGGCAGATTGGACTCATTAGCCTTGGTTGGCAGCCAATCTAAGAGAAGGTGAACTCTGACTCTAACACGAAACTCATTAGACTGTTCAGGCAATTCGCCTAGGAGAGGGGGAACTCTGACTTTAAATCCACAATTGCCAGGGAGTGCTGGCTAGTCCTGAGACAATGAGATTATCATTGGATTTCGCGAGTAACTAGCATCTACAGGTAACGACTCCACTGCCTTGTGGAAACCTCGGAAAAGGGTAGGACTACGGAAGTAAACCCAGACAAAAACCTAAGGCGGCTGGTTTCAAAATTGCAAACTCATTCCGGCAGCTCCTGCAGCTGAGCTGTTGTCAAATTGGCATGCTTTACATTCCTTTGGATTACACCAGTGAGGCCGAGAGGGGAAACCTGCATTTTGGGCATATATAGTTTGGCTATATTCAGCACCCAGGCTTGCAATCTGGAGAGGCTACTCACAGTGCGATAAGTGAATGGTCTACAGAGACTGAGACGCCTATGATGATTGAATATCACTAGAATACTATTAAGAAACTAGCAATAAAACACAGAAATTAACCTATACTATAAATCAGAAGTTAACCAGCAATGGAAAAAAGAACATTGAAGAGGATCAATCTTGCAGAGAGCATCTTCAGGACCAAATTCAGAACATAGATTTCACCTATCAAACTTCCTTCACTGACATAGATGTTGCACTGTTATAAAAATACAGATCGACCGGCTATATGGTGCATATGCCGGACAACAATTGGACGTTTAGAGTGACGTCCTGGTGGCCCTACAACTTTAGGGGCCTTCGCTGGCGCCCTAGGTCCAAGTGAAGAGATGGCCTGAAGGAAAGATGGCCTGGCTCCAACATGGAACGCCAAAGAAAAATAGCAAATGAGTTTACTCAACGTTTGGCTACCTGGCATCAGACACATGTGCCTGATTGAATACCAGGATTTATGGATTAGAGAAACATCCAAATGTTAACATAAATCCACACACAAAACAGATCACACAAGTACAAAAAAACTATTGCAGCTTGGAAGGGCTACTTAACCGGGTGGACTACTCACATTTCATCCTCCATTTACAGATATTATCAACCAACCAATGCCTATGGCTTTTTTCAAGGCATAGGCCACTGACAACCCTCCTTTATCAAGTGTTCAATCTTGAGCTGCCTTTTCTTCCTCTCTCCGGTTGAGGTCCAGAGACTGAAGATCATTTTAAATAGATATATTATACTATTATGGGCGCCTTCTCAATATGGAGAATAACCTGGAACCTGAATTGATAAGACGTCTCTGCGCGAGTTGGGCAGCATTCTCATTTATTAACACGGTTCTGGATGGTTGCCATGACCATGACCTACGAACCTCCCTCTTCAATTCCACTGTACTCCCTGTGGTGTGCTACGGTACGGTACTGAGACGTGGACACTAACAAAATCACTAAATGACAAATTGAGAGTTACCCAGGCCTCCCTTGAGAGACGCTCGGTCGAAATCACTCTCCGGAACCAACGCATGCAAGGTCTCCACAATTTGGACATAAGACAATTGCCCCTGGTGAATGATGTGGCAATCCATGCAGACAAGGCAAAACATAGATGGGCAAGTCACATGTCGAGATGAAATGATGTTCAATAGAGCACAGCGACAGCAGTCTGGTACCCCCGAGGCAAGAAGATACCCAGCGGAAGACCTCCAATGTGTTGGTCAGACTCTCTTGCTACACGCAGCAACATCCGAGATGCCTCTAGAGGAGTACTCACCACACACTGGACTTCAATGGCCCAAAATAGGAGATAAGTTGGGACCCACAGCTATGCTGAGGAACGGGCCATCAAGATCAAGATATTATACTCTGTCTTTAAGATACTATGGTATCAAGAGGGCATTCCCAACAAGTAATAAAGGCAGCCAAACATTGAAAGCAGCAAAAGTAGAACTGCATATTAATGTGAATAAAATAAAGAAAATGAAAATAAATAATAGTTAACAAAAAGACCCAATAATGGTTAAATGACCAGAAAATTGAAGAAGTATACAGTTTTATATCACAAGTGTGATACCCTTAGGTGGACAGAACTGTAACTTTCTGTCAAGCGTGGTATAAAAAGTGAGTAAAGTAGGTTATGCATGGCGCTAGCACCCTCATTATGTAAAAAACATTGCTTTTGAAACATTACAGAAATAATTCCTGTTAGAGGGCCCCTGTTGTAGTGTGGTGGCCCTTTGGTTCCCTTGAAGCGAAAAGGCAAAAGAGGAAGACATATAACTGACAAATTAGTTTCTGTTTCTGTCCACTAATGTCATTAAGCATCGTGGGGAGCTTACGTCATTTGCCCTGGGCCAAGATTAGATATGGTCCAGTTTATATACTAGGTAATATATTTGTTAGTCAAAAGAGTGGTGAATTCTTGGAATGTACTGCTACAGGAAATAGTGGAGGCAGGTTCAATTAATGCATTCAAGAATAGATTGGATGCGCAGTTGTGAAACAAGAAACTGGTTGTATACAGACCATGCAGAGTCTCCTGAGACCAGTTTAAAGAAGTTAAGTGTGTTGCGTCTAACATTGTGAGCTCATTACAATGCAAGATCACTCAATGTCATCTATCCACCTGCCATGCAGTTTTCCTCTTGCCCTGTAGCAAGACAGTCTAGTGGTGTAGGCTATCAGTAGAAGTTGATCATGGTGCATGCTCATGAGATGACCGAACCACCGCATGTTTTGTCTGGAAATGCACTCAGAATAAAGTGTAGTGTAGACCCTTTTGCAAATGTTCTCCTTTTACAATCTGTCTCTCCTGGAGACACAGATGTCCTTTCTCAAATACTTCATTTCCCACGTTGCAATTCTACGAGGCGTGTTCAATTTAAATCGGACCTAGCTGCACCAAGTGAACATACGTACAATGCGCATGATGACACCACTTTAGGTGTAAACAGCACATACCAACCATTCAGTTTGCAAAATTTCATTATTCTCCGGCTCATAATTTTCTCAGCAGACCACTGAAAACGTAGCAGGTGTGATACAGAATCCGTCCAGAGTTGATCTGCCAGTGGTGATTCGGTTTCTAACAGCTGAAGTATGACGACCAGTTGACATTCATCGGAGAATGTAGGGAGTGTCTGGTGACAAAAGTGTGTTGACAATAACAGTGAAGAACTGGACAACGATGTTTAAAGAAGGAAGTGAGTTAACGAAAATTCTTACGAGACCAGGTCAAGCGCATATTGTTGCGTCAGAAGATGCCATGGCCAAAATTGATGCAGCAATTTGGGTCAAAATACACTGTCTTAATACAGGTTTATAAGATAATCAAAGAAACGGATAAATTATACCATAACAAATTTTTTCAAAATACAACCACCTACAAGAACAAGAGGGCACAGCTACAAATTAACTAAAGAAAGATCCAGATTAGATATTAGGAAATATTTTTTTGGTTAGAGAGTGATGAATGCAGGGACAATTAATGCATTTAAGAATAAATTGGATGTGCATAGCTTTTAGAGGAAGGAAATGTAAATGAAACTGGGTGTATACAGATTCTGCCGAGTCTTCTAAACCAGTATAAAGGTGTTAAGTTGAGTTATCATAATGTCCATTTTAGAGTGAAAAAGAATTTTATTGACACATTCTCTTGAAATGTGGTCCTAGAAGTAAAAACTGACAATCATATATGAAAAAAATCTGCATCAGTTAAACAATCAAAACCCTGTCACCCCCTTTGGAACATAGGTCAACGACTAACACATTCCAAGTCTGTCTGTCATTCACTCTAGTTTTCAACATCTGTTACAACTGTCCTGACTCCCTCGTGGTTTTCTCTAGCTCTCTTCGCCAAGTATGTCTTGGACAGACTTTATGTTCCTTGCCCTTCGGGTTCCAGAACGACTACTGTCTTGTGATGTCATTCTCACCTTTACGCAAATTATTTCATAACAAACATAAGTGCCTTTATCTCCTGATCTGCTTCCCAGTTATAGGCCATATGTTCTCATGTTAGCCACCATATCATACCATTTTCCCCTCAAATATTCTGTGTAGGCATCTGTTTATGAACATCTGCATGTTAGATTATAATAAAAAACCTTACAAAGAACGCATTGCATAAAGAAAGTTTTGAACCCCAAATGGACATGCAAGATCTAATTCAATATATAAATAGCTTATTTTCAAAATTGTTAATAATGACAGTTGCATTCAACTCTCTTCTGCCAAAATGGAACCCGGCAGCATTACCAATCATCGTGCAGCATATTTTCTGCAAATTGTCACTCTTATCACAGCCTCGCTGCAAGACTGTCATTTTTATCCATGTCTACCTCCATCGCCATCTTCACCTCAGTGTGTCTCTGCCTCATTTTCCAGGTACATATTCCTCTGGTATTGATTTTTCCAGATTATTGTGGCATTTGATATGGCAAAGATATTTTCATTTCCTAGACGTAATGCTGTTGACCAGCCAATTTTGATCTATACTCAGCTCTTTCAGGATGTCTGTGTGTTTCTTTTTCACTGGCCATGGTATTCTGAGAATATCTCAGAAAAATAATATTGGAGATGTTTTACACTAACACAAAATCAGCACTGCCATATATATATATATATTTATAGCCTAGTAAGACACAGGATGTTTAAAATACCTCCTACTGACAGCCGATAGCCTTCAACTACCTGGCAACAAACATTAACATGTCTGCTTGAATACCAGGATTCGAAAGAGGCCATGAGAACATTAAAGAAAAGGAAATCTCCCGGAAAAGACAGTATAACAAACGAAATGCTGATGGGGCTGGGCCAAACAGCAAAGAGGAAACTACTATCAGTCCTGAACCAAAGCTGGAAAAGGGGTATTGTACCCCAGGCATGGAAAGACGCAGTACTTGTACCAGTACCAAAGAAAGGAAAAGACAAAACAGATCCAAATGGATACAGGCCTATCAGCCTACTGAGCTGCGTAGGCAAACTGATGGATCGTATGATAAACACCAGACTGATGTGGCATCTGGAAGAAAAACACATACTAATTCCACAGCAAGCAGGCTTTAGACAGCACAGATCCACTGAGGATCAGGTCATCCAGGAAATAGAAGATGCCTACCAGGAGCAAAAACACACAGTAGCGGTTTGGGTGGACCTAGAAAAGGCATTTGACAAAGTCTGGAAAGAGGGACTTAGAGTCAAGCTAGAATGAAGTGAAGTTTGTGGGAAAATGTACAAATGGATCAGTCACTACCTCAAAAACAGAACAGCCACAGTTCAAGTACAAGGGCAGATGAGCAAAAAGGTGACACTTGAGCAGGGAGTACCCCAAGGAGGAGTACTGTGACCCACACTCTTCCTGGTGTATATAAATAACATAACAGAGAATATACCAAGAAGAATCCATAGCTCAATGTTTGCAGACGATCTGGCTATGTGGACCTCTGAAAAGAATCTCACCATAGCAAGAAATCGGATGCAGCAGGCCCTAATATCGCTGGAAGAGTGGGCGAACTCATGGCTGGTCAAAATAAACGAGGAAAAAAACAACATGTACAATATTCTCATTATCAAACAAACCCCAAAACAACAAATTAAGTCTTAACGGCAAATACCTGCAGCCAAACAACAATCCAAACTACCTGGGAGTCACATTTGATCGGCGCATGACATGGAAAAGTCAGATCGAGAGAAACCGAATGAGAACCAGAGAAAGAATGGCAATCATGAGGAAACTTGCTGGCACAAGCTGGGGAGCAGACGAAAGTATACTAAAGAAACTGTACACTGGAAGAGTGAGACCAGTTCTACTTGAAAAGATTACAAAACTGCAATCCATGACCGACAGAAGAGACTGCAGAGCCCAGCAGCAATCAGAGAAACTCAGAAGACTGACTGACCATCCAATGCACCAGAGACTAAACAATTTCGGAAATGGGAAAATAAAGCGGAGAAACTTTGCAGAAATAGCCAAAGCAAAGATGCACGAAGACCCCATGAACGCACTAACAACACCAAAGCCCATCCCTACTGTACGAAAACCTACCTGGAGGCAGCATATATTTCCAGAGGTGGTAGAAAATATACCAGGTATTGGAAACAAAAACTGCCAGACTGAAAAAGAAAGAAGAGATACTACCCTGAGCTACATAACGAAAAACTACCCAAGCACGGACTGGACCCATGCATACACCGACGGTTCTGTAACAAACACAACACAGAATGGAGGGGCAGGAGCATTTCTGAACCTACCAAATGGCAGAAAAATAACACTGTCATTCTCTACTGGAAAATACACAAACAATTTCAGAGTGGAGGCAGAGGCACTGAGGGCGGCAGTGGAAGAAATGGTGACAGGTAAAAGGAATGAAAGCCATATAGTCCTGCTTATAGAAGCCCTGGCCGTAGTCACAGCACTAAAAAGCCAGAAAAATACTGAACTTAATGATTTAAGAGCAGTACTCTGTCAACTATGCCAGCAGTCCGCACCAAAAAGGGTAGTGGTACAGTGGGTTCCATCCCACTGCAACATCCAAGGCACCGAGGAGGCAGACAGACTGGCAAAAGAAGGTGCAAGACTACCACAACCAGATACTAGTAGGATATACAAAGAGTCAAAACGGCTTATTAGAGCTAGATACATGACCAAATGGGAAACCGAACATACTGGCTACACAAAAAACGATGCCTATTACCAGTTGAACCGAAGAGAGCAGGTCGTGGTCTTCAGACTTCGCACTGGCCACAATAGACTGAGGTACCACCTATTCAACAAATTGAAGATAGGTGGCACTGACGAATGCTCGTGTGGTACCAGGAAAATGACCGCTGAGCATTTGCTGCAAAACTGCCCGACATACGAGGATCAGAGAGAGCAGATGTGGCCATCACCAGTGGCAACACTAGACAAGCTCTATGGCAGTGTCGTCAGCCTCAGGATGATTGCTGCTTTTTTCGAAAAAATAAAGGTTGATGTCTGACTGCGTACGATGAAGAAGAAGAATACCAGGATTACAAGTATATACATACATACATATATATATATATATATATATATATATATATATATATATATATATATATATATATATATATATATATATATATATATATATATCCTTTTTCCGCATGCCTGGAATCCGTCATCAGCTGGTGCAACTGGGATACTTTTGGCATCAACATAAATCGCAGGCTGCTAAATCACCTTCGCTTTGTAGATGATCTAGTACTCATAACACGCAATACTTTCTGCAAAGAATGGACAATCGATAGAGCACAGCGACAGCAATATGGTACCCCAGAGACAAGAAACGACCACCAAAACATTGGTCCGACTCCCTTGCAATGGGCGACTAATTATCCACTGGTCCACCGTGGCCGATGACAGAGGCTGTTGGAAGAGATGTTGAGACCCGCAACGGTGTAACCGTCGCTGAAGAATAGGTTGTCCAGTAATCCAGTAATTAAAAGTCTATGTCGCTGCACTCTGGGCTCAGCACCTCTTCGAAAATGTGAAGAATGTAGATACTGATGGTTTCCGTAGCTCACTGGTTAAATACATTCTTGTTTCGTCCTCTCAGATGCTCCCCTCTGCTGGACCCGTGTATGCTTTTAAAACCCTGCAATATGTGTACTGCTGGTTCTTCAACTACAGTGTCTTCATCCAAAAGGCAGTCACTGATCAACTTCAAAATGTCCCATCTATCTATTGCCAATGTCTCCCCTGCAGCCAGCATTTTAATTCCAGCAAACCCCAGCAAGGCTAGGACAGTTAATCACACGAAGGTCTGAGGTATCTATGTCCGCTATCCACTCATGCCACGGCCAGCTTTTCTGCACCTTATGAAGAAAGGACTGAGTCATAAATGATTATGACCCTCATTAAAAAGGTCCTAAACAGCCACCTCAGAATTGAAGTCACTGCCTCAATCTTCATTCTGATACTGGACTTCATTGTCAAGTATGCACCACTCCTCTCAGCAATGACCCTACCTCACACTCTAGCAAAGAAGCCCTAACCGACTTTCTTATCGTGTAGCATAGATCCATCGATACATATGACAGCATCATAATTCTGGGCATTTTCACTAAATTTTTTAACCTCAACGTCAACTTTCCCACTGCACCAGCCTCTGCATTATCTCCCCATAGTGATAATGACCCGGGGTTAGTCTCTCATTTTATCTCCAGTGTGGGGAGGAAGACTAACGTCTGCTCAGGCACAACATACTGATCAGACATGTTAGCCAGGGTCAGACAAAATATACTGGCAAAGACCCTCACCTCGGCGTCCTCGTAGCTCTCCCTGGAAACGGGCTATTTTCATGACAGCCTAACAAGGTGAAGGATTGACGTGATCTTCATAATCTCCTTTTCCGGGTGCACAAAAGAGTAAACATTCTCTTTGTGTGTATTCGAAACAAACAAACAAACATCTCTGGTGTGAATCCGTTATTTCCATTTGTTTATAGTCTCCACTGTGGTCACCTGACCAATCGTTCTCTCTGCATGTGTCATCCATGACATCCCTATCCAGATTCTTTCACCCTTGATATCTGCAATGTTCATGTGCAGTGGATGCCTCTTATCTGTGACTACTCACATGTATTCTTTAGCCTGGGCCAGTACGTATCAAGGATTTACAGAAGGAAGTTCAAGCATAATCTCATCTTCAAGATGGGAGTATGCCTAGTGCACCTGCTGCTATATCTATACAATATTTATGAAACTTTGTATATCTGCATATTTATATATCTGAAGACGCCATAAGACATGTCAAGCTGAAATTTTTACTAAACAATCTATAGTCAATTCATTGATCAGCACAATTTATATCACTATGTCTTTTCCTTTACAAGTTATGGGCATGTGATTATATAATATTGTTTACAAGCAAATAGAAAATGGTGATCTCATGAGCCTATTATTTGGGCAAAGTGCGCGTGCCCAAGATTCCGTGTCCCTTTTCAATTTGTCAACATCATAGTCTACGGAAAGCTGATTCTGAATTAGCAAACGTATAATTCTTTGACATTAACATTTAAATTTTAGATTATTTTTTTCAAGGATCAATTTTAAGTTAGTATTGCAGACTTAGGGAATTTGGCATGTTAAGCGTGTGGAAGAGATGGCGGAGGGATGTGGTAGAGATTGACGGATTGGGGAAGAATAGATCTGCAGTTTGAGAAGGGAAGAAATGGGTGGAGTGATGGGTGGGATAAGGGGCAAAGAGATGTTGAGTTAGAGGGTAGGCTGGGAGTGAAAAAAGGATATGATGAAGGTGAGGGCTTTAAATAAATTAACTACTTTCATAATTATCCCGGGCAACTCTGGGTACCCCAGCTATATACATTTATGGCTAGAAACATTAGGGCTAATTAAGAGTATCATACCCAGACTACAGACTTTCACAAACAGGATGTCTCAGTCACATACATCATATTAGACAGTCATATGTACTTGTACTAACAAACAGATCTGTGGCAAGGAACACAACAACAAACAATATAGATTTAGTGTGTTATTATTAACAATTTATAGAGCATAGTCCCAACAGTACATTTAGACTTACCCTATCCAGCTTACAAAAATTTCTGAATCTATTTGTTGGTTGTGTCATTTTAATGGCAATGATTTTTACACTAGCGAGGTTCCCAGCCCCATCACAACCCTTCCTAGGCATGTATTGCCAGAACAAACACTTATTCCAGAACAAACACCCACTACCAGAACACTCACTCTCTACCAGAACAAACACTACCAGAACAACATGGACCTACCATATCGTCAGCAAATGGACCATTATCCCTCAAATTTCCAGTGTAGCTGTGACAGGAATGACCTTCTACTGCCGTGCCCACAGACGATATCCTAGCGTCCTTAGTTTGAACAGTCTGCTTATCCAATAGCTTGATGTCAGGGTGAAAAACATGAGAGCCGGAGGAAGCTGTAGCCAACATGGCATGGCTACTGGCATTAGCCTGTATTTGTTTGGGTTGTAGCGCGCAGTCTGTATTTGAGTTCACTGTGTAGCCAACTGTTGCTGTGTTTGAGTTAGAATTCACCTTTGATTTTAACTTGCAATTTACTGTCCTTTGTGATGGCCTACCGATGTCTTCATTTTCAGTAACTATTTGGCCAGAACGAAATTCACCATCCCCGGGCTCTGAAGGAGTATCATCTGATCGCTCTGAGGAGCTACCCACACCCGAGTCATGGTTTTCAGTTTTCACACCAGAATGCTCCAGCAAAGCAGTAGTCCCTGATTGCTCTGGAAAGGTGTCTGTGATTATTCCACTATGGTTTGAGTTCTCATCCCCTTCTGAAGAAGCCTTGTGTTCAAGAGGACTCTGAGAATCTCTGTGTTTATCTGGTAAAGAATTGAGCAAATGTGGAGAGCTGAGTTTAGGGGTGAGAACAACATCCCAAACTTTGTCGGAGCTTGCTGCCTGGTTGCGTTGGTGTGTGGATAAATGGCGGGAGCCTGCTGCTCTCAACTTTTCAGTTGTTTGGGCCACAGTCAGATGTAATGACGTAAATGATGAGCCTAGTTGGGAAGTGTGAGAGATGGGTGCTGAGTTCTGTGATGTGAAGGGAGTTGGCAAGCATATATCTGACACCGGAGCTACAGTTATACGCGCTTGATTGGAAACATGACACGATGATGAGGAGGACAATGCTGTACTGGAATAAATCACAGATGCAGGGTTTGCTCCAGAAGTGTATGTGGAGGTAACTACATGATGATGCAATGGGTTCGTACTATGTTTCACCCCATGCCCTCCTGGCACAGGTCCATTTTGTATTATTGGTGCGACAGCAAAACTGTTCTGATAAGTGCTGCTCGCAGATGAAGGTGTTTTCATGGGTAACGATTTTGTTACAGCACTGGGAAAACATTCAAGGTTTACATCAGAACTACGCATGAACTTCTGCCATTGCTTATCACCTGCTGCATAGATATTTAATGACAAAGTATTTCCATTTGTTTCTTCACTATCAGGCATATTACTGATTAAACTACTGCAGTTACTGGAAATAAATTTTGGCATGTCACTGAATGCCTGCAAAGGTTTACCAGAGTGTGTAATAGCAGCAGTGCAAGTGGAAAAACTGACGGGATTACGAATAGCTGTCTTTGAAACATTAACATCTGACATTAGAGAATTAGAATTAGGCACACAGAATTTATTTGTTTCCTCTAAATGTTCTATATTTTTTGCAAATTTCTGAGCTGCAATGTTATCACCCTGAGAAATGTTCGCATAATCTCTTATACTAATATGTCCACTGTCATCAACGCTGTCTCTGGGCTCTAGCTGGCCAGTGTAAGGGTTGATTATCTTCCCAGCTGTAGTTTCCTTACTGAATGGGTCTAGATCGCTGGTGAATGTTTTCTGCCCTTTTGAATCTGAAAGTTTAGATCTGCTACATTCAGCCCTTATTGCACTTCTACTACTAGAGTCAGAATGAAATCCAAATGGCAAAGTATTACTAATATGACTCTCAATAACAGGATAGTCTGGTAAAAATAAAGATTTACTGTCTGTGTGAAAACCTGATATAAGTGAATCTTGCATATGCCCAACAAGGAAATCATCTACATTAGGATGTACTAGATCCACAGAAAACAAGTCACTAGCACTTTCAGAAATAGTATGTTCACTATAAGAGAATGCATCGTGTCGATCATCAATGTTGGACGCAAGCAAATGGGGATGACAAGCTATTTTGCAACCAGAAGCACTGTCATGCAACAGATATGGCTTTACCAGTCCTTCTGTAGAATGCTTTGTTCGCCTCTTTTTCTTTGGCGAAGAACCACTTAGTTTGGACCTGGCAATTGGGGATTTGTTAGTATTGTCACTTGCCAGTAATGCTGCTGCAGCTAATGGGTCAGTCTGAAGTAAGTTTATCAACAATGGACTGGAGGAGGTGGCAGTCTTGCCCAGCTGGGACAGGCTGCTGGACTTGTGAGGGTATGGTGGAGGAGGTGGCAAATCCTTCAAGAAGCTAGACGGGGAAGGCGAAGCAGGAGCATGAAAAAACTGTGGGTTAAAGTTTGTGTTTGGTGATGTTGAAGAAGATCTCGCAGAGCCAGAAGGGTTTAAACCATGTGTGCTCCCCTGAGCACTAGCTGTATTTGAAAAGTTTGCCTGAGAATTTGTGGTTTCTTGTGCCAGTGGCACAATTATTCTGCTAGAACTGGTGTTACTAGAATGTGTGAACTGGGTGGTGTTAGTAACTGAACTCTGACCAGCAGAGGATAGTCGGGGAACTGGTGGATGGAAAGCTCCTGTATTCTTTGTAAATGAAAAACTGCTATTTATCGGAGATCTTCCAAGTGACTGATTTTGCAAAGTTGGCATGGCAGTGTTATTGAGCCTGAAAAAGGCATTGCTTCCAGATGGACCAGACATTGTGTTCAAGGGCTGGGAGACCCCAAGACCCATTCCTAGTGGTGAAACAGCAGCAGCTCCTGATCCAAGAGTAGTATCATAGAGGGTAGTATTATTCCTTAAGGCTGGCCCATGCATGAAGTAATCCATAATATTTTTTCTGGTCAGCTCATCGTTGATAGGTCTAGGAGATAGACCAAACTCCTCTGAGCTAGAAGAAGCAGATTCCATGCCTAGCATGCTCAATGGTACAGCTGAGTTGCTAGCCTGGGATGTTGGCGGCGCCTGTAAAACCACTTGAGCCAACTCACTGGAGTGACCAGCTATTGTTAAAGAGATTTGAGAATCTCCTTGAATCTGCACCGAGCGAACGCCCATCTGTCTGAGTACTTCATTTCCATTCTGGGCTAGCTGCCTCAGCCGAATGGCTGCATCTCTTGGTATGGTGAATGTCACTTTTACACTATTCCAGGGCTCTACCTTCTTGAGGTGTAGCTTATGCTTTTCTGAAATAGATAATAGAAAATATCTCAGAAAACATTAGAAAAAGAATGTTACATTAAGCATAAAGTGGGGCTAGTAGCTATGGTTGTGAGTGGGAGATTGCTGCTACGATTGTTGAGTGGGGCTAGCAGCTATAGTGTGTTTCATAATGTTTGCTGCAGTATAAAATTTAATATCTGAGCTTCCCTTTAAACAAAATTATTCAAATTTTGAATATTACCTGCAGATCGCCATGTCCCAAGGGTGAATATTTTTTTCTTGCACACAAACATATGGTATAAAATCGTCTTTATTTATGGTATACAAAAACACGCCCTCCTAATGAAACCAGTCTTTTGAAATGATTACCCCTTTATAATAGTAAGTATTTTTGGAAATAACATTTTCCACATGCTTTCCACTTCAACCCAAAGTGCACTCATAGTCACCTGTAGTAGGCCATTGATCACTGATTTTTAATAGTTCCTAGTGAGCCATCCAGTGTGTATTCAATACAAATTGTGGCATAGGCGTAGTATAACTAATTGTTAACGTTCGCGACTACAATTAGTTGAATGAAAGTTAAGTTTTTTTACACTCCATACAATTGCATTGAAGATGTGCCAATATTTTTGTAGCGAAGCTAAACGGTGTAAACTATATCAAAGTATCTCAAACCCTGAAAAGAGAACTATTCACGCTTTGGGTTTCAGTAAACAGTCATTTGATCGATTGCTTAAAGACTTTTGAAGTGCATGTTCCATCAAGACAAATACGCAAGGAAAAAAGAAAATAGTAGATAGCTTTGACAGAGATGTGATTAGAAGAGAGATTTGTAGAATGTTTGATTCTAAAGAAAAGGTGACACTAAGGAAACTGAAGTATCGTCTGATAACATACAATTACATTGATGTATCGAAACTGAAGTATCGTCTGATAACATACAATGACATTGATGTATCGGAACTGAAGTCTCGTCCGAGAACACACAATGACATTGATGTATCGGAACTGAAGTCTCGTCCGAGAACACACAATGACATTGATGTATCGGAACTGAAGTCTCGTCCGAGAACACACAATGACATTGATGTATCGAAACTGAAGTCTCGTCTGATAACACACAATGACATTGATGTATCGGAACTGAAGTCTCGTCCGAGAACACACAATGACATTGATGTATCGGAACTGAAGTCTCGTCCGAGAACACACAATGACATTGATGTATCGAAACTGAAGTCTCGTCTGATAACACACAATGACATTGATGTATCGGAATCTACATTGTGGAGAATTGTAAGGGGCATAGCCTTTACCTTTAGAAAGTTTGCTAGCGGGAGAAATGTCATCTGCGAGAAGTCGCATATAGTATATATGAGAAGCAAGAATTTACGTGAAGTACACGAAATGCGTAAACAATGTTATTATATTGTGTATGTGGATGAAACTTGGATAAATGCTCACCACATAAGTGAAAAGGAATGGCAGTCAGCAAAAGGAACGATTAAAAGATTATTACCAAGTGGCAAAGGACAGCGCTTGATAATAGCACATGCAGGTAGCAGACATAATGGACTGGTGAAGAATACAGAACTTGCGTCTCCTTCAAATTATACGGACAATCGGGCCTGTCATACCAAGATAAATGGTCACATATTTAGAGATTGGATTGAAAAAACTATTCTTCCGTCCTTGGATAGACCCTGCTGTCTGTTAATGAACAAGGCATAATACCACAACGCAATGACACAAGACAAAATGCTGACATCATGCAGTACAAAAGATTCAATAAAGATGTGGCTCACAAAAAAACACATACCATTTAACGAAACATATCTAAAACATGAAATCGGCTGCTTTCCCTTGCCAAGCAAACATAAAAGGAAACGATATTTTATATAGACAAGCTGATCCAAAAGCATGGTCATATATGTTTGAGACTGCCACCTTACCATTTTTACTTAAACCCAATTGAACTCATTAGGGAAAAAGTTAAAGGACAAGTAGCAGCTGAAAATAAAACTTTCAAACTATGCGATATGAAAGAACTAATATATGCCGCCCTCTCAAAGATTATTGGGCTAAATGTTAGGACCATGTCTTGAAAAGAGGAAGAGGACTATTGGAAAAAAGATGGACTGTCGTACGTTCAACTGAGAATGTCTGACTCTGATTAAATGAGAGTTAACTTACATATTTGTTTTCCGAGAAAAAGAAGTTTCTATGACCTTGGCAAAACGGTCCTTTTCAGAGCCAATTCAATCGGATAGAAGATGGCTCTCAGAACTGAATTACAACCATTTATTGGTTTGCTCCAGCATTTATTTATAAAACTGGACCAATCCATCTGAAGTATGTACTTTCTATGTTCTATATATGTGCTTGGATATCTTCACACATTCTTTCTACGAAATGCGCAGTTACTTTTTTCAGTTACTTAAATACATTAAATAGGACATTGTGCGTTACCTTATGTCAAAAATCTAATTCGAATTAGATTAGAGAGACTATTTTTATAAATTACGGTAAATTATTTTCTGCAGGGACAAAATAAATCCTTTGCTAACAAAGATCAAGGCGGAACTAGCCGCTTTAAGAAAATAGCACTACCTGACAAAATGTAAATTATAAATTCACTAGGACATTGGAAATATAAAACCACGTTTATCAGTACAAGAGTTATTGAGATATTAGACGACAATCATTGGGAAACGCATTATAGTAGTACCCCAGTAGCTATGGTTGTGAGTGTAGGTTAGCAGCTATGGTTATGAGTGGTGGCTAGCAGCTATGGTTGTGAGTGTGGCTAATAACTATAGTTGTAAGTGGGGGCTAACTGCTGTGGTTGCAAGTGGGGGCTAACTGCTATGGTTGTGTGTGGCTAACTGCTATGGTTGTGAGCGAGGGCTAACAGCTATGGTTGTGAGCGGGGACTAGTAGCTACGGTTGTGAGTTGGACAAGCAGGTAAAGTTGTGAGTGGGGGCTAGCAGCTATGGTTGTGAGTAGGGACTAGTACCTACGGTTGTGAGTTGGACAAGCAGGTAAAGTTGTGAGTGGGGGGTAGCAGCTATGGTTGTGAGTGGGACTAGCAGCTATGGTTGCGAGTGTGGCTAATAACTATGGTTGTGAGTGTGGGTTAGCAGCTATGGTTGTGAGTGGGACTCGCATCTATGGTTGTGAGTGGGGGCTAGCAGCTATGGTTGTGAGTGGGGGTAGCAGTTACAGTTGTGAGTTGGACTAGCAGCTATGGTTGTGAGTGGGGGTAGCAGTTACAGTTGTGAGTTGGACTAGCAGCTATGGTTGTGAGTGGGGGTAGCAGTTACAGTTGTGAGTGGGGGCTAGCAGCTATGGTTGTGAGTGGGGGTAGCAGTTACAGTTGTGAGTTGGACTAGCAGCTATGGTTGTGAGTGGGGGTAGCAGTTACAGTTGTGAGTTGGACTAGCAGCTATGGTTGTGAGTGGGGGTTAGCAGCTATGGTTGTGAGTGGGGGTAGCAGTTACAGTTGTGAGTTGGACTAGCAGCTATGGTTGTGAGTGGGGGCTAGCAGCTAAAATTGCAAGTAGTGCAGCAAAATGCAAACCAAATTGGCACAGAAGCTACCAGTACAAGAAGTGTTTTTGGTACAGTGATTCTGCGTAAAAGTTAACTGGAGCGGTGGTCCCATGGTACTTTTAAATGGAAAACAAAAATACTAGAGGCGCTCAAATCAAACCGGCACTTTTTATTATAGTTGTACGTGAATGAGTTATGGCGTGCTGGAACTACTATCATTAATTAGGGGCACTTGTGTCCTATTACTGCTAAGTTACCCACTTGCCAGTCAGGTGACAGATAGATAAAAATGGCGGACAACACTGTTAGTGGCAAAATGGAAGAGACTGTTGTGATGAAGTTTCTTTTGAAAGAAGGCGTGAAACCTGCAATAATTTTCTACCCAGTAATGCCACTATCAACAGTACATACACATTTTGAGTGATGTGTATAACCGACTGCAGAAAAAGGCCTGGCTTGATCACAAAGGACGTCATGCTCCTGCAAGATAACACTCAAACTCATGCGGCTCACCGCACTATGAGCCATCTGCAGCAACTCGACTTGGAGGTATTGCCACACCAATCTTACAACCCAGTTTGGGATCCTAAAATAATTCCTAGAAGGTCAGCATTTCAGCACTGATGACGAAGTAAAACAGGCTGTCCTGGATTGATTCAAACATACTGACAAATCTTTCTGCACTGAAGCTTTTCAAGCATTACTTAAACGCTAGGATAAGTGCATAAACATAGCAGGAGATTATATAGAAAAATAAATGGCATTATGACTACTTGGAGAGAAAAAAAATGTCCTTAAAATTCCCGGTTTGGCTTGAACTCCCTTCATAGATGCACACAAGTAGTACCAAGTGAGATAAGAATAGATGGAAGTAATCTTCCAATAAGGAAATACGAGAAAGAATTACAACAGCAATAGGGCCTTTTGAAGACCTCTTGGCAACGGCCAAAAGATGGAAACTCACTTGGTACGGCCACATAACGAGATCAGATATGGTCTTGCAACTACGATCCTGCACGGAAATGTACAAGACGGACGAGGAAGGTCGTCCAAAAAATAGAGGTGGAATGACAACATTAAAGAATGGACCAATCTCCAACCAGAACCAGAGGAGGCACAGGGAGGGGTGGCATATGTTTGTGTGGGTGTCTTCATATGTGCCCTAACGACCTCGCCAGTTACGGGATGACCTGACCTTACCTTTCCAAGCATGTCATAAACGGAAACTAAGGAGGGTTCATCAAGTAAAATAAATAGAAGTTACCCCAACAAGAGAAAATATAAGTACTTTGATATAAGCTATCTGCAAAGGAGACTGATTCAATGGTTGCTTCACACGAAGTGAAATTTAAAAAAGAAGAGGGCAAAATTAACATCAAATACTGAAAAACAGTATAAAGTGGACTGCGTGAGAGAGAGAGAGACAGAATGAGAGAGAGGGGTAAGTGAGAGAGATCCCATTAAGGGAACTAGTGTGGCATATTGGGAATATAGTGTAAGCCCATATTTTTCTTTACCAATGGCATACAAAAGCCGACCGCCTTTACTTGCCCAAATGAGGCATGGTCAACATCTGGAGCGTGTAGCCTAGTCGATAGTGAGCTTGCTTGCTAAGACTGGGATTACAGTGCGCCAGGGTTTGTTCCCGGTATAGCCGCTCCTTCTTGTGACCCCAGCTGTAAATGGGTACCTGATGCATGAGCTGGGGAAAGTTAAAAACAGCAAGGAAGGGAACTGGCCACCCCACCTCACATAGGCTGCGGCTTAGAATATGAAGAGTTATCTTCATCCCCGTCTGCAATTGTTGACCTTTACCTTTACAACGCCAGGAGTCATTTTGCAATTGAAAAATCCCACACCAGCTGTGGACTGAACACCAATTACTCAGCTAGAAAGTCAGTGCACTAACCACTGCGCGATATCGGCTTCTAACCACACAATATCGACATAGCAACTTACCAGTGAGTAGCAGGTCTTTAAGCCGATGTCTAAACCTTTCTATTCTACTGTTTAGCTCTGGGTCGTGGAAGTCGCCTTCACAGGTCAGCACTGCTTCCACGACATCCTCCTCCTG
This sequence comes from Ariolimax columbianus, assembly GCA_036924085.1. NCBI lineage: Eukaryota > Metazoa > Mollusca > Gastropoda > Stylommatophora > Arionidae > Ariolimax > Ariolimax columbianus. The sequence goes on along the minus strand of JAVGWX010000008.1, from coordinate 43,660,176 downwards.
ACCCATCGCGCCATCCATCAGACGCACACCTGAAAAAAAGTAGACAAATTTTAAGAATGTTATATTTATGCCATTTTAGTGAGCGTGTGTGGTGGAACAGTCAAGATACTCATCTCTTGACTAACATGAAAAGGATTTAAAATCCAGACAAGGTCTTTTGTTTTTTTTCTATAATAATGAGAATAGCATGTGCGACAATGAACAACAGAGTTGGTAAACAACACACGTGATGGAAGCGGATGGAGGTCCATGATCGCCAACACCAACCGGCAGGGAACCTGATGATAATAAGGTACAAATAGAAAGCCTGTTCACCAGGGCATGAAAATTCCTGGTCGCCAGGTCACCTAGAAATGCTACTGTGGTGACTAACATTTCGATCACCAGGTCACCTAGAAATGCTACTATGGTGACTAACATTTCAATCACCAGGTCACCTAGAAATGCTACTGTGGTGACTAACATCACCAGGTCACCTAGAAATGCTACTGTGGCGACTAACATTTCAATCACCAGGTCACCGAGAAATGCTACTGTGGCGACTAACATTTCAATCGCCAGGTCACCTAGAAATGCTACTGCGGTGACTAACATTTCAAGATCAGTGTTGTATTTACTCACACATCCCCCCCCCCCCCCCCCCCCACGACAAAATATATTTCCCTGCATAATTTCCTCTTCCCCCTCTAACTTTCACGGTCAACTGCCAGCGGTATGTTGCACAGCACCTAAGCCATAACACAAATAAGGAATAGCAGTCTTCTTCTTCTTCGTTCTCAATCTCCCACTACCAAACCCTGAAAGGGTAAGTAGCAGAATGCGTTGTGTTGTAGTTTACAGCTTGACTGCGATATTTGCACCTTTCAGTCCAACACATCCGACTTCAGCAAGAATTTTTTGAGTACCAGGTTAGCATTCCCTCTTTGATCCCTTCTCCTTAGTAAGTCTGCCCTTCTGCAGCCTGTTATCCAGGATCACCACGTGGAGGTGTAGAAGGGTCTTGGCAGCTATGGTTCGCTGGCCCTGACACTAGCAGTCAGCTATGGGTCGCTGACCACTGCGGCTCATGCGCTGCTCAGCATCTTGATCCCGAAATAGCAGTAATAGGTATTACTTTTAAAATAAATTTACATTTGCACATTTAGAATTTATATTTTCAAGAACAGTTCACCCATGCTCTCTGACATGTTGCACAGCCCCATAAGGAACTTTTCATCCAGCACTCTACCTGGCCCCTACATTTTTTTAACCTGGCGCCTTGATTCTATACAAATGTGCCATACACTACAACAAGGACAAGTAACAATTATTTATCATCCCCATGATCCCCCAGCAGACACTGGCAATGGCTTTAATGGTAGTAGCTAGTTTCTATTGAGCAAGGATGATGATTGTCATGCCCAAATCGTATGAATGTACTTGATGCAAAATGCTTGATAGGGCACAGCTTGGACCCTTTGCTTTAGGTGCAAAAAAGAAAAGATAAATTAAAGTACATAATTTATAGTATAATGGAATCCAATTATTTTGCCAGAGCCCATATTTTGGTCATTATACTTGAAACATACCTTCAACTGGGTGATCTCACTTAACGATGCAACCCCCCCCCCGCCCCCCCCCCCCCCCCCAAGATCTACATTTGTCAAATTCAGTCATACATGAACAATCCTATACACCCTCCCAAAGCTTTTAAAGCACACTGACATCAGTTGTATGTCGGGTGAGCAATACAAATGGCAGTCGAGTAGCTTAGAACTTACACAATGGGAACAACCCAACTCATGTCGGACAGGACGAAGGATAGGTACCAGTACAAGCAGAGATCTAAACCTATTGCCCTACAGGCAGACAGGGAAAGTCAAGGGTAGGGGAAGGAAAACCTGACAGAAACGCCTGTTGAAAATGGATGCACTGGGCCCCCGGTCTAACAAAACTGTGCACAGCATAATTTTCACTTTATCACTACATCACGAATAAAGAGACAGTAGTTTGGTGCACATCTCATGAAGTCCTACATGATGGTGAGAGAGCCACCTCCCTCCTCGTCGATGGGGCCTCCACAAATGCCAAGAACACTCAACATACAGCAGTGGAATGCAGAAAAGGTTCTGAATAAAAAAGTTCCACTATCAAAATGACTAAATGAAGGATCAAATTGATGTTGCATGTATCCAGGAGACCCACCCGAGCAGTAACCACAGATTTAGTCATACAAGATTTTCAGACTCAACAAGGAAGGACAAAAAATGGGAATGCTGATACTTACGCTACTAAATAGTATAGTAAACAGCAAGGAAGTATCAATGAAAACCAACAATTAACAAATAAACCTATTTATAACCTATATAAGCAACAAAAGGTACACAAAGAAGCTATTAGTGAACAATTTTCAAGTAGCTCCAGAGCAGAGGTTCTAATGACAAATGAAACACAGAAAGACAAGTAGTACTCTTTATAGGTGTGCTGTCAGTGGTAGCAGCACTAGTGAGCCAAATAAAATACAGAGCTAAAGGAACTAATAAGAGCGATGCTCAATAAACTATGTCACCTGTTCAAGAGAGTTGTGATACAGTGGATTCCGTCTCATTGCAACACTCTTGACAATGAAGAGGCTGACAAACTGTCAAGAGTAGGTGCTAAGGCACCTCAACCTGATATAGGTGTAACCTATGAAGAGATCAAGAGGATTACCAGGTGTAGATACAGAAACATGTGGCAAGCATAGCACACAAGTCAACAACCAAATGACACATATTATCAGCTCAATAGAGGTAGCAGATCATAATCTTTAAACTCCACATAGGCCCCAAATGATTTAGATGCAACCTGTTCAAAACGCTGAGGATAGGAAATACCGATAAATGTGTCTGTGGTGCGATAAATTGGCGGCTGAGCATCTGCTAGAAAGGTGTCAAATATATAAGGAACAGAGAAAAAAAGTACATATGGCCATCACCAATACAATTCTTGAACAAGTTCTGTAAAAAATACCGTTAGCCTCAGGCTAACAACTGTGCTTTCTTTAGATATATTTAAGTTGACATGTGAAGGTATACAAAGAATTCATTTGTCGTATTTTTCACTTGGTCATTTTGAATAAATCTCAGAAATTTTTTCAAATGCAAGAATTTTGGGACTTAACTGTAGTTTTTCAACGCAGATCATATCAAAACCAATTATCTATATACCAGTATTAACAACGCAAAGAAATACTGGGGGGAGGGGGGGCCTAAAAATGGGAACCTTAAAAGTGGGATTGAAATGATAGAAACCATGCCTCTGTATTGTAACTTGTCAATATGGTTGTTAAGAATGCTGAGAGTGTCCTGCACATGTCATCACGGTACAAGCGAACAACATGACGTCATAATTGCAGTTAGAATATGGCTGCCTCACTATTAAAATGGACGAATGATGAGCAGCGTTCTGTTATCCGTATTTTGAGCAGGAGAGGGGTGAAACCTATATAAATTCATTGGGGAATGAAGGTCCAGTAGGGTGATGCATGCTTTTCACTCCAACATGTGTATGAATGGAGCAGGAAGTTTCAAAAAGAGCATGAGTTCTGTGACATACTGTTCACGACCGGGTCAGACACACAGAGTAGTAATCCTAGAGTCGATTGCAACCACTGACAGCCTCGTAAAGGAAAATTGACTGTAAGTGAAAGGCATGCATCACCAGACTTCACCTTTATTCACCGATGAATTTCTATAGGTTTCACCCTTTCGCTGCTAAAAAAAATGGATAACAGAATTCTGCTTCTCTTTTGTGCATGTCAATAGTCAGGTGATCATCTTTTACCTGCAATAATGACGTCATGTTGTTCGTCTGTATTATGATGGCACGTGCAGAACAATCTTGACGTTCTTAACAATCATATTACAAGTTACAGTACAAAGGCATAGTTTTTCTATCTCACTTTAAAGTTTTTCATTTGAAGCCCCCTCATATTTTGAAAAAGCTTGCATGACAAACACATGAGTAGAGAAAGGAAAGATATCTTGGCCTAGTGCAAAACAGTGCATGAATCAGTTATTAAATCTGTGTAACAGAATCATTGCTTTAATTTTCAAGACATCATGCACGTATACATTGTGCTGATTTACTTCATCACAGAGAAATTAGAGTCTTTGAAAGCCTGTAAAAACAATACAAGTGTCTGCCAATCAAATTAGTGTTATTTCAGCGTAGAGTGCAGCAGATGCATAAGAAGCTGTACATGTTCCATCCACAGGCAGTGCGGAAAAACGCATCAGAAGCCGCAGAATTCATCAAATAAATATACTCGTTTTGACAAATGAAACCTCCTGCATTTTTTAATGAATAAACTAAAATCGCATGTAAAAAGAAAGGAACGATCCCGTTAACATACCAGTGTGGCATATTGGGAACATGGTGTTAGATCCATATTTTTCTTGACCAACGGCACACTAGGGGTGATGTGGTGAACATCATACGACTGCTTTTACTTTCACAGATTATTCTGGTACCCAATTGTTCAGGCTGGGTCGCTCAGAAAATCCGTTTTGTAATCGGAAAAATCCTGCACTTTCTTCTTCTTCTTCGTTCGTTCTCAATCTCCTGCTACCAAGCCCTGCAAGCAGCAGGATGTAGTCCGGAGAACGGAATGCGTTGTGGCACTAGTTTACAGCTTGACTGCGATATTTGCACCTTTCGGTCCGACACATCCGTTTTCGGCAGCAATCCTGCACCAATTGAGAACCGAACCCCGATCGATAGGCTGGGAAGTCAGTGCACTACCTTCATTTCCTGTGCATGTTCATATCTTGTTTACTCTTCCACAAATTGAAAATTTATGAAGTACTGCTGAGAATATGGAAACAAATGCCTGAGAAGTTTAGATTTTTATAGTTTTACTGTGGTAAACTTTTAGCAGTCAAATGTCACAAAATCTGTATAATATAAATGTTACTGAATTTTTTAAATGTTTATTTCAGTTACTATTTCATGTCAGCATGAATGTAAAATATGTTTATTTTAAATCTCTTCACATCACTAGATAAAAACTGGCTCTAAATTAAACATTCACAAATTCACACATACTAGGATTACACAAATGGAAATAATACTTCTTTTTTAGCATTAGTCCTGAAAAGGATGTTGGGACATAGTTGACCGCGTGACTGCAATTTCTGCGTCTTTTGGCTGGCACATCCAATTTCAGCTGGCTTTTTGGGGTACCGCGTTTGCCTTTCTACTACGATCTCTAATCTCTTAGGCAGAGTACACTCATGCAGCATGTTTCCATGGCAACCACTTGGAGAGGAAATAGAATTTTGGTGAGTTCTGGTTCGCTGACACTGATGCAAACAGCCAGCTATGAGCAACTGACTGCTGTCAGCTCATTTACTGTGCTGCATCTTTGGCCCCAAATGGAATTACAAGCCTAGCTCTCTATTTCGGCTGATTCAAGTTTTCAACCAAAACCATTTAGCAACCCTATGGAGTTCAGGTTTTCAACAAATACATGCCAAGTCCTCCTGCCCTGTGCCATCCATTTCCGAGTCTTTCCTATTTTCTTTATGTTTGTTTCAAACTCTCTTCTCTGTGTATATTTTGGTCTGTCTCTACTTCACTTGCTTTGGGGATTCCAGAACAGAAACTGTCTTGTAACGCTATCAGCTGGTTTCCTGAACCTGTATCCATCCAACACAAGCACCTTCTCCTCACATATATCTGTCTGGTTCTTTCCAACACTTCCACATTGGTGATCTTATCACACCATTTCAATCTCTCCATTCTGAGCAGGCACTCATTTGTAAAAGTCTGTAAGCTATCTTTTACAACCTCTATATCTTTTTGTAATCCAAACCAAATTCAGTTGTGTGTGGGTGGAGCATTGCAATCAGTAATAATGTACCTGATTAAGATACAATCTTAACAGCAGAAGGAAGATATAAATAACAAAATGACAAACATTACGCAAGCTAAAGCAGGTGGTAATGTGATGCAGATCTGGATCCATCAAGCTTGTTCTCATGCTACCCTTGAACTAACAATGTGTTCTCATTTGACCCTTAAGCGAACAAATTAGTCCGCATGTGAAACCTGACCTAACAACCTTCTCATTATGTGAACCTTGATCTAACAAACTTGCACTGGGTAATCATGCACTGTTGACCTAATAAACTTGCCCTCATGCATCATTGAGTTAATAAACTTGTCCTCATGCACCATTTACCTAACAAACTTGTCTTCATGTGAACATTGACCTAACAAATTGCCCTCATGCACGATTGACCTAACAAACTTGCCCTATGTGAATCTTGACCTAACAAACGTGTCCTCATGCACCCTTGACCTAACAAACTTGTCCTCGTGTGAACCTTGACCTAACATACGTTTCCTAATGTGAACATTGACCTAACAAACTTGTTCTCATGTGACCCTTGAACTAACAATGTGTTCTTATTTAACCATTAAGTGAACAAATTTCTCCTCATTTGAACCTTGACCTATATAAACTTGTCCTCATGCACCCTTGAGCTAAAAAAACTTGCCCTCGTGAACCTTGAGCTAACACACTATTCATATGAACTTTGAGCTAACAAACTTTTCATATGAACTTTGAGCTAACTAAGTCCTCTGAATGCTAACTTTGAGCTAAGTAAGTTCTCTGAATGTAACATCAAGCTAAAAAACTTGTCCTCATGTGACCTTTAGCTAAGTTCTCAGAATGCTAACCTTGAACTAACAAACCTTTCAAACTACTCTTGAGTTAACACAACCGTGTGCCCGTTTTGCTTTTAGGCCACCAAACTTGTCCTTATGTTGACTTAGATTCCAAATCGTGTACACAAGTGACTTTTGAGCTAACATACTTGTCCTTAAGTTATACTTAGACCATGAATCTTGTCATTAAGTTACCCTTAAACCATAAAGCCTGTCCTTAAGTTACCCTTAAACCATAAAGCCTGTCCTTAAGTTACCCTTAAACCATAAAGCTTGTCCTTAACTTACCCTTAAACCATAAAGCTTGTCCTTAAGTTACCCTAAAACCATAAAGCTTGTCCTTAAGTTACCCTTAAACCATAAAGCCTGTCCTTAAGTTACCCTTAAACCATAAAGCTTGTCCTTAAGTTACCCTTAAACCATAAAGCCTGTCCTTAAGTTACCCTTAAACCATAAAGCTTGTCCTTAAGTTATACTTAGACCATGAAACTTGAGAGGTTTGAATTTTAAAACCTGTGTTCTAAACTATCTTAGTCTTAGTCGACCTGTACTTCTACAGGGACAGATGCCCCAGCTCTGACATGTGCTGTATGTAGCCAGGAGGATGACTTCCTGTTTAGCAGGCTAGGATCAAGCAGGTCATTACTGCGCTGGGACAAGTGTCATGGAGCATGGTTAACCAATGTGTAAATCTATCTTAACAGATCCAAACACTACAGCAAAGTAGACCTACAGCCTGTTAGGCGCCATCTATGCTGCTCTTAACAAAACCACCTAACCATTGCCAGTGTTACGCCATGTCACACAGTTAGTCACCTCTTACAACATGCTCTCTGTGGGGCAGTGATGCTATAAAGACCCCGATGTACCACTCCGTGTTATAAACTATGCTTACATAAAATATAAAAAATGTAATAGATGTATCATGTTTCTGTTTATAAACTTTGTATTTGACTGTTGAAATTATGTTTATAAGTTTGCAAATAGCTAAACTTAATGTCTTTATAATGGTTTAGAAGACTGTGTGGAGTCTGTATGCAACCAGTTTCATTTACATTTCCTTGCTATAAAAGCTATGCTCATCCAATCTATTCCTAAATGCATTAACTATCCATACCTCCACTACTTCCTGTGGCAATGCATTCCAAGCATTCACTACTCTCTGACTAAAAAAATATTTCCTAATATCTAATCTGGACCTTTCTTTAGTTAATTTGTAGCTATGCTATCTTGTTCTTGTAGGTAGTTGTATTTTTAAAAATCTTTTTTTAGTCAAATTTATCCTTTCCTTTGATTATCTTATAAACCTGTATTAAATCCCCTCTAATTCTTCCCTTTTCTAGACACTGTAGGTCAGTTTTTCTGAGTCTTTCCTCATCTGTAATTCTGGAATCCTACTATCAGCTTTGTAACTCTTTTTTGTATCCTTTCCAGCATGTTTATATGTCCTCTACAAAAGGACTCCACACCTGTACACAGTACTCCAATCTAGGTCTAACTAATGCTTTATACAGTTTGACTATCACTTCTTTGCTCCTATGTTTCCTATTTCTTTTTATCATACCTAACATTACATTTGCCTTTTTCACTGCTGGAAAAAGCTGGTTTCAGACCAGGAAGATCTTGCAGCAGTCAAATCCTTAACGTAACACAATTAATAGAGAATGGATACGAACGCAAACAGGTCACATGAGTGGTCTATATTGACCTAAGTGCAGCATATAACACCATAAACCATTAAAGACTACTATCAAAGCTATACACCATGACAAAAGACCAATATCATCAAATGCCTCCTGCAAAGCAGATGGTTCAATGTCACTTTAGGGAAAAAATACAGCAGATAGCGAAACCAAAACAACGGCCTGGCACAAGGAAGTGTCCTAGCACCCATGCTATATAACATATATACTAATAACCAACCCATGGACACAGACACAAGAAAACTCATCTCTGCTGATGACACAGTAGTTGCTGCCCTGGGAAAAGGATTTGAGGAGGTTGAAAACAAACTGTCAAGTTCCCCCAATGCCCTTGCAGAATATTACCACAAGAATCACCTCAAACCAAATCCCAGTAAACCCCAGGTATGTGCCTACCACCTCAGAAACAGAGAGGCAAAAAGAAAACTTAAAATTAGGTGACAAGGGCTGGAGCTTGAACACTGCATGGCTCCCAAATATCTAGGTGTGAAGATAGACCGCACATTGTCCTACATAACGAACTGCCATGAAACAAAGTGTAAGATACACGCAAGAAATAATATCAACCAAAAACTGACCAGCACAACATGAAGGGCACAACATCGGTCCTTCTGACATTTGGACTTGCCTTGTGTTTTTCCGTAGCTGAATACGCTGCGCCAGTCTGGAAAAACTCTGCCCATGTGAAACTAGTTGATACAGTAATAAATGATGTAGGTCAATAGCATCGGGGTGCCTAAAACCCACACTCATTGATAAAATATACCCCATAATTGGCATAGCACCACTCGAGATTCGAAGTGTCACTGCAGAAATCAAACAAGAAAAACAGGAGCACGACCCAAGGCACCCAATGTTTGGACATCAGGTTCAGAACACAAGACTCAAATCCAAACATGGTTTCCTAAAATCAACACAGCCCATACAGACAAACCATTAAAGTCGCTGTATCAAGAAATGGTACTAATTGATGCAGGCCACAGAGATGGAACTTCAGGAGGAACTTGCCCTCAGATATTATCTACCATACACAACATGGAAGTCGTTGAACAGACTCTGAACTGGTGTATCATGGTGTAAGAGGAATACAAAACGATGGGGATACACAGATGATGATACACGTGACAGTGGCACAAAATAGGATTCAGACCACTTGATGACCTGCCCCTGCAACCTCCAGGAAACATGCAATAGGTCCGACATGCTGGAGGCAAATGACAAGGCAATTCATGTTGATGAATATTGGATGCATACTATATAACGTGGTGCTTGGACACGGAAAGTAAGTAAGTACTGCTACCTGGACTTGCTCACTCACTCTACCTGTATAATCTTTTATAACCCCTAGGTCCCTTTCCTTTTCTATCATCCTAATATTGTTCTCACCCATTCTGTAATTATGTTCCATATTGGATCTACCCATTTTGGATGACTGTACATTTATCTACATTAAACTCCATTTGCCAGTTCACAGACCATTCTCGAATTTTATCTAAATCTGACCTCAATATGTCCACTTTTGCTTTACATAAGACACTACTGCATAGTTTCGTATCAACAGCAAATTTTGCAATCATGAATCAGATATCAATGTCCAAATCGATACAGCAAAGCATCATCAATTTATTTTGATCGGAAGGTGACAAAGTTTATCATTTGTATCTCTAGACATTATTACTTTTACGCACTTTGCGTATTTGTATAAAATAAAGAGGCTGAAGCTTGAGGCAAGTCATATGTCTCATATTGATAGGCAAGCTGAAAGGCAAAATTTGAATTGAAATTGCATTGTAGTGTGCCTAGAAAATGACAAAATTATAACGTTTATTTAGGATTATTTTTTTTCCTAAAGCAGATGGCTGAAACCTTTTGTTATTTATATAAACTCAAATTCAGGCCAGATTCAGCGTGTACAAATCTTTCAGCAACATAAACTGTATTTGTATAAAATAAAGAGGCTGAAGCTTGAGGCAAGTTATATGTCTCATATTGATAGGCAAGCTGAAAGGCAAAATTTGAATTGAAATTGCATTGTAGTGTGCCTAGAAAATGACAAAATTATAACGTTTATTTAGGATTATTTTTTTTCCTAAAGCAGATGGCTGAAACCTTTTGTTATTTATATAAACTCAAATTCAGGCCAGATTCAGCGTGTACAAATCTTTCAGCAACATAAACTGTACTTGTATAAAATTTCAATAAAACAAGACAAAATACTCTAACTAGTAACTAAGCATTGCAGATATTATTATGTCTGTGATCCATTAGGAGGTTACCATCTTAGAATGTTCAAGTATTACATTACTTACTGATTACTTACAATTACAGCTAAGCAAATGAAGAGGCTAGAATTCTTGTCTTCTGAAGTATTGTAATGATTTCTCACAAAACTACTGTCAACTTCTGTCACCAGTTAATTTGCTTTAGGTAGACCTGTTATGTTTTCATGCTTAATCTACTGAATAACTTCAGCAAAATGTTGATCAAGAGACCTGTATTATGGTCACTATGCTGCACACTTCTCTTTTAAAATATCAAAATATGGTAACTTTTAGCTGCGGAGATCAACTTTAATGTGCAATCAAATGTTACGCCCATTTTGTGGATGTCACCTTAGGGAACATTGAGTGTATTTTGAATGACAATATAATAAAACTGATTTGTGATGAGACAAATAAATACACCAAGAGACATTTTGTTGATTGAAGGAACAGTGATTCAGAAATATAAATGAGTAGTCTGCGTGACTGGAAAACACAACTCCATAAAAAATGTGTTAATTTGAAAGCCTTTTGATTTTTATGAGAATTATACAGAAGCCAACTCTACGGTCATATTCCATTTGAGATCTCATCATAAATATCGTAATATTTTATAACACAAGGATGAAGAGAGATTTCTTTTGTTGATGTTTTGAAAACTATCACACGAAACAGAGAATTCAAAAAATTTGTGAGTATAGTATTTTATGCATATAGTTTATACTATTATTGATTTGCTTATGCTATTATTTTAATAGTCATTATTGCATAAAGAATGCAATGTGTAAATGTTTCATCTATAAATTTAATAATTTTTACAAATAAACTCATAACTTAGGGCATGCAATAATGCACTTAAATTGCAGAAAGCTTAAAATTACAACACACTGTGTTGCCAACTTTCATAATTTTTTCCCACAATTAAGGAGTAAAAGAGCTTAGGAATATTTTTGGATTAGAATCATGTGACATGCTACATTATTGTATCATACATGAGGACTTTACAAAAATCAAGACTGCTGATGTAACACAATCAATTGTTCTAATCCACAAGCCGTGCTGACTGAGAATCTTATTTTATATAACATTTTGCTGATATTCTTCAGTACATTAAGCATGAAAACTTGGCAAAGATCTACCTGAGACAAATTAACTGGTGACAGAAGGTTGACAGTATTATTATGAAAAACCATTACAAGACTTCAGAAGATAGGAATTCTAGCTTCTTCACTGCTTAGCTAACTGTAACTTGTAATCAGTTGAGTTAGTAATGTGAATGTGATACTTGAACAAATTAAGATGATAACCTCCTAATGGATCACAGACATAACAATATTTATAACGACTAGGTATTAATATTTTGTCTTTTTGATTGAATTTGTACAGTTAAGATTGAAATTAGTAATCAATGCTGCTGAAACTGAAAGAAATGCACACTACACTGAACCTGGTCGAGTTTATATAAATAATAAAAGATTTCAGCCATCTGCTTTGGAAAGGAGGGGGGGGGGAGACATTATATATTCGTAAACGAACGTTATAATTTAGTCCATTTTCAAGACATACAATGCAGTTCCAATTCAAATGTTGCCTTGCAGCTTGCCTATCCTATCATTTATCAATATGGGACGTAGTCTACGACTTGCCTCAAACTTCAACCTCTTTATTTTATATAAATACGCAAAGTAATAAATGTCTAGAGGTATCAATGATAAACTTTGTCACCTCACGACCAAAATAAATTGGTGATGCTTTGCCTTGTTGCATTCATTTATTCGCTGAGATTGTCTACAATCACTGCATTCATGCAGCAATACAACTGTTAATGTGACACTGACAGCCATATTTGAGAAAATCGTTCGGCACAAAGTGGGTCATCTGTACAGCAGTCCAGCCTTTATTTATTTCATGTGTATTCTTACTAAAAGTGTGCTTTTGAAAATGTTAATCACAAAAGAAAACTGATTGAACTGTCTTTCAAAATTACATCTACAAAGTTAATAATATTTAACGCAATTCATAAATACACGATTAGAATGAAGTTATCGGCACAACCTTGCTGACAATTTCGCATCAAAGGCCGGAACAATTATTGCTTATAGGCTGTAGAATACATTTAAAACGCAAACCTGCATAATTACATCACACAAGTATGCCTTTCTAATAATATGCCTACATTGTTAGAATAACACTTTTACCTAAAAGGTGTCCAAATTTCAGTACAATTTCCCGTGTATCACAAACGCCATGGAACAATAACAAGTGCCGCCATTTGCAATTATTTCAAAACGCATGCGCAATAGCCGACAGAATTCTGGGAGCGAGAGGCAATAGCTTTCCAATATTTACTAGAATGCATCACGGAAAAGGTACGGGGCTCAACTGACGTTACCGGTACGCACCAGTCGACCCAGCTGTAATTGGATACATGGCTTACTCCTAAGAAATGAAACAACGAGGAATTGGTCATCCCACCTCATAAAAAAAAGGTGGCGCCGTACAATATAATATCTAACACTTCACCCCCAGCAGGAATTTCTGCTCAGACTACCTCTACTCTAT